>OX579649.1:11540271-11931128 GCA_951230895.1 Carpatolechia fugitivella | reverse complement strand
TTTTCAAGCTGGCTGGACACGTTTGCGTTCGATTATCTCGGGTTCTCTAGCGTCACATAAACTGAAATAAGCGTGATTAGCAGTCACCTAAAATTGTGTATTGACCTACTTAAACCCGGCTCATTTGGAAGAATTGTCCAGCCAGCCTGAGTCACATGTTAAAAAGTCGTGTTAAAATGGTGCGCTGCGCCCATTGTAAATCTCGAGAGCCTCGCCACGTAGAAGAAATATAATGTTTATTTAGTGGTCTGGCGGCCACATCTAAATCTCAGAACTACGCCATGTAGGTAACGAAGATTGATTGACAACACGGTATGCAGAAGTTTATAATTTACTAGCGGTCCGCCTCGCTTCGTGTGCGTCAGAATGGCCGGTCACTCGGCGTATTTAACGTTATAATGGTGTCCAAGAGTTGGTTCCCTATTATTTCCGTCTAGTTCCTATCACTAGACAATTGGTTTCATCATATTTTAGAAGAATTTAAACATTTAAGACATTTATTATTTCTGTGTGTGCAATAAAGTATATTCATCCATTGACCGAGCGAGCGAAGCGTCTCTGCTTCAGCTTGGCCAAATTTGCTTTTGTATGTCCATCTGTTTGTGGATTTGTTTGTTTGTTTCACTCTACAGGTCGCGTTTCTCAACCGATTCTCGTGAAATTTTGTGAGCAGGTTCGATTAAGTTAATCGAATTTTTATATCGAGCCAGTTTATGGAAATTTTAAAAAATGACGGAGTTATGGGGGTTGCCAGCTTACAAGGTCTACCGCTGAGGCTGTTTTCCTCTACAGGTCACATTTCTTAACCAATAAAATAAAATAAGATAAAAAATAATAAAAAAAAAATAATATAAAGAATAAATAAAAAAAAATCAAGGGGTTGGGGATGTTTGTGGAGAAAAAATAAATATGAAAAGATATATAGACTCGCGAGGTCTACAGCTCACAGAGCCACTAGTTCATTCATTCATTTTAAGAGTGACCGTTGATCCTGACGTCAGAATGGCCGGTCACCTAGGTGCAGTGTTCAATCAAACAGCGCGAAACCTATGAAATTTTCATGAGCCAACAATTGGTTCTCAGTTCCGTCAAACTTTTTAAACGTACAGGCGTAAGTAGTACGAAAAACAAGCTATCGACAAATGAGTATGGTATGTACTCTCTTCGGTTTCATTAATCATCTAATAAGCATAGTGTAAGTTGGCTTCAATTTCGGAACGTTTGTTTTTGTTCGTGTTCTCAAGTGATTAAGGTTTGGGTATTTATGTATATCTTATATACTTTACATATCTACTTTGATTTTTACCTTACTACTGTTATTAACATAATGAGGAAACTGTAAGTATATATTTTAAAACTTTACTTTGTATTTTTTACAACCACGTGTGACTGTTTGTTTAAAAAAAAAAGGAACCCTTATAGTTTCTCCATGTCCGTCCGCGGCTTAGCTCAGAGACTTTTAGATAATTTGGCATCAAAGAGCCGAAGAATGTTAATAAACAGGTACCCAGGTAGTATTGGACAACTATGGAACCCTACACTTTGCGTAGCCCGACACGTGCTTGGCCGATTATTATTACTGCAGGGGCAGGGGTACAGATCACGCCAAACTTCTAGTCCGCTCTGAAATTGCTTCGCGCATTGCGCGTTGTCGCTTTTACCTATATTTTGCTACTGCGACGAGAATCGTGCTGTGTTCAGAGCGAACTATATAGAAGTTTGGCGAGGTCTGTACAGGGCGTCAAAAAAATAATACTACTTTTATATAGTATACTCGTGTCACCATTGTCGATTTGAAAGGGACGAAACTACTGAGTGTCGCTACTTTTTAATTTTTATTCTTTTTGGACGCACTGAACAAATGTTGCAGGGAGTAATTATGTTCCTTGCTGTATTGATCTAATATCTTTTTAGGAGTTTGAAGTATAATTAAACACCGAAATAATGTACTGTATAAAAATGATATATTTTTAAAAAGGCTTCGGAATGAAACAAAAAAAAATCCAATGGAATAATAATAGGTATATCACATTCCTTGATCTTAATGTACAGTAAATCTAACTAAATTAGAAATTATTACATTAATATATTTAAATAAATTCATGTAATGGCGCTTGCTAGGTGGCAGGGTCCCACTCTATGAGGTAGGCGGGGGGCGCGGAGGGGGCGTGCCGGCGCGCGAGCACGCGGAACGTCTGTCCGGCGCGGAAGTACGACTGCACGCGCGACTTTAGCGCCGACAGCTGATCCGGATCCGTCTCCACCGCGCCATTGTTCGACTTGTGCGGACTCAACTGTAAACTCTTCACGCTATTAATACTTATATTGTTACTCGTTGCGTTCCTCCGTGCGTTTTCGTAGTAATTCTTCTCTTGCCTCTGTCTCAGTCTTCTACCGTGAAACTTCACGTTGTGTCCGCTCTGCGCGGTGACATCGCCGTTTTCGATTTGCGCTTGGACGGGTTTGCTGTCGTCTGGCAGTGGACATGACTTGTTCAACTGAAAATTAAAACATTTAGTTATCTTTACCGTTCATTGTGAATAGGCCAACATTACAGATGGGTCCTTCCGCGTAGTCAATCTGATTTGGCCGCGATGAACTTTGACATAATGAGTGTGCATTCTGTTACCTTGGATACTTTAATCCTTTTACACAATAACGAAGAAAAAGACAACATACAAGACATCACATTAATGTCTATTTCAAAAGAAATGTCTTCCAGCAATATCGTAGTCCAGACGTATAGGTCCGGAGCGGTCGGAACTCATAAATAACTACTAAAAGGGGAGTACAGAAATTGTGTAACGCAAAATTCATGCATTTTTATTAGATGTAAATTGTGCTCACCTGTTGTATTTGTAAATACTTTCTAGGTCTCCTATACTTTCTTCGTTTAACTTCTCCATTTGGTCCTATTACAATATCTTTTTCGCTCAATTTCCTCTTCAAAGGTCTAATTAGAGGCCCCGTTAGAGGATTCAATTGCACTGGTAGTGATAATCTTGAGTGGAAGTTATTCTGTTTTCCATTTTGTTTTTTATATGCGTTCATAGCCGACTTAAAAGGCTTTTTTGAACTGTAACTATTTTGCATTAAAAATGGATTATTTTTCCCTTGGAAGTCTTTTAGCGGTGGTATAATAGCGTCTAATGTGCCTCTGCTGGATGTTTCATCGCCCGACGATTCTATGTCATGGTTGAAACTGCTACTGTATGGTGGTAAATTATCCATGTGCTGAAGCGACATTATTTTGGAATGTTCAATGATATTTTTGGTAGACAACTTGGACACTTCTAAATTCATTGTAGCGATTCTAGTTGAATGTGTGTTGATGTTTATACTGGAACTGGTTTTATCTTCATTCATTTCGTCATTAGGTAGCTTATCTAACTTAACAGAGCAGGGTACTAGCGACGTGTTGAAGGATGGCACTGTAGGTTTTTCACAACTTGATTTAGCTTCATTGCTTACTGTTTTCAGTTCTGATATTTTTTCTAAATTATCATCTTTGGCATCACATTTTCTAGCAGTGGAAGTACTAACTGTGGAGGCGGGCCGTTCTTCTGTCTCAATAGCCTTTATAGATTCATAGGAACTCGTCGAGTCATTTTCTGAGTTTGAATTTGAGTTAAGATTCTCGTGGAATCTCTTGCCCATCATTAAATTCAACCAGTGGCCATCTACGGGAACTATCATCCGTTGATTATGATTTTTATAGGAACTTTTGTCACTGTTACTACTAGAAGGTTGTGAACTGAAACAAAGAAAAAAAGAATTGGCTACTTATTCCAGGCTGCTTACAAAACCAATTGTAAAAAATGAAAAATGTGTTATAATATTTCCACAACTGGACTCTGCAATATGAAGATCTGTTAGAACAGCGTGCATGTGCGTGACGCGTAACATCATAGAACGAAGATCAATATATTTTTTTTGTGCTCAGAATGCTCAAATGAATTTAGAATGATCGTATGGCAGGCAAAGTTTTGGTGGTTCCTTGTTGGTTTCCGAGAGTTGTAAAGTTACTCACCTATCGTCGACATGCGATGCGTTCTGCGGCGAGGGCGCTCGCGGCAGGAACCTCAGTCGCGACGCGTACTCTCGCACCAGCTCGTCCGTCAACGGCTCTCCTTTCTTTATCTAATTTACAAAACAAAAATATAAGTTACATCTCGAGTTCAAACAGCAATATCCTCTCTACGGAAAATGTGTCTTACTTTTGAACTTGCATTTAGTAGAGTACGGAGTTTAATAATTATGGAACTAAATTCGTATACCAATAGCAACATAACTAGTCAGTGACTGGTCGTATCATAGTTTTGACGCTTTGGAAGGCGTGGCGCCTTTAGAACTCTTTAGGTTGTGATCAAGTGAATTGACAAATTGTTAAATGAAAATATAAAATACTAGTAAACTATGTTCTTTTGTGTCGAATTTTACATGGCGATACCAAGAAGTAACAGAATTACATACGTATTGTTGTGTCAAATAAAAGTTGTCTGTCTATGTATTAGGTACTACAAACGAAAAGTCGTTTATACAAACGCCCAAGCCACAGGGGAGTTTTGAACGCAGACCTTGAATGTGACAACTTTTTCGGGGCTATATCTTTACGGAAATGGTAAGATCCCAACCAATCAACCAACCACTAGGTTGCGCAGCCCCCATCCATATAGTGCCCATATAGCCCGCTTTTTTATATAATTGTTTTGAGTTTTTTTTCCTGTATAATTGTATAAAATATTTGTTTGTGATAAATAAATAATGTGGTGTTGGTGGTATATAATGGTGCGATTCTTCATCTCGCGCCCGCACTTGAACCGCTCGATGACGTCAGCATCTACTCGCGCTCTATGGGTGGAGTGACGCACCTGTTCCAAGGCGGTGAGCTGCACAGGTTGCGGCGGCGGGCGGCGGAAGCGCAGCCCCCATATAGTGGCGCGCTTCTTCATCTCGCGCCCGCACTTGAACCGCTCGATGACGTCAGCATCTATTCGCGCTCTATGGTTGGAGTGACGCACCTGTTCCAAGGCGGTGAGCTGCACAGGTTGCGGCGGCGGGCGGCGGAAGCGCAGCCCCCATATAGTGGCGCGCTTCTTCATCTCGCGCCCGCACTTGAACCGCTCGATGACGTCAGCATCTACTCGCGCTCTATGGGTGGAGTGACGCACCTGTTCCAAGGCGGTGAGCTGCACAGGTTGCGGCGGCGGGCGGCGGAAGCGCAGCCCCCATATAGTGGCGCGCTTCTTCATCTCGCGCCCGCACTTGAACCGCTCGATGACGTCAGCATCTATTCGCGCTCTATGGTTGGAGTGACGCACCTGTTCCAAGGCGGTGAGCTGCACAGGTTGCGGCGGCGGGCGGCGGAAGCGCAGCCCCCATATAGTGGCGCGCTTCTTCATCTCGCGCCCGCACTTGAACCGCTCGATGACGTCAGCATCTACTCGCGCTCTATGGGTGGAGTGACGCACCTGTTCCAAGGCGGTGAGCTGCACAGGTTGCGGCGGCGGGCGGCGGAAGCGCAGCCCCCATATAGTGGCGCGCTTCTTCATCTCGCGCCCGCACTTGAACCGCTCGATGACGTCAGCATCTACTCGCGCTCTATGGGTGGAGTGACGCACCTGTTCCAAGGCGGTGAGCTGCACAGGTTGCGGCGGCGGGCGGCGGAAGCGCAGCCCCCATATAGTGGCGCGCTTCTTCATCTCGCGCCCGCACTTGAACCGCTCGATGACGTCAGCATCTACTCGCGCTCTATGGGTGGAGTGACGCACCTGTTCCAAGGCGGTGAGCTGCACAGGTTGCGGCGGCGGGCGGCGGAAGCGCAGCCCCCATATAGTGGCGCGCTTCTTCATCTCGCGCCCGCACTTGAACCGCTCGATGACGTCAGCATCTACTCGCGCTCTATGGGTGGAGTGACGCACCTGTTCCAAGGCGGTGAGCTGCACAGGTTGCGGCGGCGGGCGGCGGAAGCGCAGCCCCCATATAGTGGCGCGCTTCTTCATCTCGCGCCCGCACTTGAACCGCTTGCGCGATGACGTCAGCATCTACTCGCGCTCTATGGGTGGAGTGACGCACCTGTTCCAAGGCGGTGAGCTGCACAGGTTGCGGCGGCGGGCGGCGGAAGCGCAGCCCCCATATAGTGGCGCGCTTCTTCACCTCGCGCCCGCACTTGAACCGCTCGATGACGTCAGCATCTACTCGCGCTCTATGGGTGGAGTGACGCACCTGTTCCAAGGCGGTGAGCTGCACAGGTTGCGGCGGCGGGCGGCGGAAGCGCAGCCCCCATATAGTGGCGCGCTTCTTCATCTCGCGCCCGCACTTGAACCGCTCGATGACGTCAGCATCTACTCGCGCTCTATGGGTGGAGTGACGCACCTGTTCCAAGGCGGTGAGCTGCACAGGTTGCGGCGGCGGGCGGCGGAAGCGCAGCCCCCATATAATGGCGCGCTTCTTCATCTCGCGCCCGCACTTGAACCGCTCGATGACGTCAGCATCTACTCGCGCTCTATGGGTGGAGTGACGCACCTGTTCCAAGGCGGTGAGCTGCACAGGTTGCGGCGGCGGGCGGCGGAAGCGCAGCCCCCATATAGTGGCGCGCTTCTTCATCTCGCGCCCGCACTTGAACCGCTCCATGACGTCAGCATCTACTCGCGCTCTATGGGTGGAGTGACGCACCTGTTCCAAGGCGGTGAGCTGCACAGGTTGCGGCGGCGGGCGGCGGAAGCGCAGCCCCCATATAGTGGCGCGCTTCTTCATCTCGCGCCCGCACTTGAACCGCTTGCGCGATGACGTCAGCATCTACTCGCGCTCTATGGGTGGAGTGACGCACCTGTTCCAAGGCGGTGAGCTGCACAGGTTGCGGCGGCGGGCGGCGGAAGCGCAGCCCCCATATAGTGGCGCGCTTCTTCATCTCGCGCCCGCACTTGAACCGCTCCATGACGTCAGCATCTACTCGCGCTCTATGGGTGGAGTGACGCACCTGTTCCAAGGCGGTGAGCTGCACAGGTTGCGGCGGCGGGCGGCGGAAGCGCAGCCCCCATATAGTGGCGCGCTTCTTCATCTCGCGCCCGCACTTGAACCGCTTGCGCGATGACGTCAGCATCTACTCGCGCTCTATGGGTGGAGTGACGCACCTGTTCCAAGGCGGTGAGCTGCACAGGTTGCGGCGGCGGGCGGCGGAAGCGCAGCCCCCATATAGTGGCGCGCTTCTTCATCTCGCGCCCGCACTTGAACCGCTTGCGTGATGACGTCAGCGCCGTCAGGATCTTCTCGCGACGCTCGTTCACCGGTGTCCGCCACATCTGTGCACAAATGCTGATTAGTTTATATTAGGGACATACGATTGATATGGGTAATCGTTTATATAGGTATATCCAGCCGACTCCGCCTAAACTCAAGGTGTAAGCGAGTCATTTAGAAAATGTACGCGAACCTAGCAGGCGTGGCTACGATTAAGCAGCTCTGCTAAAAAATATAAAATTACGCAAAAACCGGAATCTTCCGAAAAATGGGGAAAATATTAAGTCGCTTCAAAATAGTCCAGGGAACCGTCCGGACGCGAATTGGAACCCAAAATGCAAAGTTTCGGACAAATTCAATTTCCGTCACAAAAGGGAACAAAAAGTGACGATCAGGAAAATCAATAAAAAATATCTAGGATAAGATTATAAACGTTACTGAAGCCATCCCAATGTATTACACAAGTTTAAAAAATAAGGTTTTTGCAAATAATTTTAATGACGAAAATGGAAACAAATCCGACTCGCACTTTATCAACAAATTTAAGTAGGTTAAGTTACAAAATGAATAGTATGATTTGGGCGGAAATATAAAAACCAATAAATCCTACTAAAGTCTCAATGCAAATATTTTACCAAAGTCATCAAATAATTAATTCCGATCGCAAGTGATTCGTTAATATTCGACGTTTATATTAGACAAATCAAATGTTACGATGCAATAGTACTTTATAAAACCAAAATCAACAAGCAAGTAGAAAATAAGTATGTAGGTAATTCGAAAACATATATCCGCCAGTCCAAGCGTGGGCAAATCCAAAAATCGTGTGTTATTTTATTCGCGACAAAGGATCGTTCGATTCCAAATAAAATACTACAAAAACTCAAGCAAGCAAATTAATCAATATCAAAATGAATTAAAAAATAACATTAAATTAAATTAATATTGTGATACACGGGTCCTTTTTTATGTAGGAACAAATACCCTGTCAGAGTGTACCTAGTTTATACTATATGGTTGTAAAGAGTATATGAATAATACAATAAACAAATAAAATTTATAAGTACTTCCCTGTTCCTTTTTAGTGTAGTTCTCGAACCGCCAAATCACAAAGAAAGTCAACGAATTACGAATTCACAATCTTGTTAACCAAACACACGAACCAAGATCAGTCCACAAATTGAGTTATTTCCAATTTTATTCACAAATTCAAAATCACCAATATTGCAACCGTAACGAATAATGTTCGCGCGATTAAAAAAAAAACTGCCCGGCCCATATATTATCTAACCAAACGGACAAAACACAATAGCGAACGCGCTGCTGTCAAGAGCGCCAAGAGGCAAACTGGCTAATACAAGAAACAAAAAGGCGGACCCCCGTTCGAGCCATGTAGAAAGTAACGTGAGTGAATAGCAGGCATAAGCGGGAAAAACAATACAATATTACCCAAAATCAAACAGTATTTTTTGTATGAAACACTATGGAACGTAAACTTATGGGCGCGGCGAGTTATTGTGTGTTGTGTCTTGGAATTTTATACAAAGATTACTGAACTTGCGGCTTGAGTTGAGGCGATGGGAACAGTGTTAAAAAAAATCTCTTTGAGACTTTCTCCAGTTTGGTTAAGAGATAATTGAATTACCTGATTATTCGAAAAGAAAAATAATTGTGTTCTTTGGAAGGCAGGTTTATCCAAGGGTTCCGGCTACTATCTAGGGAAGTAGTCGTTACAGGAGCCATATCAGTGGCCTTCGGCGACTCTACACACAATGAAGAATGCAGTACCTTCTCGGGCAGCTGCAGCGCGTGCCAGTTGTCCATGATGTAGGGCATGATGACGGTGTCCAGGTCGAAGTAGTTGGGCGCGTTGTAGGCGGTGAGGTTGTAAAGTGCCAGGTGCGCGAGGTCCAGCCAGCACAGCTCCAGCCGCCGCAGGTACTCCGCGCCGCCGTTGCAACGCGCACACGCGAATATGTACAACCTGGCGAAATGCGTGCTCAACGTCACCACAGACAAAGTAAAATCGTCTTAAGGTAGCCATTCGAACCGAGCGTCAGTATCGCCGCGTCGTCGCTGAATGTCGCTCGGTTCGAATGACCATCTTTAGAACTATCTACTTAATGCAAACTTCCCGGCCGGTGGTTATTAAGGTCTATCCACACAGCTCAGCGCCGTGTCAGGGACGGGGCCGGAACGTGGCAAATGTCATAGAAAATCGTCATCGTCACGAGTCTAAAAAAATATCGGTACATACATTTTCTATGACATTTGCCACGTTCCGGCCCCGTCCCTGAGCTGTGTGGATAGACCTTTATCGTTACGAGGTAAGGGACAGCTTTCCAAAAGGTGATAGGTTTAAATTACTTCTTAATACATGGAAACCTAAACGAATATTCAACACACAAACAAATTAAAAAAATTGTTAATGAGAAAGGATTGCGATCTATCCTACTGATGCTGATATGGTTAGTTTTTCGTTCATTTTTTTGCTTGCAAGTCTCAAAAGGTGGTTTGATAAGCCTGTATTGAAAACTAGCGAATGCTTGAAATTTCGTAACCAATGGAAAAGAAAATTAGAAGGATAAGACAGTGTAATATAAAAAATACTTACTTATCGCCAGCATATAGAGGATATTGTAAACTCGAAACGCATCTTTGGTGAAACCATCGATTACATCGACAACAGAGTAGCATCTGGAACAATATCTGATATTAAAACTATAGCTCTATTCACCTCAGAGAAACACACTATCAATACTTATTTGTACCTGTGCTAACCAGTCACTCTTCTCTCCACAATAACAATGTGTTTCGTTTTGATCTTTCCCTGCATCTGATGCAGTAGATGACGTTGTTGAAGCAGTCTATAAGAAACACAACCGAGTTAGTTTAAGTTGTTAACATTTTACGGGGTACAGATTATTTATTTGGTGAAACTTAGCAAAGATGATGTGGTATCCATGAAAGTTCACTTACAACAATGTCTGAAAGTCAACACAAGTTAATGCAACGCAATATGAATTACTTTCGACTTTGCATGCTAATATTTTCTTGCAGTTATTGAATACATTGTAACTATAAAGTTAGCAATACTAAATTGAATGTACTTTTCAATCAACAGTATTTAGTAAGCACAGTAAGTAGGTATTAGAGAAGGCATTATGACCCGCGTTCCAAGGCACTTTTGCACTTGACTCATTAGGCGGTTGTAGCTGTAGCATGGCATAAGACTTGTAATAAATTCAAGTTAGCTTACATCACAAGGAGGAGTCAAGTCGTGCTGCCTCCGCTGCTGGCCGCCCTTGAATCGGAACAGATCGGACCGTTTGGACGCGCGATTCTCCGCCGCGGCAACTCGGTACCTTTGGTCGACGCACCTCTTGCAATGCCATGACGCTCCTAACAATCATTAAGAACATAGCTATTAAACTAAACACTCAATTAGAAATGTATAGGAGGAACCTACTGACGACGTGATTATGAAGGTTTCCTGGTGAAAGTTTACCTATTAAGTTTAATGGGCGATATCACTGGCTGGTCATGATGAGTCATTGATATGAAAGTAGAACACTTTGTATTGTACTATACTTTTAAGCGATTATTGAATACTGTTAATTATAAAAAAATAATCGGTCACATTGAAGCAGAAAAGTTCTTGATTAGCCTTGGGGCCAATCAAATCGAGATAATCTAGCTGCTGGATGCAGGCAGTACAGCAAGACTGGTGGGAGATCTTTTAAGTAGGCTTGTTCTGTAGTGGGTGGACGTTTTCGGCTGAATGACGATTGCTGACGGTCGAAATTAGTATAGGCTTCCTGGATAACAAGTTTAAATCCTCTTAGCATCCATCATCTGCAGAAGTTCTACAGCAAAGGTCTCGGATAGATTTTCCCTTATAAAATGCTAGTTAAATGAAAATAACTCACCATTGATCCAAGCATTAACAGGCGGGGAGTGACACTTGGTGTGGTATCCGCGGCCGCACATGTCGCACGCTACAATCGCGTTGTCGGCTGGCGGCGCAGTCGGCGGCGGGCCCTCACGCCTCTTGCAGACCACGCACATGATCCGACCGTCATCTGCCGGCGGCGCCGACAGCAGCTTGAGCGATGACACAGCCGCCCACGAGTGGGTGCCGTCCCCGAACTTAACCAGGCACCGCGCCACGCCCGCACCGACCTCGCACGAGTCATTGTCATTGCTTGTGCTCAGCTCGACTATAGTTCCTGTTAATAAGAAACAAATTCCAGATAAATTGAACCTCACTGTTATACACAGTTGGTTGGCAGATAGCACCTAGATTAGTAATTCATGTTTGATTTTTTTCTTTCTGCATTGTGACCAGATAATAATAATAATAATTATTTTATTAACGAAAGATAGATTAGTAATTTTATTTACACCTTACCAACAACAATTATTGACTTATTCCGATAATTAAAATGACCTGTAATAACATACTCATCTATTTATAAGTTATTATGTAAACTATAATACACTACAGGACTATTCACAGGACTCTTTTATATCTGTAATAGATATAAAAATACGCACAAAAAAACTCACCTAAATAATACCGGCCATCCTTGTTTGGCACCAGAACATCATCTCCACAGTGGAACGGGTTAGAGATGCTTTTCTCGGTGTTGGTCGTGGAGTCGGGCATGGCATCCTGTGCTTCTTCTTCTTTTTTCTCATTCTTTTTGTCATTGCATGGTGTGATCGTCTTGTCCAAATGGTCACTCAGAAGTACATCAATCAGCGACAATTGTGTTGCAGCCTCTTTCAAACAAAAACAGCCTCATTAAGAATTGAAGATTCTAAATAATTTCCAATAAGTATTTATTATAACCGGTTTAACAATAATGGTGGAATCTTATTAGATTTGAAAAAGCAAATAAATTAAAATCATTAATCTAATATTATAAAAAATTTAAATTCATTGTTTGGATGTTTATCGCTTTCACACCTAAACTACAGAACAAATTTGGAATGGAGATAGTTAGTACCCTGGAATAACACATAGGATACTTTTTACTGGAAAGTTTTATTCCCACGGGAAAATCTTGCACAACGCAAGCGTAGCAGTGGTCAGACAGCTAGTTGTAAATTTATCTTACTAGCGGTATCCTATGTGTTAATCCAGGTTATAACTATCTCCATAGGTACCAAATTTCATCCAAATCCATTGAGTACTTTAAGTGTGAAGGCGGAACAAACATCTAAAATATATTTTCACATTTATAATCATCATCATTATTATATAATATAGGTAATGTGATTTTAATGACATCTTTAAATTACAGACAAAATAGTATGCTCATTAGATCAAGATAATTATAGTGTAAAATATCATAGTTAATGACTGGATTCTATATATTCTTACATGTGAACTTTAAAACAAGAGCTATGAAATGAAAAAAAAAAAAACAAGAGAAACTTGTATTATCATCACCATATTTGATAATAATTAATGAATTTATGAAGAAAATTTTGTAATTTTCTTTCAAACAAACAACTCGTACTATTATAGCCTGCAGTTATGCACGAGTTATTTGTGATATTTCGTGGGGTTAGTGTTATAAAGCCACCAAAGGCCAATGACATTGCTTTTTATTAAAGTTAATTAATCATTTGCCCATGGGAATCAGACATTTTCCCACAATATGTTTATACTTGGATGTTGAACTAAACACATTTTATCAAAATCTGTTCAGTAGATTAGCTGTGGACACAACAACCAAGCAGAACAGTTTTTACTTTCTCTCTCCTAAGAGGTAGAGTCAAATAAGAAACTTACAAACCAATCATACTTACTTATAAGGTTCCCAAAGTAGGCAAGCCAAAAAAGGGTTTGGTTAAGATTTGAAATATTATTTAAAAAAGCAAATACACTGAAAGTCTAGCTAAGCAGATGCTTTGGTAGATTATTTATATATGCTAATGGGATGGAACATAATAAAAATATAACAATCCATAAATGTCAGAATAACTAATATTATGCTATTTATTATTCAATAATATATCACTCAGGATCTTATTAATTTCCTCCATTTCCTCTTGGGGCATAGTTTTTGGGGTTCATAATCTTTCCTTTTTTGTGCTCTGCATAGTCAGGTAAAAAAAATAGGATGAGTATGAGTAGTATGGGATGTATGTGGATATCTCAGATTAAAAACTCCTTGCTGCACACCGAAGATGGAATATCTTTGCTCTATGATTATGGTTACAGAAGAGATAGATGCACGAAACAGATGTGAGCCTGAGGTTACAAGGCTGAAAAAATGTCTGTTATGTCTTACATGACAGATTCCTCTATGGTGAAATTAGTTTAGCAGGGAAAAAGAAGTATTTTTCCGTATCTTTCCTGGTTTTTCAGGCTTACAGGTGTTGATGATCTTGTAAAATTATCATCTGTTTTGGAAAGAAGATTTAAAAAATACAGGACACTGCAACAATGCACTTTAAATTTCTAATGTAATATTTTACACTGTTTACATGGAGATTATATCCACGAAAAAGATAAGGTAAGGGCTATGTGATTCAGGAGGACGAGGCAACTTCCTGCTTTATTGTTTAAGCCCGCGTGAAGCGAGTGAAGCCATTACTGGGGTCTCAGACTGTTTACAGTGCACTACGAGTTGACTATGAACACAAAAAGTAGTGTCTACTTATCGTTAGATCGAGCCAACTATGTACGGAAACACGAAAGCTTAGCATCATCTTATCAATTTGTATATTTTCTGTTATAATTACCCAACTATACTTACCAGTATTAATGTCCATTTCAAACAGGTGGTTTCACTTAGAATTAGCTGTTACACGTTCTCAGATGTTCATTTCCGAAGAACAAATACGAATAGCATTGGCGCTAATGCGGCCATTATTACTTTAACGTTTAGGAGATTTCCCGCGGTAATGTATCAAGATCTGTTTCTAAGCACAGTTAACCTCCCACAATTCAAATGGAAAGTGATTAGCTTTACATTTTACTGATTAAACTTAACATAACCGTAAAATTTGCTTATAACTAAATTAGAAAAAGCCAAGGAAAAAGCTATTCTTTCTTCATTCAACTTCGGTTTTTTTTTGTAATGTTTCCTGGCCTGGAAACTAGTTCTTCAGCCGAATACATTTTTTTGTTGTCTGCAGAGCTGCCAACCTTTTTTTTTCCTTGTTCAAATGCAGCTAAAAATCTCGTCGGGAATTAAAACTTATGTAACAAACCTAAAGCGTAAAAAGGGGCGTAAAATTATCGATATGTGATTCCAAGTTTGCTACTAAATTAATCATTACTGAGTATTAGAAAAAAAATAACAGCCCAGAGTACACTGGCCTAAACACCAGCACCACACAATTCCTGCGTTCTGAGACGCGCTGAAATCGATTAAAGCACCCATAATCGCGTTCTTTTTTTTTTGCTTTTCTGACCGCTGACAGCGCTGAAAGTCTGATTCAGAATGCACCCTTACTTTTGACATTAAAAATATTTGAAAGGTACAGACCTAGGGCGCATTCCGAGGCCACATTCCGAATCAGACTTTCAGCGCTGTTAGCGATCAGAAATGTATGGCTGACAGTGATTCGGAACGCGATTGAGGGTACTTTAATCGATTTTAGCGCGTCTCAGAACGCAGGGCTAACAACTTATCTGTGAAATGAACGGCGACGCTAGTAGTAATACAAAATTACAACCAATCACGATCCTTGTAAAAGTAGACATCCATTAGTAAGTCCCATTTTTGTCCATTTCACTCACGGATTCTGTTTAGGTCAGAGCCAGAAATACGTGCCGCTAGCTGTACAGACAGACCTACCACAGAATCCGTGAAATGGACAAACTGTCGTGATTGGTTGACTGATATATAATTTTAAATTACCTAGCATAAGTCGATGAATACCGTCTTTCATTAAGCGAGTGTTTAGCTTCATGTCGTGTCATCGTACGTAGGTACAAAAAAACCACAAATCTCGTATTTGTATGAGGAACCTTGTACGGTTGGCAACTTTGGTTGTAAGTTATGTCGGTCGGTTCGGCCAGAGCTGCCAGACGAATAGAACAGTAGCGGATCGTCGTCATAGTATGATGTAGGTAAATAATTTTTCAATACACCTTGTTAAAAAATTGAACTTACGAAGGTAAGCAATCTTAAACAGCTCATATACGTCGCCACCCAGGGGCTCGAGCCTACCCTGAATTAGGGCGATTAGGCCTTAGTCGACCACGCTGGCCCAGTGCGGGTTGGTCGACTTCACACACAACCATTGAATTTCTCCGCAGGAGTGTGATGTTTTCCTTCACCGTAAGGGCGTTGAATAAACGTACATAATGAATTCTATCAGACTTTCAGCGCTGTCAGTGATCAGAATAGCAAAAAAATGTATGGCTGGCTGACAGTGATTCAGAACGCGATTACGGGTACTTTAATCGATTTCTGCGCGTCTCGGAACGCAGGGTAAATTCGAAAACACATAGGTACGTGGTGGGGATCGAACCCGCGTCTCCCGGACAGGACGCAGCGGCCCTAGCCATTAGACCACCGACGCTCCTCCTAAACCACCTCGACGCACCAAAGGCAGTAAACTGTGCGGTAAACGTATTTTACCGCACTAGTGCGATTTTCATTAATTTTTTTTTTATTTCTACGGTCTTCACAATAATTATTATTATTCAGCCAGGATCATTTTAGTAACAAAAAAATATTTTAATAGATTCTTACAAAGAGAAAATCCATATTCTTTTATTTCAATAAATTTTATCAAAAATATTATCAGCCGGTAATATTTTAATAATAAAAAAAATATTATCTCGATTCGCAGAGCTAATTATGCTTATTAAAAAAGAAACCAATTATCGTTTTAAGGTTGACGCCAAGTTTGTGAAATTGTATAATTGTTTTACATTGGTGTTGATTCCCGCAGTGAAACTAAATGTGAAGTTTTGACGTGTGCAATGTAATTTTAAACGGCTTGTTTTAGGATCCTGCTTAAAATTGACGTTTGTAACATAAAATTTGACGTTCAAAAGAGCCGACAATCTCCCGTCCCTTTTCACGGTCGTGGGTCAAAAAGTGACAAGACTAATTTTTAAATTTAAATTTAGTTTCGCTACGGGAATTGACACCACTGAATGTTGTTTTATGAGTGATCCAGTTTTGATATTTTAATGATAAAATGTGAATAGTAGGTTACTAAACTGCGCGCGATATAATAAAGGTTAGTTTATACAACTTTTACATGATTAATTTTACCTGTAGCATTATAGCTTTTGCAGGGATACCTTTCTTAACCATTTCATTTTAACTATTTACTATCAGGTTTCTCATAAGTGTATTGAAATTACACGGATCCTAGGTTTTATAACAAACTCGTGAAATATAAACCCTCACCTGCGTTTGTAATTTGCCACCTACAATCTTCGTATCGTAATGTACTATTTCAATACACCTTGCTTGCACTAGTGCGATTTTAAATAATTTTATTCAGTCAGTATCATTTTAATAATAAAATAAAAATAAATATTTGTATCGATTCTTACAAAGAGAAAAGTATTTTATATTTTTTAATTTCAGTAAAATGTATTAAAAATATTATCAGTCAGTATTGTATTAATAAAAATAAAATTATCTCCATTTTACCGAGCGTAGACAGCGTAGTAGAGCAGAATGTTCGCGAGAATCCATAAATTATGCTTAAGATAAAAAATGTAAAAACCCCCGAAACAAAAAAAGCAAAAAATTAAAAAGTCAAAAATAATACTTATCGATGAGCCATCAAATTCGATTGAGTAACACCTATATATTTTAATTTTATTATTGATGGATGGCACGATACTGTTTGCTTGTTAAAATGGCGCTAATGTCTCGTCGGGGTACCGCTAAGTTTAAGTAAGTCAGACCCTTCATTTGATTGAATATCTATTAATTTGTTAGCATAAATTATCCGACCAACTTGATACGATATATTTTTTTAAACTTTAGCAGAATTGATAAGACAATTCCCGCTGCGGCAGAGTCGAAGCAACGCGACGTATCATTTCCATAAATATATTTTATCGATCGATATCTCTTCGACACTCGACTCACTGTGGATGTCACGCCACTTCGACTCTGCCGCAGTGATCTTATTGAGCCTAAATGATCCCATTTAATTACCCAACTTCGAAATCTAAACCTTACCCTAACATGTCATATTTAAAGTCATGGTTACCTTACTATGTTCTTTAAATATCAAAGTAATACGGTACCAAATTTCGAATCGATAGGACATAATGGAAGGTAGTCAGATCCCCTCATCAACTATTAAAGAGATGATCTTCAAACGGCTGATCAGGTCATGGTTACCTTACCAATATACTTTCAATTTTATTAAAGTAACATGGTACCAAATGTCGAATCGATAGGACATGGAATGTAGTCAGATCCCCTTAATTAAAGAGCTGATGATCTTCAAACGGCTGATCAGGTCATGGTTACCTTACCATATACTTTTAATATTATTGAAGTAACACGGTACAAAATTTCGAATCGATAGGACGTATGGAAGGTAGTAAGATACCATATACTTTCAATATCATTGAAGTAACACGGTACCAAATTTCGAATCGATCGGACATAAGGAAGTTAGTCAGATCTCTTCATCAACTAGAAAAGAGCTGATGATCTTCAAACTGCTGAACAGATTTTCATAAAACATGGCTAAGAACACTCGGGATAAAATTATCTATGACACAAAAAAAACTAAACGAAAATCGGTTCATCCGTTTGGGAGCTACGATACCACAGACAGATACACAGATAGATAGACACGTTAAACTTATAACACCCCTCTGTTTTTACGTGTCGGGGTTTATTTAATATTGATTGTTGTTTCATTTCATTTCATATAATATTGATTGTTGTTTTATGAGCGATCAAGTGTTGATATTAAATGATTAATGTGAAAAGTACAGCAACTAAAACTGCGCGCTATATAATAAAGGTTTTTAAGGTTTTTACAACTTTTACATGAAATATTTTTCTTGTAGTATCGTAGCCTTTGTACCTTTCAATCATTATTTTTTTTTATCAGTTTTCTCAAAAGTGTATTGAAAAACGTCGTACTTACATACAACACACGGATCATAGGTTTTATAACAAACTCATGACATTATAAACCCTTGCGCCTAACGGCTCGGGCTTACAAAAATCAGCTCGTTTGTAATTTACCACCTACGATCCTCGTATCGTAATGTACTATTAGCGATTGAGTAAAGTTGGAACTGAATAAACGTGGCAGTGTGCGATACCAATATGTTCTGAACTTGCATTCCAACTTTACTTAACTGCCAAAAATATTTTTTATTTGTACTGTAAACTTTGATATCTCAAATAGTGTAAACTTTTGCCTATCTGGCACCACAACCAGCTTAGCCGGGTCGAGGGGAATGAATGAAGTGAAAGGGGCGAAGGTGTGGGCGGGTTCGCGCCTACAAATGTTGCCAATAATTAAAGATAATTTTATAAATCTGAATGCGGGTTTCTACACACGCTCAAAAGTGTTCGGATTAATATAATAATGCGTAAGAGAATGTTGTTTATCTATTTTGGTAATTTCCATTGAAACAATGTCGTTCCTACAATAATCATTACGAGGCGAGGGTGTGTAAGGGCGTTTGCGCACTCATCCGTATCCGATTCTCATTCGATTCTTATCCGTTTCTGATCGGTTTGGCCATCCTAGTAATTGTATGGACGCTTACGCACCCATACGTATCCGGTTCATTTTCGATCCGTAAATTCTCACTCCGGATCGGTTTTTTACGGATCAAAACCGAGTCGAAGTGGCCGCCATACAAATTGTACGTACGCTTGCGCACTACACGATTTTTTTTACGGATGAAAACTGAGGTACGGGGAGGGGAAAGCTCACGCTGCTAGTGATGTGCCAAATTGTCAATTTTTTGATAAACAAGTATTTTGGTACTCGTTACAAAAATAATCGAATGCACCGAGACAAGAGACTCCAGGATTCTATTTACGTGAAACGAACTATACGAGTAACGTGAGCGACTTTATTGCGGGATCTACATTACATAAGTAGATATAATTAAAAAAGATCAACCTAGTATTCGAATTCTATAAGTACCCGAAATCTATACTCGAGTACAGTCAACTGCTCATCAGTCAGTGGTAAAGTGTTAACACTTTGACCTTGAACGCTTCTTGCTTCTATAGCATTATGGTCGAGATCAGCTCAGTCAGTCAGCTCGACTCGGCACATCACTATGATAATATCATGCAATATCTTCTCAAATACGAATGAAAACCGGATCGGATACGGATGAGTGCGCAAACGCTAGACGTGCGTGAATTTACCGTCCGTTTTTTTTACGGATCAAAAACGGACCGGATAAGAATCGGATACGGATGAGTGCGCAAACGCCCTAAGGTAACACGAATTATCGGGTTGTACATTATTGCCTAATCATCCATTCATTCATTCATTAGCTCATTAGTTTCCTTCCGTTCATTCTATGGTTCATTCCATAACGTCAAAACACGTTGATGGCGACGACGTTATCAAAACAAATTCCATTTTATTTTAACCAGTAAATAGATAAGCCGAAGTAACTTTCAACCCTCCTAAAGAATGGTGAATAGTACCTATATGTTTGTGATATAATTATTGCCATTGGATATTGGATATTTTTACGAGTTCGTTGTAGAACTAAGTGAGACTAGACTGTGTAGCAATGGGCAACTCTGGCATTAAACAGCATTATGAAACAGCTTCGAAGACAGGAGTCCTACAGATATCAGATCAAAAGTTAAAAGAGATCCCTGCAGAAGTATTTAATCTGTGTGAAATTCTGCGTAATCTAGATTTATCAAAGAACAAACTTGCATGCTTACCAGATGATATAAACAAATTTAAACTTTTAAAGCAATTGAAACTAGATAATAATAAGCTAGAGGTAGTGCCTAACTCCATAACGAATCTGAGGAAGTTGGAGTTGCTTAATGTTTCCAATAATTTAATAGTCACATTACCTCAGTCATTTTCAAATCTAACCAATTTGAAACAACTGTACATCAACAACAACAAATTGAAGAAGTTTCCGCTACAATTACTTGGACTCACAAACTTGGAAGTGGTGGAGTTGTCTAACAACAAGATAACAGAGATACCAAGTGGTATGGCACAATTTTATGCATCAGAATTAAATTTAAGTCAAAATGAGATATCTTTAATATCAGATGATTTACATGAAGCTCCAAGGCTGAAAATATTGAGATTAGAAGAGAATTGTTTGAGTTTAGATGCTATCAACCCTAGTTTATTGAGAGATTCTAAGATACACACAATTAATATAGATGGAAACTTATTTGAGTCAAAGCAGCTGGCATCAGTAGAAGGGTATAATGAATATACAGAGCGTTATACAGCTATGAAGAAGAAAATGTTTTGATTTTTGTATAAGCACATTTTATATTTTAAATACAGCATCTAACAAAAAAGAAATCGAAAAATTGGATAATTGCATTCTATTATACTGTCTAATACATGAAGCTATTTTTACTAAAGTAATCACTATGTTATAATAAAATGTTCAAATATTCTATTTAAGGTAATTCTTTCATAGGTTAACAAAACTGTCAACAAAATACAAATTAAACACATTTTAAAAACAAGAAATGATGTGTGTAAAATGCATAAAACAACATTCCTAGTAAGAACATAACCACAGTATTTTAAGTTTATTTACCTTTGAAAAGATGGCCTTTGAAATCTATATTATTAGGTTAAATTGTATTTTAGTCTTAGTTTGGGATTAGATGGCCGTGTGTGAAGATGTCCCCACATATTTATTTATTTATTAATCTAATACCTAATATTAACCAAATGTAAATTTACACACCACAATTCCAAATATTGTCACTGACTGACCAAAATATTCCTAATTTTAAACACTGAATAAAACATAAAAAGGTACTATTTATTTTAATATTTCCCTGTATGACACCTTTGTCAGCTTTATGATGTGATATAGTACCATTCAGGTACCTTCTGCGTCAAGCTATACACTGGGATATCTTGCGCATAACATCTAGTTTGTAACAAAAATGTATAGCTTGATGAGCTCTCCACTGTACCACTTTCGTAAGTGGAGCATTTCATGTGATTAATTGAAAGTACTTAGTTATTTATTTTTGGTTTTAACTGTTCATTTCATTCATTCATTTATTCGATAACAACAATCAGTTAAAATAAAAATAAAATTAACTTACCATTGAATTTATAAGAATGAGACATGTCACAATAACTAAATATATCATCATCTTTATATTTTAACAGTTTGTGTCAGAAACAGCAATTCAAAAATAAAATAGATTAAAATGTAAATATCTCATGTCTTTTAAATAATATAAAAAGTATATCCAGATACTATAGGTATATTGTTCACAATAATTAACATCTAATGTCAGAAATAACGCCTAAAAGTTAAATAATTAAACATCGTTATCGGCATGAATGACTTTTAGAGTAATAGTCCGGGCAGCCGCCGCACGATTACTTACCTCATCGAGTTACTGAAAAATACCACTTTCCACGAAAAGTAGAAAAATACCACTTTCCACGAAAAGTAGAATAGAATAGAATATACTTTATTGCACACAAGGATATAGCTTGAAAGTACAGAAGATAGATAAAAGGGTGTACAGATAGGCGGCCTTATGGCTAAGGTAGCAATTTCTTCCAGGCAACCTTAGACCTAAAATAGATAGGAAAAATTTTTGTCTGCTGGGACTCAGCCTGGGGAGACGTGGGGGGGAGAAGATAATGCAACCCACTAAAGATTAAGCAAGTTTTTTTTTGCCAGAAGCAACACAGTTGAGTTCTACAATATTTTGACAGAAAGTAAAATTCAAGTGTCTATTTGATAAATCAATATCAGATGTTGACAAATAAAATAAATATCAGGATCATCCAGGAAAAACATTGGATTAGGTTAGGTAGAATCACACTAATATTATAAACTAGCTGACCCGGCAGACATTGTCCAGCCATTTTTCCCAACTTATACCCTACACTTACCCTATACCTACCATACACCTACCCTACACTTACCCTACACCTAACTACCCTACACCTACTCAACACCTACCCTACACCTACCATACACCTACCATACACCTACCATACCCCTATCCTACACCTACCCTACACCTACCATACACCTATCCAATACCTACCCTACACCTACCCTACACCTACCATACACCTATCCAACACCTACCCTACACCTACCATACACCTATCCAACACCTACCCTACACCTACCATACACCTATCCAACACCTACCCTACACCTACCATACACCTATCCAACACCTACCCTACACCTACCATACACCTATCCTACACCTACCCTACACCTACTACTATTATTATTATTTACAACAAATCTTCTCCTGACAATAACGAACACATAAAAGAAAGATTTATCCAATTTGGTGCAGTCGTTTGAAAGTTATGCGCGTACAATCATTTCGGTGATTCTACTGACCACGCCGGCCAATGTCAAAAACTCATGTTCTTAAAAACTAAATAATATATTATAACAAATTGATTTAATGTAAAATGTCAAAAACTCATGCCGTTAGTCTAAATATAAAATCCTTCAAATTACATATCAATCTAAATATTTACTTAAGCTATAGTAATAATAATAGTCATAACCAATCAAGCTTTTGATCCCAAAGGGGCTACCTGACTGCGCACTAGCGCCGCTTCGAAAAAAAATCATAACTCCGTAAAAACTAAATATATTATTAAAGTGGACGATCATTTTAAAGTGTAGGTACTTTAGTATTTTTAGAAATACCGAATTTTATAATATCTTATACGGTGTAGTAAGAGATAGCGAAATTGCTAAAAACGGCCGTTATTAGCACTTTCGCTATCTGTTACTACAATTAACAATAGATGACTGAAGTTACCAATTCTAAAAATACAACAAGACTAATGAAACAATTTGATCGTTCATATTTTTGATATCTTGTGTTTTCACTAAGTTATGATTTTTTATCCAAGTGGCGCTAGTGTTCACATAGGGTACCCCCTTAACGCCCGTGCCATGGTAAAAACCTCCAGTGGAATGGAGAGCAAGAAAATTTTCAAATAATAATAATAATAAATAATTTATTTATTATCTCGCCACAAGTATATACATCAAAATAGTATAGTAGCATAGCATTTATTTAGTTAAAATTGTCTTAATTTTCTCTTGTACTTATACATGTAATCTGTATTCGACCATTAACTTTGCAGGCAAAAAAAAAATCTTTACTTGATTCATTACACCACGCAACATTTAATCTGGGTGTAATGAGTGAATGGAAATCTTTCCTTCGAGGTAAGTTCCCTGTAATTTTTTAGGGTTCCGTAGTCAAAAGGAACCCTTATAGTTTCGCCATGTCCGTCTGTCTATCTGTCCGTCCGCGATTTAGCTCAGAAACTCTTACAGTTCAGAAAGGTTGGATAGGTTTTTTAAAAATAATGGGGTCTTGCTAAAATCATTTTTCGATGCTAGTGTACGTTTCAGAAAAAATCGCCCAAGTCACACAGAGCGGGAGCGGCGCGGTCCGGGGCCGGGACAAGCGGGACAGCGCTATGCCGCGCCATATCACCGTCCCGCTTTCCCGGCCCCGGACCGCCCCCGGCACGGCTCTGTGTGACTTGGGCTTTAAAGTGCTTATTTTTGTTAGAGTCCCCCCCCCTACCAGTATTCACGGTATACTTGGGTTACTATAGGATGAGCTCTGACAGATTAAAATTTTAAGAACTTATTAATTTTATTTAGTTTATTTAATTATTTATTAAGTAAAATTACATACTATTTAATGACAAAATAAGAGGTGAAGTTACTTTGTTTAAAAATTTTAGCTATTATGGTTTTTAAAGTGAATATTATAAAAAAAAGTTGTTAACGTTGTATGAAAAATTTTGCAGCTGTCAGAACTCATCCTATAATAACCCGGCTATAGTAGTGTATTCGATGAATTTAAAAGGAAAATTATCAACATCAAGTAGGCTTTACAGGTTATCGAACAATATACCAACTTATAAAATGTACTTGTACAAGTAAGAAATTTGGTACTACAAATATCATAGAAAAATATTTTGATGAATGTTAATTGTCTTAAACAGGTACTTAACTAAGTAGCATTGGACAACTACGGAACCCTACACTTTGTGTGGCCCGACACGTGCTTGACCGGTTATTTCAGTTTCAAACTGATGGCATGTTTTTATAAAATCTGTAGGTAAGTAATACCGCCAGTATTATAGTACTCTGTGGTAGGTAATAATAAAATGTAGAGGCTAGGAACGGCTGTTAAGGATGAAGTAAGACCTAATTTACAAAAGTTAAAGGTAATCATAATAATAAAAAGATTTTAAAGTATAAAAACACAATGAATCCAAACATTTACGAGACATTTACGGGCTTACCGCGATAATATTTTTGTTGAGGAGACCCGATATTTCGGCGCTGTTGCAAGCACCATGGTCTAAATGTTATGCCGCGAAAGTTTACAATGAAAGTTTACAATTTTGTTTGTGTTTTGTTTTTTATTTTTTATATATTACAATGAATCCACTTTTGAAGGTGACGGTATTAATGAAATGTAATCAGCAGAAAAATGCACTTTGGTCTTTGCACATCTCACTCTCACATTGAATCATACGTAAGTCACACGACCACCGTTGGTCATGTAAAATTAAGCTACTATTATTTCTTCTGTGGTAAAAGTACTGTTTGAATAGGCACTTAAACATAGTTAAAACTTTGGTTAATCTCTGTACTTTGGTAATAAAAGCTAGGAAAACACATAAGACATAAGGTTCAAATGTTCTAGTGAATGACGTAATCTTGGGATAATCTCGTTAATTGAGACGTGAGGTGACGATGTCAGCACGGCGGCGAGTGCATGCTATGTGCTCGTATGAGGAGGGATAGCGTCACTGCCAGTGTTTGATACGAGCGGAGACGTGAGCCAGCGGTCGAGCAAGTAGAGTAACAAACAAACAGTGACCGTGTCTGTTCGTGCCGGCTGCACGTGCCTCGTCGAGCCTCCAGGCCCTCCGCCTCGAACAGATAAATAAAATACACTCAAACTTTATTGTGACATGAAAATTATACCCGCATTCTTTATGGTGTTCTTCTAATGCGATAAAGATTGAAGTTTATATTTCTTTAATGTAAGTACAAAGTTTTAAAGTTTTTCTGTTTTGAATTTCATAACATAACAATTAATGGTTACCCGCGCTTATCTATTATATAGATCGGTGTATGTCAATAATGATTTTGTTTTGTAAAATAAATAAATGTATGTAGGTACTTACTACTGACTGATTAACTGAACGTAATATTTAAGTGTAAAAAATATTAACAATCTATAAAAAAATTAGGCAAGCTCGTTTTCCCGTTACATTCAATAAAATTTAATCGACTTCTGGTTTAGTATAAACAACTAATTATTAAATATAATAATTAATATACTACTATCAATCACTCTCAACTTGAGATGTCATCGGTTCGCATTGCCCCATGTAGCAGGAATAGCAAATGCTACCGATCTCTGTCTAATATCACCTCGAGATAACAAAAAATATCTATCACAATATTCTACCTGTGGTTTTACATATTTAAAAAATCCTTACTACAATTTAATACTGAACTGACAGTGGTATTTTGACCATGGAGGATGTTAATTTGCCCACAAAGTAAATTTAGGTTTTAGGTATAATAATAAAATTAAACTTACTACAAAAGTATTCAAGTTACTAGTAGTTATATATATTATATTATTATTATTCAAATCTATTGAATATATTCAGCTACGATTATGTAGATAACAATGAACAAAAGACAAAAGGTCTTTGTTTTAATTTGGTTCAGAATTTCAACACAAAATTGAAGAGATGATATGGTTTACTTAATAAACAATAAGATTGAAAAGATGATACGATTTAATTATTTCAAATAATTTACTACAAAAAAACAATGAATACTGCATGCGTTTCCTGCCGTTGCGTGTAGCACTGACTACGTGACTTGCTACGGCGTAGATAGAAGGAGCTGCTACGGCGTAGCGAGCGTAGTAGCGTGTTTCGTGCGAATAACGCTGCCAGGTAGAATTATCGCTGCAAAACCATACAGGAATAATTAAGATGTAACTAGTACGATTGAAATGTAAAATCTTAGTTATGTTACTTAATAACTTAAAAACTAATCGCGTACACACGGGATACTCGTATATCTGCTATTATTTAGTCAAAAATAAATAAGACTTGGACCTATCTGCCTCGGTGTGCCCCTTAGCCCATGAATAATTTTATGACGAAACAGAAAAATCATTGCGCCCAAAAATAAATAAATGCCGGAATAAAGGTATTGATTTGTCTGGTAATAAAGGTAGTATATTAGCTGGAAATTTAAAAATAAACTATTTAATTATTTCGCTTTGTTTTATGTAGATTTATTTCACAAATATCAATTGCTCTGTTCGTATCTCAATATAAAATCTCAAATGCTTTCATCATCAACAGCTCTTTTAGTCCCCAGGCTCGAGCCTACCCTGAATAAGGCCTAATACTTTCATACTTACTTAAAAATATTACTCTCATTTTTATCCAGCTACTTTCTTAGATTCAATTAACTGATAAGCATCAGTGTATTTTTCCAACCACATAATGTGATTTTGCCATTGTTAAATCATTCACCACATCACGCAACTCTTAATGCACCTTACACTGCAGTGCCACTTATTATTTTATTGTTTCATGTAATTAAAAGATAATATAGTTAAATAAATATTACGTAAGGAAGGTACTGCTGTAATTAGAGTTCCCTGTATTGTAATAATTTGTATCTAACTGTATGATTTACCTCTTATATACATACATCTTTATTAGAAGTAAGTATGTATGTAACTTTAGTACTAGATATCCTAATAGATTATGAAGGCCTCATATTAAAACAAAATTATGCTCTAGGGACGCATATAGTATGTGTGTAAAAATACTGGGTATCCAAAAAGGGTGTTGGCAGTTTATATACGAAAATCATAAATGAAAAATATATCATTTCATAATTTTATTACTATTTGCAAAAAGTACATACAATGGAAAGTTTACGACGAAAAAATAATGTTGTCCAAATGAAGTCCATTACGATTTTGACACTCTTCAAGTCGTGGCCGTAAATTGCCTAAGACACGTTCACATAAAACGTTAGTGATTTTTGTAACTTCACTTGCAATATTGTTTTTCAATTGGCTAAGAGTTGACGGCTTATTTATGTAAACCTTACTCTTTAGGTAACCCCATAAAAAATAATCAAGTGGACTTAAGTCCGGGCTTCTAGGGGGCCATTTAAGGTTCCCGTTTATTGAGATAACTCTTTCTGGGAATAACTCATTCAATGCTTCAATAGACCTTCTACTTGTGTGACATTTGGCACCGTCCTGCTGAAAAAATGTAGCCGTATTGTAACCTCTAAATTCCTGTAAAGTTGGTGTCAAAAAACTTTCAATCATGTTACAATATCTGTCCGCGTTAACTGTAAGTGCATGTCCGTCCTCAAAGAAATAGGGGCCGATTATGCCCTTGGCGGACATTGCTGCCCACACTACCACCTTAGGGCTGTGAAGTGGACGCATATGCTTATAACGAGGATTTTTATCACACCAATAGCGACAGTTTTGTTTATTGACATGGACATTTAAGTGGAAATTTGCTTCATCGCTAAACAAGACATTGTTGAAGTTGGTAAAGCGCGCAAACATCTCCTGAACAAAATTTAGTCGCTGTTCATAATCTGTGGGTTTTAATTCTTGCACTAATTGAATCTTGTAAGCACGTAAATGCAAATCCTTCTTTAAAATCAGGTGCAATGTTGATTTTGCTATGTTTACGGATTGACTTCGCTTTCGCAGTGATAGTGAGGGATCTTGCCTTACCGACTCGTGAACTTCTTGAATAACTGCAGGTAGCCTTATTTCTATCGGACAAATAATCAATAAAAGTTTTTTAAAGTTGACCCTGTAGCCTCAAATGTCTTAATCAATTTTCTAATGATATTCGTACTGGGAGATAAAGAATTGAATTGCGCGCGATATAAGCGGCGAGCTGTTAATAAACTCGTACACAAAATGCACGCTGAGCTCCGGTATACGAATCCATTGCAACTAAATTTCCAATAAAATCCACGTATGACATTATATATTTTTTTGTTATCTACCCTCATTAAGACGATTTATTGATATTTAAAAGTGCAAATACCCTTTTTGGACACCTTGTATACAATCATCTAGCTGACGACTTAAAATCATTGACAAATACAAAGTTTAAAATACTATTAAGAAAGTGGCTAATTGACAAATGTTTTTACTCTGTAAGTGAATATTTAATCACTAAACCTAACATTGCAATAAAAGTTTAATTTGAGGAATGGGTAATAATTATGTAACATTGTAGAGTGTAATCGATAAGTGCATGTTTTTAGTTTGATTTGTTTTGACTTTATTTAATATTTGACATGTAAATTATTTAATTCGATACATACATATTTTAATTAACCTATGTTAAATTTGCATGCTGGAAACAGCTAAATGTGTGAGCCTAACTATAAGTAACATCTTATGAACCACGTTTTTAGCAAATAAAGCTTATTTAATTTCATATTTCATTTCAAGTTCAATGATTCAATAGAATAGAATATACTAATAATGTACTTAATTGACTGGAGCATTTCTTATTTGAGATATGTGCCGCGCTGTCTGTCGTGAATAAGACGTTGTGCGAAGTAATCGTGTTTACATATTTATTTATTTTGCTCCAATTTATGCATGCTCAGAATAAGAATACCTACATAAAAGTAATAGTCAATAACAGACAAAAAAGTATAAAAAAATAAAATAATAATGATAATAGTAGTTAATTGTAGTATTTATATTAAGTATATTCATTTCTTTATACAGTTATACCTAAATATAATATTTATTTATTATTTCATTATGATCCTTACAACAAAAAAACACACAGCACTAATTTATATGAATCTCGGTCCTTTATCCAATCCAATATCATCTTGCAGTCCGGTCAAATTACGTAAATAAAACCACTATCGGCCGTAGAGCGACTATAAGTTATTTGCCTTATGTACTTTCTGCATTACCTTTGCTGGGCGGGCGCGCGGGCGGGGGTTATCTATCACTATCTCTGTGGTTCAGCCTTGCTCTTGGAACTCATAATCCCATCAAAATAATTTCTACATAGATTACTGAGTACTATGATATTTAAAATTAATTGACCTGGCTTTTTAACGTTTTATCTTTGGCAATATACTTAGATGTGCTCTAGTTCAACGCAGCTATTTTTACTATTATTTTAATAATTATGCAACTTTTAGTTTGAATCAATTTACGGAAGTGTTTATTCTATAAAGCGGAACAATTTTTCCAAGAAACATTTCTGAAGACTTTCCTTACAAACGTCAGAAACATCTTTATACAAAACGGCGCGCAAAATCGTCAATTTTTAATGTACTAGTAACCTAATTCATACATTTTGTATTCCGTAATAAAATAGATTTATTATATAACAAGTGTCAGTGTAAACAAATGAGGACGATACTGACGTCAATGGATTGGGCATCGACCAGTTATCTCAATATTTGTGAGGGTCTTTATATTGCAGATGTAAGGAGACCACTCACTTAAACATGTTATATTCACCTACACATTAATTATTATGAGAAGGAGTACCTAACCTATCTAAAAATAACACGCAGAGGACCAAAAATTAACAGTGCACCAAATGTAAAAATATGCCAAGTACGATTCAGAAACGTAAGAATTTTCGTCGGATTTGACTTTGCTCGTACCAAATAATTAGACATACGAGTATCATAATAAATCATCGAAAGTGCAACATACATCGTGCTAGCTAAATAACGCAATACCTCTCGGGTGGTAGTCAGCTCAATAATTGTTCCACAATTTTTAAAATTAGGATTTTATTTTACTTTCATTCATTATTATTATTTATGATACTCGCATAGTGGTAGCACCCGAGACGTTTGCATTATTTTGCTAACACGTATGAGACAACCGTTTATTCCTGTTTTACTTAATTTTGATGTTAAGTAATTATTATCTAAATATATAAAAGAAGACACTGACTGACTAACTGACTGACATATCAACGCACAGCCCAAACCGCTGAGTCTAGAGATTCCAAAGGGGAGCAACCAAAGTGAGCCCTTGAACAGTCATTTCCACAAATAAATAAATCACGAAACATTTTGTAATAATATATAATGAATTTAGCTGCCTATATGGGAGTATCAAATTAAATATGAAAAAATATTTTTTTGTAAGACTTTCAATCGATTGATAACGCCAAAACTAGTGTTACTAAATACATTCTGACGAAAGTAATAAGAACTTTTTCTTTTATTTTGATACTAAAAATTTTTGAGAAATCCTTATTACAGACAACTCAAAACAGTCAATATTATAATAATATTTTTATGTTCATATTGAAGCCCAGAGGTCAAACATTTTGGTTGCTCCCCTTTGGCACGTCAATTCCTTAAGAGGTCTAGCGGTGCGCTAAGAAAGGATTTTTCAAAATTCACCTCCTAAACGGGGGTGCAAAGTTTGTATGGGGAAACAAGATTAGTTACACTATTTTATTCGAAACTTCACAGGAGCACTTATTCCTATCAATAAATGAGTAAAAACGTGTTTCAGGTCTTCAGAATTTAACCCTTAAAAGAGGAAAATGGGGTGACAAAGTCTGAAAATCAACATGAGAATCGTTTGTATGGTTTATCGGGTCGCTGATTACGAAAACAATAACGATTTTAAAATCCTTCATGTACGTGTATGGTACGTGTAGGGTACGTTTAGGTGTAGGGTAGGTGTATGGTACGTGTAGGTGTAGGGTAGGTGTACGGTAGGTGCAGGGTAGGTGTAGGGTAAGTGTAGGGTAGGTGTAGGGTAGGTGTAGGGTAGGTGTAAGGTAGGTGTAGGGTAGGTGCAGGGTAGGTGTAGGGTAGGTGTAGGGTAGGTGTAGGGTAGGTGTAAGGTAGGTGTAGGGTAGGTGTAGTAGTAGTTCGGTCGTCGCGGGCAAAAACTATTTACACGCGGACGAAGTCGCGGGCAACAGCTAGTTTTACATATAAGCTAACACGTTGTATAGTAACATATTATAAAATAAATGAAACTGTCCGAAGAAAAAGAATTTAATTATTGTTATCTCATTGTTATAATATTTATATTAATTAATCTCGGAGGAATTTTCTTTTGAGATATTGATAATATCATAATCAAACTTCAAATTGCTCCCCTGTAAAGTAATACATTTTTCAATACTTCGGGTGTAATTGATCGCTTTCACTCCTTGGTTAACAATCTACTATTCATATTAGTTATTTTTACGTAGCAGCCGTCGATTATGTGCCTTAACTGCTAGTTGATGATGATGATGACACTCATATTATAATTAAGATCATTTACAAATATATTTAGTCATTTAACTTATAATAATTAGAATGAAATATAACGGCAGCAGAGAGCATCGTCGGTGCTGTATTGGCTATTAGGGCCGCTACCTCCCGTCCGGGAGACGCGAATTCGATCCACACCACGCAAAGTATAGACGCACGTGATACGTGACGTCGTCTATGAGCTGTTGATGATGATAGTGGCAGCTGATATACGTCGCCGGCGTAGCCAACTACGATCTATGAATGCTACGACGGACGATGCGGCGGCGACGACGACGTTGGCCATCGTTGTGGATTCTGAAAAAACTACTACCTCCACATTTGATTAATAATGTACGCTTCAGTTTCAGGGACATAGGCACAGACAAAACAATTAACATGACAGCTTTCAACGTGGTACTGGGCTGCGCTATGGCGCTTTTCATCGTGCTCCTCACGATGAGTACCATCGCCAGATATTATGTGAAGGTAACTTTCTCCGTTATTAAACTGGTTTTACGTTTACACCTTGATGAAGAAAGCAAACATGAGATCAAATATACTCGTACTTAACTATCGGGTATAAGTGACAAGTCTCCAAAAACTAATATGCAAGTATTATAAAACCTACAAGGCGTTTCAAGGCTATGTATGCCACATTACAGCGAAACTAACTTTAAATACTTTTTATTGAAAGAAGTCTTTACTTTGATTTTTAACAGAATCTTCGTTCAGAATCATCGTTAGATAGTGATCCCTAGAAATATAAACGATGAAATATGATTCAGTATAATTTGTGGAGACCTGTCACTTACGCGCCCGACCCACCTTCAGACTTACACGATGTAAGGTCGACCAAGAAAGTGGTTTACCATTTTTCATTCAATTTCCTAGTTATCGAAAATTTCAATAAGGTTTATACTCGGTATCTGACAGATAGATCTGCAAACGAAAATAATCTTTGTTGTTCTATAATTTGCAACTGACATTCAACCTCTGGTGGTAAACCAATTTATTGGTCGACTGTACAATAATTTTGTATTATGTAGAAAATTTTGATCTCATAAAAATAATAATATAAAACATTCTTGTTAGTTTAAAAAAATCCTTAAATTTGCTAGGCCAGGTGAACTTTTAAACCTTAGCTTGAACAGGATTCAGAGATGATGTTTCCATTGAAACTTTTTTTTTCAGTTCACATTATTCGTAGTACTTTCGCTGGTATTCGCGACGGCTCCACTTCCTTTAATGTTGTTACGACCATTTGACCCAAAAAATGCATTGTAAGTTATTTATTTACCTTTTATTTTTTCAAACATGTATTTAGAAAATACTATCTATATAAAATTCGTAAATAATTTACGATTTACTTTTATTTATTTACGATTTCTGCCAACCTTACTCATACCGCAATTGCTTATGCTGTTACCTGTAATGAGCTCTAATATTTTCTAAATCGCTCTCCTTATGCTCTTCCTAGTAAGCGAAGACGTTGACGTAACTATTTGAATAGCGTGCAGTTATCAAGTAGGTAGTTTCCCTACAGAGTATTATACGACGACTGCTTGCTTAAATGTAGCCATGTTTTATGATGCAGTATGTTCTGTTGTTGCGGGCCTAGTATAGGTTACAAGCATCATGCCATGCATCTTTGGTTTGCGTGTTTGAACCTTTATAGTGAAGGTCATATGTTTACCTCTGTTGAACTGTGGTTAGGCAGGTATTTATTGATTTTGGTCATGCAACTCTACATAACTATCTTTATTTTTTTCTGCATGTCAGACGAAACCCTTTCTTAGGAAGACTAACGACCAACAGAGATATGCTTAGTTACTAGGTAGGTAAGGTACCTATTTATATGTAGACATGTTGTAAGCGTAGTTTCATCACACTCAGCGATTTTAATGCAAATAATGCCTTGTAAGAGTTTTTGAGCTGAGAGTATTTTTATATTTTATTTGTGTTATAGTTTTTTTTGCGCACTGAATCAAAATACTGTCACAAAAGAACTGCGTAGTAGAATTTTATCATGTGCAAAGTAAAAAAAAAACAAATTGTACCTACTACGAGTACAAAATCTACTACTACTTACAAATTACTGTGGTTTTTTTTTTTTATTAATTATAGATAGGTGTTATTTTAATAAAAAATATATTTAATTCATACCGTTATTATTACATACTTCCGTTACAATAGGTATCTTACATACCTACCTATAAAGTATACACATTAGAGTAAAAATGTAGATATGATTTATTTAGGTACCATACATAAAATTATTATTATATTAGTGTACATTAATTGTATTGTCGTCGTGAGGTAATTGAGTGAGTAGTAAGTAAGTACCTGCTCAAAGCAATGAATTCAAGTATTTTTATTTAATGTGTAGTTATTTTTACTGATTTTTAACCGACTTCATAAAAAGGAGGTTCTCAATTCGGCTGTATTTTTTTATGTGTCTTATAATTATTTTATTTGAATAAGGTAGTAGAATGTAGATAGTAGGAGTAGGTACCAATAATCAGAATAACTACTACCTAGGTACCCTGAATATTATAAAAATACAACCGCTTCTTGAGTTTTATAAAATATCTATCAAATAAAAATAAGCTTATAGGTAAACATTTAGATACTTTCATTAGTACGCTATGATTTCAATAAATTGAAGAATGGAGAAACTTTTACAAACTTGCATTTTTATTTCTTTTCGAATTCCTAACTGAGTCGGTCGGTAGACGTAGTTAAGACATAAGAACTTTAGTTTAATTTTAACGATAAGCTCATGGATTGTTCAGCAGAACTTTCGATAACGTTTGGTTTTGTCTAGAATACCAGCTGCGCTGCTGCGGTTCACCTCCAGGATGCTGGGCATGCGGTGGACGGTGCGCGGCCTGGAAAATATAGACAACTCCAGAGGTGCCGTCGTCCTGCTCAACCATCAGACTGGTTTAGATCTTTATGGTAAGAGTAAATATTTTGGAGAACTACTCTTGTATAAAATAGTAAAAATTAAAACCCGTCCGGGGGTTCAGACTCAATCAAATAACCGTTTTTCCATATCATCTGAAAGTCATATCGTCTTATGCCCTAAAATGCCTGAAATCTAGAATGTTTTTAAGTCTGATAAAGAAAGTCAATTCAAATATAGGGTTATAGCTCGTACACTCTCGTACATGATGTATACCTATGTATACCTATATACCTATTTCATTTACTTAAATGCGTAGTTGACAGATAGTAGAATTAAAAACTTGCTTAGTAAAACATAAACAGATATTATGTAGTACAGACATAATGCTCAAATCCGATAAAGTTTTTCAGTAGCAGCGGTTGTTAGTTTACATACAGTAGTTTTACAAAATTACATGACACAAAGCATAAATAAACTAATACCCGAAAAAACTTCATCGCTGCTTCTTCTTTGCTGGCTGACTATACCAACTAAAATTAAAGCTTTACACAATTACTTAATTATTGAACAATGTCATTTGTCACAAGATCATGAATTAACGGAATAAAATAAAATATTAAATATAAATAAGTTAGCGAAAAAGATTATAAATTAAGTTATGTATAGGTTTGTAATGCGAGTAAATGAAAATGCGATATTTTAACATTTCATTTTCCAAACTTGTCAGGTTAGTTTATCTAAAAATGAAAAAGTAACCGGTACACATTTATCATAATCAATAGTGTTTGTTTATGTTTAACCAATTCGTTGTCAGTATTTGTCGTAGTCAGAGTAGCCGTATTGATAAGATAACCTGAGTTCTGGGTGATTACAAAAATATTAAAAATATCGCTACCAATGACAGCGTGGTTGAATTTCAACATTCACAACTTTTCACGACAACAATGAAAACAAGTGAAATAAACATTAGATACGTTTAACTTAAGTCGATGCCTATGGCGATGTTTAGAGTGAAAAAAAAGTCAAGTCAATTTTTTTTTATTCGAATTAAGATTTTTACAAATCATTTTTCGACGTCAAAGCTAACATGGATGGCACGTTCACTCTGGGCTGGTTCGCTCGTCAAATATCGTGTGAAAGTAAGACTTCAAAATAACATATATTTGCTAAAAAAAACGAACTTGAGTAAATAACTATTACGTAACTAGAAGTTACGTTTAAACATGCAGGATACGATGTGAATAGGAACTATAATGTGGAAGAGATACTCCGATAACATTGTTGTTTTCCCCACATTTTGTTTCTACTTCTATTTCGATTATTGTTACCGATTGAAGATTGTAAATAACGTGAAATTTATCAATGGAATTTGTACCTACCTACCCGCCTACCTACCTACCCGTTATCTGTGGAATTTGTATCTTTATGAAAGGGACCTGAAAATTTGCTGCGCGTATTACACGAAAAAGAACTCTTCAAATAAAATATTTCCTATTCTTTTTTCGCTCTTCCAAGTTTTTGTAATCTAACGACAAATCGGAAGTATCGGAATTTAAACGGAATGAAACATGAATGAAAATAAAACAAAGCATTTAGTGAATACAATTGGGAACTTCATTTCATTATACTAAGAAAATAGCACGAAAATCTTGTTGTTCAGGGGTCATGTTGAAGTTAGGTTAGGTTACGAGTAAGTATACGATTTAATATTACGAGTAAATATGCACGCGTATTTTTTTTAGTAAATTAAGTAAATTAAGTTCGCCGTGTGGTGACGGCAGAGTAGAATACATTTTGTCACCAACCCCTACTCTTCCCGTGGGTGTCGTAAGAGGCGACTTAGGGACTACACATTGAACAGGGAACGGGCAGCAGCGCTCTCTGATACAGTAACTTTTTAATCTGCGATCTCCAACCCGCCTGCCAAGCGTGGAGATTATGGCAGAACCAAACACTTAAGTGGAGGAGGCTCATAGTCCAGCAGTGGACTGTAACGGGCCGTTGATGTTGTTGATGTTGAAATTAAGTTTGAACTGCAACATTAGATAGAGAGCAGATCGCCAAACTTCTACTAGTAATTACTCAGTACGCTGTATGCATGTATCATCATGGCCAATACCAATAAGATAACTATCAACTATCTATATCTAAATATGGTTTTTTTATTTATGCCCAGCGTTGGCAGTGCTCTGGCCACTCATGGAGCGCTGCACAGTGGTCTCGAAACGCTCACTACAGTACCTGGTGCCATTTGGAACAGCTGCCTGGATGTGGGGGACCGTGTTCATCGACCGGGGCGCGCAGTCGGCAAGGGATGCTTTGAATAAGCAAACAGTGGCTGTCAAGGATCAAAACGTGAGTCTTTGCTTGTAACTCTACGATCTCATCTTTCGAACCGCAGTACGGTACTGTGCGGTGTTGTTACCACCCTAACGTGGTGAATTCCTCGTAGTTTGCATTAGAAATTTTGCTTTGGCTACACTGCACCACAGTACAAAAGTGACTGCACACCGCTAAAGTTGAATATTCTCCTTGTTTTTCTGAAATCGTACAACCTTGGCGTTACACATTTTAACTAAAATCAAATCTTGAATAAAAAACCTCTGTAACAGATGGCGGATTTTATAAGAGTTTCGTTTTTCTTATAGGTACAAAATCCTAAAAAACAGGACTACGCTGAATCCGATTTACCAGTAGATAGAGAAAAGTCTCCTAAGAAACTTGGGTTAATTGTTTAAAACTCGGGATTATGTAGAAATAATGAAAAAATGCCGAAAACCAATCTTATACTTTAGCCACGTCTACAACACAAATTCAACAAACTGTAAAAAAAAATATTATTGCTTATAAGTAACAAAACAATCACGTTTTGCTTACGTTATTATTTTTATGCTCATTAAAAAAATAAAAGGTATTACCGGTGCAATATCTTTGTGACACGGTAATTCGAAACATTGTAAAGAATTAACGGTCATTGACACTACGTATAGCTGCGTGTATTCATTCATATCAATAGTGCGATTTTGTATTCTCATCTTATCGCTTATAGAGCCTTATAAAGCATTCCAAGTATTCCCAAGCAATTGCTTTGAAAGGGACAAGTCACCTCTCTATGTAATGTGTGCAATGACTCGGCTGGTCCCGACCCGATCCTCACTTTATTAGCTTGTTGCGAATCTTGACCGCCACTTACGATTTGCTATTCTGCTCACCAACTATATCAAAATCATTGCTCGCAAAAAGAGGTCAAAGTCAAAGTCGGAATATCGAATCAGACCGCACTTATGTAAGTATCTACTTATGATGCCGAATTGATACTCAGTACATTTTCCTGAAAAATTAAACACTTAATGTAACTAAGAGACACAGAGTATAGGTTGGTATGGTACACACACAAGACTCCAAATGAGCGTGATATGAACAGGCATTAGACAGAAGGCACTGCTTTTGTTGGAGGTACTCGTATTTGTACGTTTTGGAGCAATGGGTTCACTGGCCCTCGATGGTTGTAGTCCCTCGTCGTCGTCATCGTGTGGATCGTAGTCTTTAGTCTTATGGCACTGAAACAAACTCTCCGCTGAGCCTCACCATCGGGATTTAGTATGGAAAAGTATTTTCACCAGAGCAGTGTCCTCATTCTAAAGTCAGACTCGTATACTCATACGTTTTGTCGAGTAGAACGTATTTTCCTTTAGCCTTGGCGAGTGAGTGACGCACCGTATTGGAAAATAAACATTGCGTCACTGTTTGACTGGGTGCAATCCAGGAAATAGGCGGGGCAGGTGTATTATTCCTTCGGGGGTTTTAACTGAACAATTTACACATTTTTTATTAATGGACGGAGTAATAAATTTTAATTATACCCTGTTGGCCAAGAGTAGCTGAAGCTCTACTCGTACGAATTATAGCCACCTCGTTACCATATCATCCACTGAGGTGTATTAAAGAAAGTTAAATCCTCCGATTCCAGGTCTTATAAATTTGATGAAAAATCTGACTTGAAAACTAATTTAGGGGCTCAAGCCTACCCTGGATTAGGGCGATTAGGCCTTAGTCGACCACGCAGGCCTGGTGCGGGTTGGTCGACTTCACACACAACCTTTGAATTTCTTCGCAGGAGTGCGCAGGTTTCATTCATCACGATGTTTTCCTTCACCGTAAGAGCGTCGAATAAACGTACGAGAGCGTCAGCGATCTAGTGGCTAGGGCCGCTACCTCCCGTCCGGGAGACGTGGGTTCGATCCCCACCACGTACCAATGTGTTTTCGAATTTCGAATTCATATGATGGGTAAATACGTCAACAAAAATACGTATTTGTTTAATTTATTTTGAAATAGGCTATCTGCTGATGTAAATTCACGTAAGATTTCAGAAAAAAATAACTTTTGTCGGATGAATGTATAGGTAGGACTGCAAAATAGATTACACTAATATAGAAGTTATAAACGTTTTCTTTAATGGTAGGTACGTTTTATTTTAAAGTTGGGATATTTGAGCGGATGCAATATTTAACACTCGAAGGTTTCCTCCGAGATTTAACATCATATTTACACGGACAAACTTGACATAAGCCGTAGTTGTCGGATTTGCTTAGTTTAGACAGCGTCTTTCGTGCTTTGCAAGCTTGTTGTTTATCTGACTGTTTCGAAAATAACATAAGTTAGAAATTGGGTAAGAAGTCATTTAGTAGTCCACCAGCTGGCGTCTACACTGACGATCTAATAACATACATAAAAAATAAATTAAAAAAATACCTCTTTTTTTGAAGTCGGTTAAAAATAATAAAGATCTTTTAGTAATGAGTCCGGTTAGCACTGAGAAGTTTTACAATTCATTAAAGAAAATTTAATGCGTTGACACCAGAAATTGCCGAAAGGATCAACAAAAGAAGATCTACACAAAAACCCATCGCGTCAGCGCGGAGCATTCCTTATAAGCGCTGTCGCGATGTCTGTTCTAAAGAGTTTTAAAAGCTAAAAGTTTCTAAGCCTAGATCGTGTAATGAGACGAGCCGATACTACAATCTTTATTATATAATTTTCAGCGCAAATTGCTCCTTTTCCCCGAGGGCACGCGGCATTCTGGGGATAAACTTTTGCCGTTTAGGAAGGGCGCTTTCCACGTCGCAATGAATGCGCAGGCGCCGATACAGCCCGTTGTCATCTCCAAGTACCACTTCGTTGACTCCAAGCGTCGCAGGTTTGGATCTGGTAAGGTTACAACTTGGGTACCACGAGCCTTTGCGTCTAAACCCGCGTTCTCTTTATGTAAATTGTGATAGTTTTTTTTTTTGTATATAGTTATGACACAGTTTGTAGGATATCTACGCTGCTCAAACTGTAATTATTGCTTCATCAAAGAAAATTTTTAATTTCGAACAGTTTTTCTTTAGTTTAATGCTTGCTAAATTATATGACTAAATAGCGATCGTAACTTTGCATAATATAATTACAGTTTATTAATGAACCTACAAGATTGTTACAATCAAATCACCCCAAATTACTCATAGGATAATAGAATTATTGATTATTTATTTATCTTGTAGTGGCATTAATCAATTATAATATATATGCAAAGTTTCTATTGTATTTATTTTACTAATTAATTTAGTTACGTTATGTTAGTAATTATGTAGATGAAAATGAAAAATGAAAATGTACGTAATGATGAAAATAATCGCAGTACACGTCACAGTAGGTAGTGCAATTAATATATTCGACATTTCGATGAAGTACCTATAATACTTTGCGAAGCGTAAAATGGTTTCTAAGTCATTTTCGTCATTAGGTAATCATAATGATTATTATCAAACTATTTGATTTTTGCGTCCAAGGTTATAGGATTCAGGTCGACTAATCTCTCTGTAGTCATTAAGATAAGAATAGCCGTGTATGATTATAGGAGGTCAATCGGTTTCGTTATTTTGAAAGAGTACTAACCTTAGAGTACCTATATAATATATACCTACCTAAAGTTAGTAATAACTATATGCACCGCAATTGCTTCAGTTGCCTTCAGTGGCCTTTCGCGGCTCTATAACATTGACACCAGGGTTCGTGACGTCGGTTGTCGACCTTACAACCCCGATGATGATTGCTTTAGTTAATGATTTTTTACTGACACCATCTTATATACTCATTATTTAAGTTATATTTTCGCTTTTTTAATACTTTAACGAGCAATTCTTGTATATACCTATACAGGTTGTAACATTTAGATCGCTCAGTATGGGAAAGTCGGAAATTATAAGACATAATAGTTATGTTTTAATCTATGAATGCAGTTTTTCTTGTTACTAAAATCGATGACATGGTTCCTAAGAACAGACCTTCGTATGTCTTATAGTTTCATACTTTCCCAAGCAGACCGATTTAAATGTTACACTCACTCACTCAGTTTCACTCTTATATAGGTAGGTACGTGTATACAAGTATAATAAGAATCTCAGAAACGGCTTCAACGATTTCGATAAAATTTTGTATATAGGGGGTTTTGTGAGCAATAAATCGATCTAGCTAGGTGTAATTTTTAGTAAAACAGGTTTCCCCCGTGTTTTCAGGCTTATAAAAATCGCCGTATCATTATTCGCAATCGTTTGTAACGCTCGCTACGATAGCTCAGTCGGGAAACCGCAAGATTGCAAGTCTATTTTGGTTATTGAGTATCGAGTTCGAGTCTCAATTTTGTTTTGGTTCATGTTTCTTTTTTTATTTTATTTTTTAAATACGAAAATGACAGAAATTTAAATTTCCGTTTCTTTTTTTCGTAATCTGAAAGTTTTCCTACAGATGGCACGAGCTAAGCTCGGTCGCCCAGGTACCTTATATTTAATTGAATAAACGTAAAAGCAGCCGCGCAGCGAGTGCCCTATTTTCCAATTAAGGCAAATCTAAGAACAAAATGGACGTCGGGAACAAAAGGGCTCGACTCGAGCCTACCCTATTCGCCATAACCTTAGAACTTCTTCGCAGATATGTGCGTGCAGGTTTCCTCACGATTTTTTCCTTTCCGTAAAGCGTCGTAGTTGTATAAAATAATGCTAGCCTTATCAATAATTTATGAAAGAGTTCTTTGCTCCTTTACAATGGTTGTTACAATGACACACATAATATTAAGTAATTGTCGTATGACCTTTATAAGTTGTCGCGTGCAATGTCAAATAAAATAATAGTTATTAGCATATTATGATAATATTGTCAGCTAAAAATAAATTAAAGTGAGGCAGATGGGAGAGAGATGTCCAAATAATTATAAAAAAAGTAAGAAAGAAATATTACTTACTTACAAACTTTACGCCACTTAGGAACAAAGCCATAACTAGACCTGTTGCTTGGGCTTGGAGAACTGTAAAGTTTGAATTTGTTTCGGCTTTACACTGACAAATAATGATAAGTCTATGTTTTGCAAGGGATCTTGTTGAATTGAAATTCTGTCACATTCCAGGTGAAATCATAATCACCATTATGCCGTTGGTGGAGACCGAGGGTGTAAGCAAGGAGGAGCTGGGCGGCTTCATCGACAAGGTGCAGATGAGCATGCAGGAAGAATTCTCGAAGACTTCTGCAGAGACTCTGCCCAAACGCATTCCGCTTAAGGCTGAATAGACTCGCACAAAGGTAATATTATTTTTCAGTTCTTTTTAGATACTAATCAATTTAGATAGCCAGTTGGGCAGGCTTTTAGGTCCTCATTCAAATGGCCGTGTGAATTTCAAAAGTTAGCGCGAATCACTGCACAGAATCTAATGCGCTTAGACCTAGACTAGTATCTAAAACTGTAAATAAAATGGATTTGTAAATCAGCTTGAATTTCAGCCCATAAGCTTATACGGGCTTGAAAGAGAATCGATGTTACTCATACTTATATAATGGAGCGGCAAAAAGAGACTTTAATTCATAATTTTTAAATAATCCTTACTAATATTATAAACGCGAAAGTTCCATATCGCACACCTAGATAAAGGGTAACACAACTCAAAATACCTTTTTTTTCGGGAACAGCAAAAAACGTTTTACTCCATTTCTATTTGACCGATTTAAAATATTTTTATATCATTTTGTATTTCAAGATTTTTACACAGGTGTCTTTGGACTTAATGTAGTTTTCGACGCCGAATCCGAATATCGCAATAACTTGATTTTGGATTATTTTGAATTGTGTTACCCTTTATCTAGGTGTGCGATATGTTTGATACTCTTTCACGCAAAAACCACTCAACGGATTGGGATGAAAGGAGTTAGAACATCCCCTGTGGGAGTCTGGCATAGTGATAGCCACTATTTTGCGGGAAATGACCATGTAGGATGTTTATTGAAAAAACGGAGTACGATTCAAGTTTCAACCTGTATATTATAGATAAAGGATCTATAGACGAACAAAATGTCATATGACTTAATGTTTTCGAGATAATCTATGTTAAAGACCCTGTATGGTATTCCCTCTGCGATTAAAAATTTTCAAATTACAATTTTTGCACTTTCTGCGCCTTATACGATATCTTACATACATATAATCACGTACATATCCCTTTAGGGGTGAGCAGATCCTTAGTTGGCACACGGGAAGCTCACACTAAAACCACGGCAAAACATTCAACTTTACTATTTACAATATTCAACAATATTCACAAGGTGGACCGAAGATTTGGTGAAGGCCGCCGGAAACCGTTGGATGTGCAGAATCGGATGTTGTGGAGAGCCTTCGTCCAGTAGTGGACGTCTTTTGATTTGAGGAAAAACGCAAGTGAATTTTTCACTAGGGGGAGCCGTAGGAATCGAACCCACGACCTCCAGATCAAGAGCCCAATGTTCTTAAACAAAAGGCCACGGACGGAGACAGTAGTAGATAATACTGTACTACGAACATTACATGAAGGCAAGATAAAATACGACGTACGATATCGACCAAAGTCCAAACATTTTGACGGCAAAATGTGTGCTTCCCGTGTGCCATCTAAGGCTTTGTTCACCCCTTTAGGGATATGTACGTGAGATATGTATGTAAGATATCGTATGAGGCGCAGAAAGATCAAACAGCACGTGCAAAAATTGTACTATAGGTCGCAGAGGGAATAAATTAGGATTTTTATCCATACAGGGTCTTTAAACATAGATTATCTCGAAAACGTTGCTTATACTTCCTACTAACGATTATGACCATACTGCTAAGAAAATATATTACTGAAAATATTTATGGTAAAAAAAATACTTACTCCTTTGATTATTTTATTTCGTGTTATATATTCAAACCAGTGCAGTGGTGTATTAAATAGCAAAGCAAATACAATAACTACTATTGTTATTAATAACTACGGTCCCACAGAAATGAAAATCTCAAGCGATTGAAAACCGTGTTGAGATTCAAAAACGCCACTGTCCTATGTACGTTTAACTTCAAAACTGCCACTGTCCAAGACGGCCAATCAGAGGTCTCGATACGGACGCGGCTAACCATACATTATATTCAAAATGGTAGTTGTGGTAAAGTTCAAACTTGCCACTGTCCAACTGTTAAGAAACAAACTTGACACTGTCCATGAGGTTTTCGGCAAATTACCTACAGTGTCTTTAATTTACTGGAGTTTTGATGTGCTGACAAGTTTCAGAACATGTATTTTAGTTTAAAAATCATCAATGACTTGCCAAAAAATATCCAACGAAGGTATAAGAAACTTTCTATCATTTGGTTTTGCTAAGTGACGTAGACAGTGGCGCCTTTGCTTTTAGACCCCTCAAATAGTATATTTATGCGTCGCAAGCCAATATACTTTCAACTGTATTTAATCTAAAATAATTTGTTTGCAGGTAGTCGGGCTATCTAGTAGAGCCACGTGCAAAAATCTGTGATAAACGTTATAATGGCGAGAAAAGTTAAAATTTTAGATGTTGTTATTGTTAACGGATGTGTCTTTATACATTATAATATAATATATATATATACAGTAAATGCTATTTACACCAAAAAGAGTTTTAATAAAAAGTCAAATAACCCTGTGATAATAAGTATCTTTTATTTAAGACTTCGTCATTTACCTAAATATGAAAAAATATTTCACATTTCGTATGTCTTTGTCCTAAACATAGAACTTACACAAGAACACATATTAAAATCTAGACTATAATATCACAATAATGAAGAATAGACATTTTTTGGTTAATAGAGTATAAAATACGATTACAAAATTGATCTTTACATAACTATTTTCTAATAACACTGCATGCGAAAATGAGTAAGATTGATGAAACTGAACACAGATATTAAAAAGTTATTAAACGTTACTTATACATAAAATACTCTATTGTCTATATTCTGTACATTGTTTCCTACATTTAAAAGAGGTGAATAAGAGATAAAAATTTCAATCTGATTTTCTGCCGCATTTCGTACCCATGGCACATTTTTTTTACAAAAAATAATAATACTATATGCCGCTTTAAATTTAGCCTTACGGCATTTTGTGAAGTGTTTCCTTTTATTGAGATCAAATAACTAATGCATTTCAATTTGTCTATCATTCATTCATACAATCTTGTTTTTAACGAAATGTATCTTAGAGTTAATGCCAACTTAAATAAAGTGACTTTGTGTGTGCCAGTTGTTAACTGGCCCTTCATCTTTCTTCGAATAGCTTTACAACAAAAAACGTCATACTTTTGACTACCTACGTTATTTGTATTTTCATTCATTGTATGTGAACAGATCAACCAATGAAACATAACAAATTATACCAACAACAAAAACAAGGAACACTTGTTTTTATTTATCATTAAATTAGACTAGGACTTCCAACATTATGGCAACTGGAATTATTAGGAAGATACAGTAGCTGTTTGGTACACATACACGCAGCAAAAGGGCTGTCAAGGCAGGGCATATTTATATAGACCGGTTTGTGATTGTGCATGATTGATTACATATATCGATCGACGACGTATTGTTATTCGTATTGCGGCCTACGTGGTAAGTCCTCGCCCGCTATTAACACTTTGGTAGAATTAGCGATTATACCTATCGCATCGTAAGAATGCCATCCTGACAGCTGTCATACACGTACAATTTTTCTTCTGTCTCTTTTGCACCCATTTGGTTTTCATATTTCCTGCCTGCTGTCAGGACGGCATTCTTACGATGCGATTACTATAGGTCAGTTAGAAAAAAAAGCGTTCGGCTCTTTTTAAAGGTTTGGTTTTATACGAGGGATCTGTACAATGGATAATTCGTTCGTAACGGGAATAAAGATAAACTTTGTAGCTGAATAATGGTTTTGTGTGACAAAATTCAAAACTACATATTCTCGTTTTTAAAATAAAAATAAAAAAAACATTCTATGAGACTGTCCCCGGTTTGGTTAGGGATATTAACAAGCTCAGTCACTTGATTATCCAAAAAGTAAAATGCCGTGCTTCGGAAGGCACGCTAGCCGTTGGTGCCGGCCATAATCTACGAAAATAACCGTTATTTGAACCATATAACAGCAAAAGTGAATTTGTATTGTATATAAGAGGCCTTTGGCGACTCTATAACTGACATCAGGGTTTGTGAGGTCGTCGGTCGTCGACCTTACAACGCATACTCTATTATGATGACGATTGTTCATAATATCAGGTACGCTTTACCAGTAAGTATACTATAGTAAACACGAACAATAAGCCTTTGGAATAATTTAATCATGCACACAAGTCGTTCAGAGTGCCTTGCTTGAACGTCTCTTTTGCTGAATGTCACCACCATAATATCCTGTAGGTAGGTTGTTAAGTGAGCATGGTTATTTTTGTTAGCGCATCTTGCTTATTTAAATAAATGAGATACTAGAGCCTCTTTCGAATAGTTAATAATACTTTGCGTCGCCTTAGAGTGAAAACCTCGTAAGTTTTTTTAAACTTTCTTTCAAGAGGAATGAAAAAACAGCGTCGTGTAAGATATTTGTACCAATTTAAAAAAGAAATGTATTTTTTATTTATCATAGAATGCCATTACGTGTATTGGTTGATTTTATAAGTAAAATTAAGGCTTGATTTGTGAGTTCTTCTCTTAAAAACAAAAGAAATAAATTTTAACCGAAATATACACTCACCGGCACATCTAACCGCCCATCCTTCATATCAAGGAATACTCGTGATTCTTTGTAATCCTATTAGTTACAGCTGATGTTAGTTAAAAAGTAGTTAATTTAACGTTTATTTAAGTATGTTGAATTTATCGTAAAATTATCAATAAATCAATTGTAATGTATAACAATAAGCGTAGTTTAAAATTAACCTGAAATATAAGGGTGGGCGGTTAGATGTGCCGGTGAGTATATTTTCGAGGTTTCCACTCTAAGGCGACGCTTTGTTTTGTTATAAACTTAATTTGTTATTCTTAGATTAGAAATAGGTTCAGAAGCGTAAGTTCGGTGGTATTTTTCTGTATGCAATTTTTTTATCAAAAAAGAGAAGATACGAAGTATCTTCGGTATGCTACCTTCGCACGGTCCGTTCCCGATATTTGCCGTAATGTTTTGTGTTTTAACAATTTACATGTTTCAAGTCGATAATTAATTCTGGTCTAACTGGATTAGAATTTACAATTTTAAACTGCTATTGCAGTAAATGATCCAAAGTGGACCACGAAATTGTTGATTTGTATAGGTATTCAGTGTTTCCATTTTTTCAAAGGAAACCACTAGGCAACATAATAGCAGCAAATCTGACAAAAATCAAACGGATTTTGATAAAACAATTATTAAACCGGATTAGATAAGAAGTGTAAGTAGGATTTGAATTCCAAAGTGATAAAATTTGAGTAGGCTTATTCTTTTTGGTTCGCTGAGCACGTTTGCTTGTTAAGGATCTAAGTTTATAGATTGTTATGCCGAAGTAAAATTGCGGAATCAGTAACTTCATAAACATATTTGACATTAGGCATCGATTATAAACATCTAGCGCGTTGCTTCGGGGTGAGCAGATAGCTTTATTCAACGCACTCTGCTCAGCCCGTCAGAGACAGGAGCGTGATCTTAGGGATGGATGGATGGAAATTGTGAACCGACTTAATGGTCCAAATTCGATGTTTCGGAGCTCAATTTTTTTTAATTGGCTATACAACGGCACAAATGCCCCGCGAAGTAAACGATAGTAAATAAGAGGACTACTTATAGTAGTAAAGTGCATCTAAACGGTTTTACATTTTCCTAATCAACATTCTTCTTTACCTCAACTTCGTTTTTATGTTACCATTTTGCCAAAAACTGTCAATATTAATTTTGATTTTATTTGTACACTCCTTCTATCTCAAAAATATTTACTTTCTTACAGCTAACAAGTCTCGTAAGGGCTCGTGCCCACATTCACGGTTTACGCCGCCGGACCGGCGAGTCACCGTCCCCGGCTATGCGTGTCCACGTGCATGGTTGCAAACCGGACCGGACCGCCGCCCCGTGGGCACGCTTCCGTAGAGCTTCATACATTACTGAGGCCGGTCCGGCGTAAACCGTGAATGTGGGCACGAGGCCTAAATGTTTACACTTACTTAATTGAAAGAAAATCGGTGTAAATTTTATCTTTTGACCGCCACAGTCATTTAGTCGGGACAGCCAATAAGAAGACTCACACGCCAACGTCATCTATAATGACCAACATTCAAATCGAAAAAAATCTTTCCATAATGGTATTTGATTTGAGTCGTTATCGATTATGTACCTCGTATTAAGAATATTTTCTTCTCTATTTTATAAAGATTTATAGGTACCAGTCAGTATATTTGCGATGTGAAATTCTTAAAATATACAATCGTGTAAATGCATAATAATAATACCCATATCCCTGCACGCCAGTGTCATGACAGGATGACCGCTAGTGATGTGATTGCTTTGTACGAATATATAGATAGAATTTAGGCATATAGGTCTTGTCAATGATGTCAAAGTTGGGTATCAGAGCACCAGTGGAACCATACTATGTAACAAGAAGCATTATTCACGTGAAATATTGGTAAATGTATACATGCGTATAAAAAACCGTTATAATGTTCACTTGGACTCCTTGAATACCTTCTAGATTAATCAGAGATTGTGTTTTTTTATTTTTATTTTAATGGAAAGGTCAATCGAAAACATTACTCTTGTATTTAAAATATTTTTAGGCATATTATCGATAACTTTGTAACTCTTGCAATCCCTTATCTACTAGACAGTTTGTTCCGTGGCGTACAAAGCATAGTGACTTCATTCATAGTGTGGCGGTCAAAGTGTTTTGTTCAGTGTTTCTTCACATTCACAAAAATAGTAGATTGCACTAACTAAAATCAAGTGTATATTTAAAATACTAATAATAAATCTTATAATAGTTTTGTAATACTAGAAAATAGGAATGACATTCATATATCTTAAGTATTAGATCCGATTATGGTTTATATATTTTGGTTTTTTAATACTTTCTTCTTATACATGAAGTAAATATTTAACCAAAGAAAAAGTTCGTCAAAACGCTTAAAATTCTATCATATTATTCTTTCTAAAATTGGACAAAACAAACAGTAACACATTGCTATGTTCCATTCTAGGGAATGTGGAAGAAGATCTTGTGGATGAATTAATATCAACAAAACCAGCGTTGTATAAATACATTACAAAATTTGATTTTACAATAATAATTAAGTATTTTGTAGCAGCTTTTTGGCAACAATTGTAAATAGCTAGTTTATGTGTTACAAATATGAGCCGTAACATTCACTATTAACTTCCTAATTCGAGTTTTGTATATTCTCCTGACTAAATACATACACAATAGATAGAACAGATATTAGATATGCAATCATTAAGAATAGTTTCCATTCAGATAAAAACGATTAAAAATGCTACAGTACAGATTGAGATTAAGTATACATTGTCACTACAACATTATACAATTAACTAACGGAAATTAGTCTTAATTTATTATTACCTCTGAGCGTCGATTTTGTCGATTCAGTCCGTAGTACTTACGGGGTAGTTCGGCGGTAAAGCACTGAGCACTTCTTTCGAGAGCTCCTTGTAAGCTGCATCCATAATGTTCCGAACCTTCTCAATGAGTTCTGGCACGTCATCCATGTTCAAACCTTCCGTGGATATAGGCTCAAGGCATTGGATTATAGCGTGACCTGAAATTATTATAAATGCGAAAGTTTGTATGTACGGATGTTTGTTTGTTTGTTTTCACGCAAAAAGTACTGAACGGAATGGGATGAAAGGGGAGCAACCAAAATGTTTGACCTCTGGGCTTCAATATGAACATAAAAATATTATTATAATATTGACTGTTTTGAGTGGTCTGTAGTAAGGATTTCTCAAAAATGTTGGAATTTTAGTACCAAAAAAAAAAAAATCTTATTACTTTTGTCAGAATGTATTTGGTAATACTAGTTTTGGCGTTATCAATCGATTGAAATTACAAAACATTATTTTTTTATATTTAATTTGATACTCTCATATAGGCAGCTAAATTCATTATATATTATTTCAAAATGTTTCGCGTTTTTTTTTTAAATGGCTGTTCAAGGTTAAGCCCACTTTGGTTGCTCCCCTTTGGAATAGAAATAGTTTGTACCCTGGATTAAGCACATTGGTTTGTTTGTACACATAGGATACTTTTTACGGGAAAATCTTAGCGAGCGAAGCCGCGGGCGGACCGTTAGAAAAAAATATTTATCGTCATTCGTATTGTTTGGGTTTATTGTTTAGGCGCAACATATAAAGATAGGACACGCGACGAGATAAAATATATGTGTCTCTTGCCAATGCGATGAACCTTACCTTAATAGTAAAACGATCATAACCCAATTGCTATAAGGTTCACCATATTAACAAGAGAGTGTGCGTGCCCGTCGTCGCGCACTTTTGTGCAAGTTGCGACTTACAATACAACATTGATATCATAAATCGTGCAATCTTAAACCGATCTTCTTCAGTAGGCCACTATGCGAAAATAAATATTCCCTTGATTATTTTAATAATGCTCATTGTGACTACAATAAATAGGTATGTCATTTAAATCATCAACAGCTCATATACGTCCCCCCCCACTGATATTACATTCTTGTAGTTAAATAAAATAAATAGTTAAATAAACAATGATAAAATACGTGTGGTGACGGGAGTAGAATACATTTGACACCAACCCCTACTCTTCCCGTGGGTGTCGTAAGAGGCGACTTAGGGACTACACATTGAACAGGGAACGGGCAGCAGCGCTCTCTGATACAGTAACCTTTTAATCTGCAATCTCCAATCCGCCTGCCAAGCATAGAGATTATGGCAAAACTCTTCACTTAAGTGGAGGAGGCTCATAGTCCAGCAGTGGACTGTAACGGGCCGTTGACGATGTTGATACATAAAAAAAAAAACAAATAAAATAAATAAATTAATTAATAATTTTAAATTAATTACCTTTGTTGAATATATATTTTTTCCTATTGATAAAGTAGTATGGGGAGAATACAACGGGTATGATCGGTACTTGTGCTGCCACGGCTATGTTAAATGCTCCCTTCTTGAAAGGCAACAGCTTAGTAAAGTCCTTGTTTCGCGTACCTTCAGGAAACAGCCATATTTTTGTCTAGAATAATAAAGAATGCATCTTAAATTATATGGAAAAGCATTGTTACACATTTCAAAAAAAATAGTAATATGTACTTATTTTATTGAAATAGGTAGATAAGGTGCATTTGATAAGAAAATTTTAGATTATACTATGAAACACATAGCATTGCTATGTGGTTTGTTGTCTTCCCGGAATTTACGAAAAAAAAAAAAAAAAAAACTTGAAACTCATACCAAGTACCAAGAGGTACCAAGTTTTGAACAACCTTTGGAATTACAAAATTTAATTGTGGTATTTTCAGAAGTTGCCAACCTCTTCACAGACTCAATGAAACTATAAATAAATGTTGAAAATACAACTAGTTTTTTTATGATATATTTTTTATCAGTGTAAATAAATTACTATAAAGCAGATGCTTTATAAGGGGTAAACGAGAATGGATGTCAAATAAATTAATGCTGTGTGCTACTGAGCCAATATGAAATTGGGAAGAGGGCTTAGGCACATGCCTAGGTGTAAGTAAATAGGTAAGCAAGTACCTATCAATTTATTAAAGTTAGTAAAAAAAATATTTACATGTGAAACAAAATGCCATCATCATCAAATGTTTTACAACCATAAAACCACTGCATGCAGCCAAATAAATACCATACAGGTATTACAGGTGAAGAGGCATAATAGGTATTACATCACAAACAAACATTGTACAGTAAACAAAAGCACCAGCTAAGCTTTTTTCTGCAAAAAAATACTTTACTTTAGGCGATAGAATTCCTCAAGATATAGTTTGCTTTTTGATGACTAAATATACGACAAAAAACAAACAAACAATTAGCAGTTCAAACAATATGTTACTTACTTTATTTTTTATCATGACTTCAGAGGTAACCTTGAGTTGTTTGTAGGCATCTTTAGAGTTGTTCCTGTCTATAAAGACCACTCCCGCTAAGTATGCAGCAAGCCCAAATGGCCACACATAAAATATTTCTTTCCTGGCTACTGCTGCTATTTTATCGGCTACGTGCCAAATGTTAAACATTCCTGAAACATGAGAGAATATGAAGATCAGGATTATGTAATAAAAAGTAAATAAATTCATCTATCAAGCACCTACTATGCCCACTTCACTACAATTTATTTGATTCTCTTTTCTGATTTCTGTTTTTATTTTTGTGATTGAATTTCATAATCATTGCTCGTTCACTGGCAAAGCTAAATCTGCATATAGCTAGTCAATATGATGTCCAGAAGATTATCATATTAATTTTATATTGTATTAGTATGCTGTAAATTCTGACATTCACAAGCACGAGGCTGTACCGATTCAACCCATGCATATGATCAGTTTACCTCTGTGCTCCTTGTGGACATTTCCTATAATACATACAGATTCTCATTGCTTACCCAGAATGTCAATAGAAGATTGATGGTTCGACACAACAACTGCTCCACGATCCTCTGCCAGGTACTTTCCATTCCGCAGACTCCATTTCACTTCTATTATTTTAGTTACATGTTTCACTATTTGTGAAGCGAACCTGTGTGATAGAAATTTAAAATAGCAATTCAATATTTTAAAGTTAAGGAAAACAAATAAGAACATACATACTTGACTGGAGACATAAATTATACCACTCTTGCTAAAATTAACGAAGCTAATGGAATATCAAGTTATTCAGTTAGAAGTTACTCGATAGTAAGGTAATACTTACAGCGAATTTTTCACATTTTTTGGATTAAAAACGAAGAAGGGAAGTAGCATCAATGCAGTCATAGAAGTCCATATGTAGAACACCAGGAACTTTGACTTGAATTTGATAAAATTCGGCGTCTCAGAAAACAACTGTTTGAAGATGTAACTGGTCGCAATAATCATGAAAAAGTAAATAATCTTGTCCCATGTGTCCCACATCACGAATCGATCCACAGCCATTTTACTTCAGTTTTTTTACTGTAAATTACCACTTCACTATATTTCAACGCTATCTGGTACCTAATAACTATTTAAAAATACAGAGCTATTTCGGTCTTTTGTTTATAAAGCCCGAATGAAAATATTAAGTAAACAAACGCGAGAACAAACGCATTTCTTTCAGTCGGCGACTTGATTTCAGCGCAGGCCGCCGCGCAACGCACGCGCATTGATTGGTTGATTTGTTGGCGTTTGGCGCTAACTTCACTGAACGGCAGCACAGCTGTCATTCATAGCACTAGCGTACAGTTGACAAAAAACAAAACAAAAAATCCAGACTGATAGTAAAGTGTATGAAAAATAATTATTTTTAAACGATTTAGTAAGTAATAGGCCGTTAATTATTCGTATAAACCAAGCTTGTGGTTATTTTTACACAATTTGAAATTCATGATTATTAAATAAACAAAAAAATATATAGAAACGATCATAGCACAGCATTATTCTATATCTGTGCACAGCATGATGTCATGGATGCCTTGCTATTTGCTTTTCTATAAGAATTCCACTGTACCTACACAAGATCAGTGTCCAGTCCAGCTGCAAGTCGGTATTGTGCTTGCTGCCTATTGTATGTAGGTACAGTTTCCAGCACGTGCGGCTGGCTGGGGACACGTCATGCATTAGGAATACCGCCTCTATTGCTACGGAATAAACTCATACCTCAAGGTAAAAGTGTCCAGCGGTATGTGCTTGCTATCACATTAATATTATTATTATAAATATGATGTGAAAACATATGTTTAGATATTTGGATGGTTGTACCGGCTTCACGCTTCGCTTTGTGTAAGATTTTCTCGCGGGATTAAGACTTTTTCCCTTAAAAAGTATCCTTTGTTTTCCAGGCTACAAACAAACTATCTCCATTCCAAATTTCATCCAAATCCGTTGAGTACTTTAAGCGTGAAGGCGGAACAAACATCCAAATATATTTTCACATTTACAAATCTATACATATACTAGCTGTCCGCCCGTGGCTACGCTCGCGTTATGTAGGTAAGACTTTCCCCGTGGGAATAAGACTTTTGTTCCACTCAACAGGTCGCGTTTCTCAACCGATTCTCGTGAAATTTTGTGAGCAAGTTCGATAAATATATATATTTTTTTGTCGAGTCAGTTTTTGGAAATTAAAAAAATTACGGAGTTAATAGAGTTGAAAATGTAAAAAAATCATAAATCTGTCATTTCGAAAAAAAAATATTGTCGAGGTTTATCGCTCATAGAGCCACTAGTATAATATTACTAGTGTGATGTGATTTATTTTAAAACATTTGTGAACGGTTCGATATCTCTTTCTGCTGTTGCTGTCGGTACAATTCTGTCTTTGGTGTGAAGTTCACGACGCAACTCAATACTTTCAGCAGCATCAGGATTCATCATTCTTTCTGATTCTTTCATTCAGCCACTGTCAGAGCAGAGAGTTCTAGGGGCGCATTCCGAATCTGATTTTCAACGCTGTCAGCGATCAGAAAAGCAAAAAAATGTATGGCTGACAGTGATTCGGAACGTGATTACGGGTACTTTTATCGATTTCAGCGCGTCTCGGAACGCAGGGCTTATCTTATTTTATTTGTGGAGGGAGAGGGGAGTTAAGCTAAGAAGCGGGCAGGCAGGTCGAGGAATTATAAAATTGATGACTCACTCATTATTCAATAGTTGAATTAGGTGATTCATGTAAATCATGTAATAATCATGTCATGTTGATTCTTAACAATTATCTACATACATACATAAAACCACATTCTTATCCCCAAAGGGGTGAGCAGCGAGCTCTATGGATATTTATCTACCCCTATTTGAATTACATTGCTGTTTCGGGAGGTTTGAATGGCATTTCCTCCGAGGGCACTTGGGACTTCGGACATACTGCCACAGTAATGACCGGTAGGGTTCAAATCCGCGCTCGCTATATTACTAGTTGGGTAGAAATAGCTATCCTATGGCTCCATTACCATAGAGAAGTTTTTGCTCACCTTTTAACATTATGTACTCCTTCAGAAACTCTGGGCACAAGATTTGTCTTGGATGACGTATTATTTAATAGCACAATTAAATGAGTGCACTGAAGTCAATGAGCTGCATTACCACATTTACCACATTACGCTGCTTTACTGTGCCACTACTAATTTAAAAAATAAATAGGTATGTAGGTTCCGATGTCTTAAATAAACGACTATTGCATTTAATTTAATTAACCGACTACCCGATGTAGAAGGAGGGTAACGTGGCTTGTATACGTGTATAAGCATAAGTATATGATTTCGGTATGCTCTACACGAAATTAACAGACATGCATTTTTGGAAATCCTTAAGAAGGGAATAGAATATTCCAGATTGGATGAAAAGGCCGTATGTTCTTGAGAAAAATTTCAATTTTTATATTTATATTTATCTAAACAAATTATTATATTATTTTTTTTATATTGTACAAAAAACATTAATAAAATATATAAAATAAGGTTAAGTGTGTAAGGTTGCAGGTGTGAACAAAAAAAAACTACATACTACTCTACTGTTTACCATTTTTTTATTCTATATTAATTTGTCCCTGCCCGCAATAGGTACCTACCTTTTAACATTTAAGTTATCGATTATAGAACTCTTTTCCTTTTTTTAAGTATCTACTTCATTACTTTTTCGCAATCGGGTTTTTTAAATTTTGTATTTCCTACCTACTTATTATTTTTTAGGTTAATCAAGTAGGAGTATTCAAGTCATTTACGAATACGAAGCAGACGATGTAATAAGCTTGTTAGTGTTTCGAATACATAAACAAAATATTTCACCATAACCTAGTTTAATTACTCGTACCGTACTGTAGTTAAGTAGTACCTGTATTTAAATAAACGTGTTAGCAAAGTAACGCAAAACCTCTTAGGTGGTGGATCAGCCCATGAAACTGAACAACTTTTGTTCCAAAAGTTCCACAAAATGTCAAGAAAAAAAAAAAGAGTTTACATACAAACTGATCAGCTAACAGCCTCCGTGGCCGAGTGGTCGAGATTTCGAAGCCCATTACGGAGGTTCCGGGTTCGATTCCCGGTGAGGACACTGTCAAACAAAGATCTCTTTGTGAGACTTTCCCCAGTTTGGTTAGGACATTGCAGACTGAATCACCTGATTGTCCGAAAAGAAAGATGATTCCGTGCTTCGGAAGGCACCACGTTAAGCCGTTGGTCCCGGCTACTATCTAGTCGTTACACGAGCCAAGTCAGTGGCTTTTGGCGGCTCTATAACACTGACACCAGGGTTTGTGAGGTCGGTTGTCGACCTTACAACCCACACGATGAAGATGATGAGCTAAACGAGTCAATTTGTATGAAAGCTCAATTTTTTTTGGGAATTTTAAGAACTTGTGGAACAGTAGTTGTTCAGTTTCATTGACGGGCTGACCTAGCACCCGAGAGGTTTTGTGTTATATTGCTAACACGTCGATACTGAACTGAAGGTACTATATTAATTCTGTGACTGAAGTAAAGTAGATGTAGGAAACTAGTGAAAGTCACGTCGCATTTCTCTACTTACTATTTTCGATAAATTAACGTGTCTGTATTATTTGCTTAGGATATAGACTCCTTAATCTACAGTGCATTGAGCAACCATTTAAACTACCTAACATTACAAAGTTACAGAGTTCTAACATTACAAAGATGACGATTCTCCTAGCCCACACAAGTATGAGGATAATCTTTGGGCAACACTTCGAGGACCTCCTTGGATAGCTTTATGTATTCCATCTGCATGAGGTCGTATATTTTGGTCATTAGCTCCGGTACATCATCAGTAGTAAGCCCTTTCGTCGGCACCGGCTCTAGGCAGTTGATCACCACGTGTCCTGAAAGTTAGGACAGAAGTCAGTCAGTGATAAGCAGCTATAATGCTTCTTTACATCTAGTTACTCGAATTGCATTTGAATTAGTCAACATCAACGCCAACGGCCCGTTACAGTCCACTGCTGGACTATGAGCCTCCTCCACTTAAGTGGAGGGTTTTGCCATAATCTCCACGCTTGGCAGGCGGGTTGGAGATCGCAGATTAAAAGGTTACTGTATCAGAGAGCGCCCGTTCCCTGTTCAATGTGTAGTCCCTAAGTCGCTTCTTACGACACCCACGGGAAGAGTAGGGGTTGGTGACAATTGTATTCTACTCTGCCGTCACCAGACGGCGTTGAATTAGTAGTGCAACAGTAATGAAAGGTAAATAGCATCCGATATTTAGGGAAGTGTTTTCAGTAGTGGTTGCTGTAATACGTCGGCGATTTGTTTTAAATTGCCGATTTAATTGGCCCTCAAACACATGAAAAATATTTATTTTATTTTATTGCTATACCATAGTTTTACACTTTTCGCTGTTCAAAGAATTATTTCTTTCTGCATGTTACTTTAATCGAATATGAATTCAGAACCTAGTATATAATAGAATATACTTTATTGCACACAAAATGATGATCAGTACATCGAGAAAGAAATAGAGGTGTACAGATTGGCGGCCTTTGGATTGGAATTGGAACCTATTTCTTAGCAATAAAGATTTGATTTGATTTTATTAATGATTTCTGCTACAGTTGGGTTACTGTAGCATGAGCTCTGACAGATTAAAATTTTAAAAACTTTTTAATATTATTTTGTTTATTTATTTATTTATTAAGTAAAATCACATACTGTTTAATGATAAAATAGAGGTGAAGTAACTTTATTTTTAATTATTAGCTATTATGGTTTTTAAACTGAATATTATAGAAAAAAGTTGTTAACGTCGTATGAAGAATTTTGAAGCTGTCAGATCTCATCCTATAATAACCCAACTATACACGAAAATAAGTTTCCTGCTACGACGACATGACGAGATGTGCAGTGGAACGTACGCCACCTGCGAGTGATGTCCATAATTAATAAATTATTCAAAGTTTAGTATGGAAAACCAACCGAATTTTGTAATAAGTTTCAAGTGTAGCAGGCACGGTGTCTAGTTATATATCTATCAAGCTAACTATAATAGAGATATAAAACGGCTTTCTTATCACCATTGACACATTTTCAGTGCCTTATCTAAAATTAATTAGCAACGAAATTTGGCAAGTAGGCGCAAGACATCGCAAATCGATGAGTATGAGTTGATTGAGGAAGTTGATTGCAAACGCAGATCTATTTAATCCAAGGTAAGTCCAAATTTTCCCCTTAAGCCCATATTTTCATCCCACTGCTGGGCAATCTACTTCAGGTGGTCCCTACCTAATGTAAATTCATTTACCTCCATACCATAATGATGATGATGATGATGATACATATAATACACATAAATTATAATAACAGAAGACTCACATATCTATTTATTTCCACTCATCCATTTTTAGGGTACCGTAGTCAACAAGAAACCCTCATAGTTTCTCCTTGTCCGTCTGTCTGTCTGTCCGCGGCTCATCTCAGAGACTGTAATTTAGCATGGATAAACATATTATTCATGTCGACAAAGCTGTAGAATAAAATAAAAAACGTATAAGGTATACGTAGGTAGTCTATGTAGGTACATATATATGTATTTGTTTTCTAAATAAAATAAAAATGGTGCGTGCTGCCCTGCTGAATAGTCTACACGTATTTTTGAAAGAAGTATTTATTTGCGATAGATATGGTAGATACAAGTGGATACAGGTGGATTAATGACCTGAGGAAGGTCGCTGGTGGTGGCTGGATGAGGAAAGCCGGGTGATCGTGCGCTTGGAGTGCTTTTGGGGAGGTCTACGTCCAGCAGTGGACTGCAGTAAGCTGATTGATGGTAGATACAAAGATGTTAGTATGATTTCTGATTAGTAATGTAGCACATATCTAGCCAATGCATGCATATATGCATGTGTGCATTTACTTACAAACTACATAGCACAATACTGGCATGATTAAATTTTATAGTCAATAAATTCTTTTATGGAGTAAAAAGTGTGCTGCATTAGCCAAGATCTTACGACCTTTTTAAATCTACGTATTGGGCTTATAGCTTGAAGGCAACATGGTAATTTGTATCATATTTTCATGCACATGGCGTAGCAGTTTTTACGGAATCTTGTACTTTTTGGTATAACGTCATAAACCAATGCATTAGGATTTCTAAGATTTCTTGTAGTCAGGTCCCTTGTTTTTGTAAAAAGATTAATGTTTTGCTTTACAAATCCTAATAATTCTATAATATAAATGCAAGGTTGTGGCTTACCATAATGTCTTCACATTTAATTATTTAAATAAAGGTCTTCAAGACACGTCAGAGGCCACACCCACAATGGCTCGGATACTTTTTTTTTGAGCAACAAATACTGCCATGCCATATCGTAGTAGGGACTTTACGTATGCATAATATGCTGTTACTGCTGTTTCTCTACTAGCTACTCTTGTTAATTTAGATAAAGCAGATGCAGATCTATTTAATTTGTTGCAAACACGATTTATTTGCTTTTTCCAGTGTAATTTATTGTTGATATTAATGACTAAAAATTTTGTACAGTCAGTACTCTATATATAAAAATTTTGATACTTTTTTTTAATTTTTAATTTTGATATTTTTTTAATTTTTTTTAATTAGGTTATTTATATTATTAAAATTAATGTAATTATTATTATTTATATTTAAAGTTATATTATAATTCAGCCAATTAATTGTAGATAACAACACATCATTTATTCTAGATTCATGTAAAATCAGTGAAAGCAACTTTGGTGTTGGTATAATTATTGTAATATCATCCGCAAATAATATAGATCTCAGTAATATCGTTAATGTATAGCAAAATAAGTAATAATTAAAAATCCTTTTTAAACAAGCTTTTAAAGCCGTGGAGTGGAGTATCCTTGTTAAGACAAATCCAACGAGCCCAAACACGACTAGGTTGTGGTTTGTATTTAAGGAGTTCCTATGGATACCTTCCGGCTCCATCATGAGACCCTGGACATTACGTATGACTAAAGATCTTGTTAAGACAAATCTAACGAGCCCAAACACGGCTAGGTTGTGTTGTGTATTAGAGGAGTTCCTATGGCCACCTTCCGTCTCCATCATCAGACCAGCTCCATGGTACCATAATATTGCATTGTCATTGCGGTTACATAAGTATACCAAATTTCAGCAAATTCCAGTGGCAGCAAGTGCTTCAAAATTAAGTTGCAAGATTTCGCCCGAACATACCCACATACATACAATGCACACTTCCTTGAGGCACACCGTATTTATTTATTTGTATTCTGATTGATAAGTCTCTACCGTCCTGCTGCATAGATTTAGATTTTCCCTTTAGGAATAAATAAGTCATTTCTCGTAAAAAGGTAGGCTACGTAATTTTCCGAGCATAAACTACCTCTAAGCAAAAAAACATTTCGATTCGTTTTACGAGTATTGTTGCTTCATTCGCATTTGGTATGGAAACGTTTACCTTTATTAAAAATGTGCTTTCTTCTGTTGATGAAGTAGTAGGGTGAGTAAACTACTGGGATGATTGGAACCTGTGCATTGACAGCTACAGTGAAAGCCCCCTTCTTGAAAGGCAATAACTTATTATAATCCTTGTTCCTTGTGCCTTCAGGAAACAACCATATTTTCGTCTGTAAATGCATTAAAAAAATAGAGATAAATATACAGAAAAAAATAAAAAACCTAGAAGAAGAAAGAAAATATCTAGTAGTAACAATAAGAAGAAAAACTAATTTTGAAATATATTTTCTGTCACTTTTGCGTATGAACAGAGAGAGCTACAGAGAGATTCGATCTTTTTCGCTGCGCTCAGTTCTTACATCTGAATCAGTATTATAGTACTATGTGATCTGAATCTTGAAGAATGAATAATCAGTCGACAGATTTTTAATTTTACTAAATGCGTCTGCGTTGTCCATGATAGACTGAGGAGACACCGTTTCAAGTCCTGTCTAAGATCAACGATTTTTTAAATTTTCTCTTCGATTTAATATTGTCTGACATAGAAAAGATATTTTGAATATTATTCTATTTCTATTTTTTTCTTATATTATTATTATTTTTATTATTATTCTCAAATACTTAGAAACCACACTTTTGCTCCGTACTATCAGACTACCTTTTTGTTACGCTACTAAACATTTTGTTAGGTATGTGTACATACCTATACCTCTTTGCCTCTTTGGCTGTTGCTGGCTGTAAACATTTGGATTTATTTGAATTAGGAAGATAAGTTTTGACATGCGAAAAAAGAGCTGATTCTAGGTTAGACTGTGCGTGTGTAAAAACCTCGAAGAGAAAATAAAAAACATCTCTTGGAAATTATCTAACTTTCAGTTAAAAAACCACCTCCACCTTCGTTCTATGGTGGAGGACCGGTGTTTCCCGCGTCGCAATACATGTACAATGTGTACATACCTATACCTCTTTGCCTCTTTGGCTGTTGCTGGCCGTAAATACTTGGATTTATTTGTTAGGAAGATAAGTTTTGACATGAGAAAAAAGAGCTGATTCTAGGTTAGACTGTGCGTGTGTAAAAACCTCGAAGATAAAATAAAAAACATCTCTTGGAAATTATCTAACTTTCAGTTAAAAAACCACCTCCACCTTCGTTCTACATTTTATTAGATAAGCGACATTTCAAGTCCATCTTAATTGCTGTTTTTTATTTACAAAAACATCATTGTACTCGTCATTTCAAAGCCATGTATGTAACAAATAAAAAAATAAATAATTACCTTACTCTTGGTCATTATTTCTGATGTTATTCGCAGTCTCTTGTATGCGTCTTTGGAGTTTTTTCTGTCGATGAAGACCACTCCTGCGAGGTACGCCGCTAATCCGAACGGCCACACGTAGAAGATCTCTTTCTTGGCAATCACAGTCATCTTGTCCACGAGTTCCCAAATATTAAATTGTCCTGTAAAACGGTATTTTATAACAAATAAAAAAATGCTATTGAGTTTTAGAAAAGTTGTATGAATTAATATACTTGTGAATCCATGTACGAGATCTTTTTGAATACTTTAATTTGCTAGCTACATATAACTGTGTACTATATTAACTCAAATCATAATTATAATTTTATTGTTTGGTTAGCGCGTAGTATTACTTATTCTCATTAGTAACATAAATTAAACAAATTGAAAACATTGATATTGGAGTTTATTCGTTTATTGCACATCATCGGGGAATACATACGTGCAGCTAGACTAGGTTAAAGGACAATTATCGAGCGAAACGTTTTATTCATCATTGACATATTGTCACACACAAACTTAATAGCTTCAAAAATTAATCAAATATTCCCCTAACAAGTAGCCTTTCAGTGCAAGCGTTGTGATCACGAGATTGACATCAAGCAAAACGTTTTAAATGAATTTACAAAAATATTGCTACCATATATTGCTATTGGTAATAAACCAACATACCTACTCGTAGTAAATTATTACGAGTTGAATATTTATTTTATAGTCTTGATATTTTTCATTTACTATTAATGCTTTTAACTGGCTGTTTATACGTCTGTCAAAGAAATATAACTATTTATAGATTTAAATGATCCAATTAACGATAATGTAAATAAAACTAAACATTCTTCTTTTGAATTTAGGGGGTAAATAATTTTAAATGATTTTATAATAGATAAACGAATAAAATCGATCATTTCCCCTACGTATTTCAATATCGTATAAAAGTTATTTATTTTAAAATACGTAAAAAAAGGATAAGTGAAAAACCTGAAGGCAAGTTAGACTCGCACTTGAATTTAGTTCATTGTGTTATCCTTCATTGCGGGGTGCTTTTGTACTCTTAAAACATTTTTTGTGATAAGAAATATTTAAAACTAAAAACAAAACTAAAACCAAACAAACTTAACTATTATAAAACTTGATATTAACTATTATGATTTTGACTGTAGGTATTGGTATTTGGGTATTGATTTGTATTTACACTAAACATTTTTTTATTAGATATCATATCACATCACATCACACTGTAATGGAGCTTGGAACCGTAATATTATAAATGTGAAAATATATTTGGATGTTTAGATGTTTGGTTCCACCTTCACGCTTAAAGTACTCGAAAACGGATTTAGATGAAATTTGGAATCGAGATTGTTTGTAACCTGTGTGTTAACACAGGATACTTTTTACGGGAAAAAGTCTTATTCCCATGGGAAAATATTACACAATGTGAGCGTTGCCGCAGGCGGAACGCTTGTTATTCATAATTAAATTTAAACAAGTGTGTATGTAAGTGTATCCTCAATCGTGGGAATAACAAATTGTTATATTTAAATATCTTTTGTTTATTCGACCAGTAGTACCCATACTGGTTTCGTGTGTATTTTTTGTTTGGTGTTGGGAGCTAATAAATAAAATAATAAAAACGTAAAATACTAAACAATAAAATAAGCCGCTTACAACTCTTCGAGAAAAAAAATCTCAACAAGAGTTCAGAGTTTTTGTGAGGTGTCATTAGGTAGGTTTATAAAAAATAATGGGGTTTGTATAAAACATTAGTTTCAGAAATATTTTGTTTTAAAGTACTCATTTTTGTTAGTCAAGTGTCCCCCTACTACCTGCGAAACCGTTGTATTTGGAAAAAAATCATGATAGTAGTGCATATGATGAATTTAAAAGGAAATGTATCAACTCAACATCAAGTAGGCTCTACAAGTTAAAGAATAGACCTACTTATAAAATGTACTTGTACTAGCACGTCCGTGTCGGGCTACGCAAAGTGTAGGGTTCCGTAGTTGTCCAATACTACTTATGTACCTGTTTAAGACAGTTAACATTCGAAACAGACATGGCGAAACTATAAGGGTTCCTTTTTTACTACGGAACCCTAAAAACTGACATCAAAGTGTCAAAACTATCTATTATAACATACCTATATTTGTGAATATTACAGCCTCCCTGGCCGGCCATGGCTGAGCCACGGTTGTGGTTCGTCCATAGGTCAAAACTTTCTAAAATACCTTCTCAGTGCTAAATATTAACAATCCGTTTCCGTTTTTTTCAATCCCACCAGTGGGAATTAATATTTTGCCTGTTTACTGCTGTTATCACTTACTAATCGACGTTAGAAGTGAATGGATCATTATTATAGTAGTTAAAACCGGAAAATGTACAATGCGTTACCGAAATAACGCAAAACCTCTCAGGGAAGTACCACAAAATCTCAAAAAATAAAATTTGGCCGTTCATACAAACTGATCAGCTTATCGAGTTTTGTATGAAAGTTGCTTTTTTTGCGAAGTTTAAAAACTTGGGGAACAATGTTTGTTTAGTATTATGGACTGACCCGAGAGGTTTTGCGATATATAGTTATTCGTGGAAATTAGAAACACCCTGCGTGGATAACTATTGTTTTATATGTTTTAAGATTTCCGTGGTTGTTCACTACACTAAAATTAAATATAGCCGTGGTAACAAACCCGTAAATTGTGAAAATTATAGTGCTATTGTTTTGTTGTTTATATGCCATGGAATTATAAGAACAGGTTAAGTGTACTTCAATAATAACTATATTTCATGCATCTATTTATTTTAATTTAGTTTTATTTTATTTTAAACGTTAGTTTGACTTTATCGAGTGAAAATTACTAACCTTCTGACTAAGAATTTTATGTTTTAAGTGTCTATTTTACGAGGCACTTTGGTTTATAGTGGATACGCGTCACATGGGTCCAAATAAGAGTGATACGCCTTCGTAGATACCACGTAGCACTTGCTACGAAACACAGACTAAGTTTATTTTTATTTTCAGGTACCACAATCAAGTGTTCTCCATGGGCGTCACCAAGGGGGGGCAGCTGCCCCCTAAAGACTCAAAGTCTTTAGTTCACTTGCTTGGAATGATCGCATGAAATTTGAACTCATTTATTACGTAATCACCGTAGAGGTGAGATTATGAGACTCGCATTACCATTATTGTAAAGTTTAATTTGCTCTCACACCTATCACCGAGCATTTCTAAACCGATTCTTATGAAGTTTTGTGAGCAGGTTCTATTACTATGGATTTTTTGTCGATTTAGTTTTTTTTTTATGTCGGAGATATGGGGATTGAAAATGATGTTTACAGCACCAGTCAGCATACAGCATCCATCAGTATTACTAGTGGCTATGTTAGCTGTAGACCTCGGGAGTTTGAAATTTTTTCAAAATGGCTGAAGTTTTTATGTTTTCAAACCCCATTTTGAAAAACCCCATTTTCTTACCTAATATGTCAAGAACAGACTGATGGTTTGAGACGATGACGGCGCCCCGCTCCTCTGCCAGGATATGCCCATTGCGCAGTTCCCATTTCAGGTCGTAGATTTTGGTTATATGTTTCACTATACTGGATGCAAATCTGAGAAACAGAATAGGTACCTACTGATTTTATTCAAAACAAAATAAAATACATTATTATGAAATACGAACAATGCTACTTGTACAAGATTTATAGATTTCTGTTAATAAATAGGTGTAAGCCATTATAAGTTGTATACATAACAATGTCTTTAAATGTCTTTATTCGAAGTAAGATAAAAGGTTACCTAGAAGAAATTGCTACCTTAGCAATAAGGCCGCCTATATGTACACCCCTTCATCTATCTTTTGTACCTTCAAGCTATACCTTGTATGCAATAAAGTATATTCTATTCTAAGATATTTGAAGACTGGATAAAATAAGATAGGGCACGTGTTTGTGAGTATATAAATCAATACTCATATGTATTAGCATTTTTTAAATTCTTCCTCCTATAAAAAGGGAAAAGGGTTACTTGAGTAAGTATTTTCAGTTATCACTAACAAAGAGACTTCTAGGATTTGACAGATTTCGATAAAATATGTTTCTGTTGATGGAAAGCTGGAAAATCATATAAATGGCTTGATTACACATAAACTGTTGTCTACAGTTTTCCGCGGGAAAACATCTTCATATACGTCCCCACCGAGGAGCTCGATCCTACCCTGAATTAGGGCTATAAGGCCTTAGTCGACCACGGCTGGCCCAGTGCGGGTTGGTCGACCAAAAAAAACATCTTATTTCTACTAAAACCCACACGAAAGAAGGCTAGTTATATTTACCTAATTATTTAATTTAAAAAGTAAGGATGGTTATTGACCGATAAGAGTTAAAGTTTTATAAAGTTGAACATTATTCTAAACAAATGAAAACTCACCTTGCATTCTTCACGTTGGTCGGCTGAAGTAGGAAATACGGCATCAATAAACAGGATACAACAGAAGTTAAGAAAAACATAAGAAAAAACTTAAATTTAAATTGAACAATGTTCGGCTCATTAGATAAGATATTTTTCAAAAAGTATGTGAGAATGCACACAATGGCAAATAATCCCACGTTGTACCACATTGTATCACTGTGTATAAAAACACTTAATCAAATTATTTCCATTAAATACGGCGGCGTCTGCTTCGGCGGTGTGCTTGCATACTGACTGTTTATCTCATACAAGACTCATAACATAAGTAGTAATTATATTATCTGTATGTGCGTTTCGTTTAACAAAACTAGAGATAAATAGTAGTGGGCGTTAATATCCGATGTAGGCGATGTAGTTGTAGATTAACTTTTGATAAGGATCGGAACTTTGGCTGCTGAAAAAAAAACGCAATAATACAGCCATGCGTGCCCCCACCCGCCTCGGTAGGTGCGCCGCATACGTTCGAGGAATTTGGTAACAGCGCACCTACGACGTAGGGGCCGCGCAGTCACATTAGGAAATTATTGCACCTACGAGGTGGGTTTACCCGCACGGCAGATTTAGCACGCTTCACCTACGCAGTAGGTGCATACCAAGCATCGTGTAAATAAATATAAACAACTAGCTGACTACCTCGCGGCTACTACGCTCGCGTTGCGTAAGATTTTTTCCTGTGGTAATAAGTACAAAATCGTCCTATACTTTAATCCAGAGAATAAACTACCTACCTACATTCCTAATTTCATCCAAATCCGTTCAGTAGTTTAGGTTTGAAAACAGAACAAACATCCAAACATCCAAATACTCTTAACCAAACATTAAATTTTGTAATATTAGTAAAATGTGGAGTGCGACGTGTTGTGATGGTTATAATAATTCGAAACACAGCACGAGGTCTCCAAAACTTGGACAACTTGGTACCTGGAACATTAAGTTTTAGGATCATGAAAGTGCTGGGTGAAATATTGTTGGACCGGAACTATTTACACATAAATAAGTACTGTGCATTTGTTATTCCGTAATTCGGGATCTCATGATTTCGTAGCAACATTATACGAGGTTGCGCGTAGCAAACAAACAAACATTCGTATACGTGTGATCCGGAGTTCCATACTTCGGAACCATGTATCGCACTGCCCCCCCCTGCCCCTATTGGCGACGCCCATGCCAAGACCCTTTTTTCCATAGGCAAGAAAAAAAGGAAAGCGTCGAAAAAAGAATACGTTTCAATTTTTATCTGTAGCCGAACAAATACTAAAAATGTGTATTTTTAGACGTTTTGGGGGTCGCAGCTTACAAAAATAAACACTCCGGAGCGTAACATACCGCAAGTACATGTTAACAATATGGCGGCGTGACAAAAAAAGGTATTGTAGAAATTTTCTTCTATGTTATCTACGATTCCCTCAAGATCGTCAGATATCATTTCTAAATCGTATTCAGGAGGGTCTAAATAGCCTAAAATGTAATTTTGCCAAAATGCCACCTGCCGTAAGGAGCAAGAAAGAGACGCTTTTTTGATTTTCCAACCCTATGTCTAAATGTGTGAGATAGACCGTTGCGTTGGACCGTGATATTCCGCGCAATATTCACTATCGGTATAATCCGACCTTCTCGTAATTTCAAATCAGTTATTACGCTATTCACGTCACCTGATAAAGGCAAGAAGTTGATTATCATTTCCGTTTTGTCGTCAATATAGGCCGTCCAGATTAATTTTCGTCTCCTTCTGCTTCATCGTGTGAGTTGTAAGGTCGACAACCTATCTCATAGGCAGACATTACACGGTCAATCCAGATTGCGATCAGTGATCTCAATCCAGATTGAACGTGTAATGTGTTGAACATCAACATCATCATCATGTGTTGTGTTGTGTTGTGTGTTGACCTTATCTTAGGGTATTAAAAATCTTGGAAGGCTTACTTGTGTACACGTGCTAGACGATATCTTCTGTTGTTATTAGTGCAACAAATTTATTTTCGTAAGTATCATTTACAATGAAATGCAGCAAGCTATTGGAACTGTACAAATTGAATAGGCAAGCACGCACGGCAGTGTGTCCGCCAAGTTTCTTAATTATAAATTCATTCTTTTTAAATTTAATTCAATTTAAAAAAATGGCATTCCCTTCTTAATTATCCTTAGATATTATAAGCTCTGGTAACTCTGACATGTTGTTGTTTGCTTTGTAACAAAAGTAAGAAAAAAGAAAAGTAAATGTAATAAATAAATAACAAGCATTGCGCATTGGGGTCGGTTCAGACAGAAAGGAAAAATGCTTGCGTAGTTCACTATTTTCATTGAAAGTAGGACTGTATTACTGTAATAGTTTACTTGCTCCATTGACAATAGGACTTTATTACCATAATCAAAAATAGTAAATTGTATGACTATTACGCAGACGTTAAGTTTCGCTCAATACGTACTCATTTTTACCTTCGTCACCACTTGTAATGACTCCGGGAGTAATAATTATAAACACCTTTTAGTTATTTCCTTAGATATAGGTATACTACACGAACACAGTGCAGTGCGCACTAGCCGCCATGCTGCGCTTGCGCATACACTACATAATTAATAACAAATTTCCAACTTTCAGATTTCTACCTTTACTTGTGCTATAATGGAACTCTTTGGGAACATGTTACTTTTTAATTTGCGAGACTGTCATTTGTTTATTCATTGTGACGTTCTTTCGAAAATTGTGTGTCGCTATCAAAATGAATTTAACTCGTGAACATTTTCGTTAAACGATTTTTTATACTTTTCATTGTGGCTTAAGTCAATAAGAGAGTTGCCAGAGACTTCAATTGGCATTTGTTGATGAAGCACCATGTCGCAGTTCTGTGTATTCCTGGTTTGGAGAATTTAGACGTGGACGTGATCATCTCCATGACGAGGTACGTGAAGGTCGGCCGGCGACTGCGGTTACAGACTCTAATATTGACATCGTACGACAACTTATTGAAACTGACAAAATAATTACTTGCCAGCAAATTCATGCTTTGTTAGGCATTGGAATGAGCCAAGTGCAAAACATTTTACATGTGCATCTGAAGGTTCGGAAGCTTTGCACTCGATGGATACCGCATGACTTAACGGAGGACCAGAAACGACTGCGTGTCCAGTGATGCCGTAAAATGATAAAAAAGTTTGATGGAGGACAGTCATTCATTGGCTGTCTATAATATCGTGACAGGTGACGAAACCTGGGTGTACTGCTTTGAATCCGAAAGAAAAAGCCAGTCAGCAGAGTGGGTCTTTCCTTTTGAAGATTTGCCGACGAAAGTTAAGAAAAGTCGAAGCATTGGTAAAAAAATGGATGCTTCTTTTTTCGGCAAATCAAGACATTGCACTACAGTATCGTTTGAAGATCAAAGACTGCAGATTGGTACGTCAACACTTGCTTGCCACATAGAAAAAGTTCGCGAAGAAAGCGTCCTCGAAGCAATGTCCTTCTTCACCATGATAACGCATCCTCACCGCACATTCCGCTAAAGTAGCAGAAGCCTATTTGGAGGCTTCAAATGTGGAACTGATGACGCATTTGCCTTACAGCCCGGACTTCGCACCCTGCGACTTCTTTTTGTTTCCAAAAATTAAAGACAAACTTAGAGGCACACGTTTTACGAGCCCTGAATCGGCGGTGAATGCGTTCATAAAGCCATTGAAGAGGTCCCTAAGGAAGATTGCTTTGTACAGTGGTTTCAGCGAATGCAAAAATGCATCGAGGGAATATACCTTGAAAAACAATACATGTAACGTAAGTCTTATATCTAGTCTTATTTATCAGAATCCAGAAACTTTCAGTATGCCCTAGTAAAAGGGTTCTTTTTTTCCTTTTGAGGTACGAAATTCTAAAAATGTTTTAATTCAATCTCCTTTCAGGAAATGACGCGAGTCTCACCTTTATAAGTATCGGAGTGCCGTGTCTATTACAGATGAGCTGTTTACCGAGTATTACGTATAGGATTTTTTACTATATTTTTATTACTGATTTCTGCTCGACTGATTATAATTAAGAGTAAGGAATAAGCTAGAAAATTATCATAACAGGTAATTGCGGTAGGTATTATTTGAAATTAAAAACAATAAAAATTGTTATGGTCATATCATAAATGATTTTTATTATTCCAGTTTTCCTTATTAAGCAATAAAATTCCATTATACAGGGTGTCTTATAAAAAGATAGCCACATTATTTTACATCCATCGATCTCGATATTTGATTGTGTATTCTCTCTCACAAGGCTAATTGTGTAGAACCGTGACAAGTGAAAACGACGTGAAGGTGTTTTTTTTTTGGCCAGGAGAGGAGTCTTATAGGCAGATAAGGTTTACTTAATTAAATAAAAATGTCTAAAATACATAACTATTTATTAACTACCTATTTGCAGGCACAAGTTTATCCTGTAAGTGATTACGAAACACCCAGTATACTAGAAGCAATAATTTTACATGTGCAAAAATTGACGTGGCTTCATGAATTCTAATACCAATATGTGGAAATGCCTTTGTGTCTCTGTTTGTTTTATCATTATACCCATCTACTGTGGATCTCAATGGCAAACAATAAATATTCCGAGAAACGAAGTATCGACTTCGAAACCTCAATCAGTAAAATATAAACATAATTATGATTTACTTTACAGAAACTATGTATATCGAGAAATGAGCCCAGCTGCTAAAGATATATTCTATGCCATTAATATACGTAAGTTAGTTTATTATATATTGTAGCGTTAAAAAAAAAAGCTAGCTAACCTGTAGTTGACAACCACATGCGAAACGTGGAATTTAGGAGAACAGAGAAAGAGTTTGTTAAATTTGTCCGAACGGTATAATAGAAATTTAAAAGGGCCTAGATATTGCCAAAGTACCAAAAAGATGAGCCGAGAGTCGGGTCCAGAGGGGACTCTGTCGATATAGTGTCGCTGAACTAGTGTTGTGTTGAGAGAGTGTATCGATGCAGGAAGGTGTAAAAACCGCGGAGTACCCCGGAGAGTAATTGCCAAACGGGAACTAAAATAGGGAGGGCCAGAGAAACCTAAAGGGCCTTTTTAGAATTTAGAAAAGAATTTAGACAGAATTTGGCAAAATCCGCATACAAAATACACTGATACAAAAACAAGCTAAAAAATCCGCGAGATGGGCAGTATCCCAGGGGGGACGCCGGTGCGCGGGTCTGCGGCACTCAGCCGGTACGGGTGCGGACGCACACAACACAGGGATCCAGGCACGTCCAATGCCTGGTGGCCTCAGGTGTCCGGAACCACAGCAAGAGATCGTGGAAAGCACGGAGGGACCCTCGTGTGTGTGTCGCAGAAGCCGGAAATACACTGTAAAGATTGACAAAGAAATAATCGCCATCCAACCAAGACAAGGAAAGAGGAAAGTGCGTCGATAAGAAACCAGTAGGAAGACAACACAAGACTTACCCGGCTAGTCCAAACTGGCTCCTAATATTTATTGTATTCCGAGGCTTATTTATATTATTTACTTATATTTATTTACTAATATTCAACCAGACTTATAGATATTTACTGATAATCTAACGATTCACGTAACGATTCAGGAAAAAATCGTTTCTATCTGATGATAGACGACAATTGGGAAAACAATAAACAATTTAGAAAAAGGTCAAACCAAGAAAATTTTAAATTTGAAAAAGTGACATAAAAACCGGCCAAAAGAAAAAGGAATCATACCAAAAAGGTTATTAAAAAACCTGCAGTAATGCTGCAATATTTACTATAGCATAAGAATTAATACTATAAGTGTTGTTAAGTATCTTTCTAGTCCCGAATTAATATATTTACTGGCACAATTTTTCTAGTATCTTGATGCAAAGCAATAGGTTATAAATTATACACCACCACCTTTACTTTACAAACCGCAGAGACTTTATCTCTAGGCCACTCTATTATTCTATACTAACATTTATCTATCTAACTAAACTGTACTTACAAATTTCGAAAATACACAGAAATTTACATACCTCAGTAAATAGATATTCACGATACTCAGTTCATCGAGGACAACACGTTATTAGCAAAATCGTTCACCAGACTCGTTTTTGGCGATTTTCACTATTCCATAAAAACAGTTGCGGCGGATTGCGACCTATAAGACTCAGCTTTATAAGAGCGTGTTATTTCTAAATATCATGAAGAAAAGCACCAGAAATATTGATGATATCGGTTTAAGACGGGCGGGTAGTCTATCATAAATATTTTTTATTTGGCGAAAACAAAGTAAGGTGAAGGAAACATCGTGAGGAAACCTGCACACTCCTGCAAAGAAATTAAAAATTTGTATGTGAAGTCAACCAACCCCAAATGGGCCAGCGTGGTCGACTAAGGCTTGATCACCCTTATTCATGGTAGGCTTGAGCCCCTTGGTGGGGACGTATATGAGCTGTTGATGATGACAGTACAATAAAACAAAGATATGATGGGATAAAAATTGTCTACCCAAGTAATCAGCATTAGAAAATATGTTTTATGACGTCACTGTAAAATCTTAAGATTGAATATTTTTTATAACGCACATGTTTCATTAAGTAACAGTAGATTTTCATTATTTTCAGATCCATCGTGCAAAGAGAAAAAAGGGGCGTGCATACCTAGAGCTCAATGCAGAGACAGGAAAATGTTTTACATTTCAAGAGTTTGTTACACTCGTGATTTGGTTTGTTGTTATGAAGATTACCCTCCAAGAGACCATCCTTTTGTACGAGAAAAAGAGACAGCTAATGCAAAGAAAGATGATTCAAAGGCTGATGACTTGAAAAGCAATGATGACAAAATAGAGGAAAATTTACCAAATAAAGATGATGCAGCAAATCCAGATAAACAAAACACTATGTTAAAATCAGGCTTGCGATTAGGGCCTGAGATGGAGGAGGAAAATTCATCGCTTTCTAAAGCAGCATTACTACTGCCTGTAAAAAATAGTTCTTCGGACTGGTCATTGTTATTTGTGTCAAATATAACTAAAGAAGATATTGTGAAAATTGTACACCCTTCTGTAAATGTTCAACAGTTAAACTTTAGTACAATTTTGACAAATTTTCCAGAGCTGATAAAAACTCTCGACAATATTCCACCGCAATCTATATCTACTGCAAATGTTACGACTGCACGTGCAATTGCTTTGAAAGATGAGAAGATTGAAGCTGTAACAGTTGTACCGACGACTAATCAAATATTTAACAAGACAAATATAACAATGGTGCATGGAGAAGTGGAAATCGGAGCGATACTTGTTCCTTAGATCACGCAACTTTATTGTTAATAATAAATATAAGAGATTTTCTTCATTTGAAAATATTTCACTTAAAAGCATTTTTTTAAAGCAATAAATGAAAAGGATTCCTGCCAAGAAAAGTATTAGTAAGTATTATCAGTGTTATTACTTTGCCTTTAACGGCTCTATAATTCTGACACCACACCACGACCGATATTTGGTCGGTCGTCGACCTTACAACCCACACAAAAGAAGCAGACACTGAATAAAAGACGTCGCTGTCCAAATGTGTCAGTTGATCGCTCGTAATCTATACTAATCTCAGTCACCTCCGCTTTGCCGACGATATAGTAGGGCGGAATCGTTGCAGGATCTGCAAAAAATGCTGCACAGTCTTAACGCTGCCTCATTGTCAGTCGGTCTCCGGATGAACTTGGACAAGACTAATACTAATAACTACTTGGTCATTTCAACGAACTAATCATTCCGGAACCGATCTCGATTAATGGCGAAGTGCTCGAAGCTGTCCAGGAATATATCTACCTCGGGCAGATATTGCAGTTGGGTAGAGACAAACTTCGAGCGTGAAATCGCAAGAAGAGTACAGTTGGGCTGGGCAGCATTTGAGAAACTGCGTCATATCTTCTCGTCGCCACTACCGCAATGCCTGAAGAGCAGGGTGTATAACTAGTGTATCCTACCTATTTTGACATACGGGGCTGAGATGTGGAACATGACAGTGAAGCTGGCCCACCGGCTACATGTCACTCAGCGAGCTATGGAAAGATCTATGCTTGGTATTTCGCTACGGGATAAAATCAGGATCGAAATCATCCGGCAGAGGACCAAGGTAGTTCATATCGTCCAGAAGTGTAGCAAGCTGAAGTGGCAGTGGGCTGGCTACGTCTGTCGCAGAACTGTTGAGCGTTGGAGCCAGTGACGGATTAAGACTACTTGATGCCCTAAGCAATCCACGCCTGTGGGCCCCCCTTTCCGTATGTCAACTAGAATCGGTCTTTAAACCTTTACCGCCTAAAAACTTTTTTTTTTTGTAAAATAAGATGATGAGATGTAACGTACCTTAGGAGTGGAGTAGGTGCGACAAAAATAAAAACCAAAGCATAATTTATTTATTTATTGAAATGCGCCTTGCGGCTTTTCCGGGCATTGAATTCACGCAAGAGAGTATTAACGTCTAACGTTTTTAACATATCGGACTCTATGTACTACTCTGTCAAGAAAGTACCGGGAAAAGATCAATACAAGTAATACACAAAATGTTAGTTATTCATCCAAATTTATATTATTACCTTCAAAGTATACTCCTTCAGTAACGATACACTTACGCCAACAAATAATCCAATCATCAAAAAATTTTTTAAACGCTTTTTCCGGAATTGAGTTAAAAAAAAAGAGAAATAAGTAGGCTTGACAGGTTAACGAATAAAATACCAACTTTAAAATGTACTTGTGCTAAGTAAGAAATTCAGTACAAGTATCATAGAAAATGACTTGATGGAGTCCGTCTATGTAGGTAGTAAATTTAAGTAGGTATTAGAACAGTAAAAAGATTGCAAAAAAATAAAATCATAACATCATTTACTAAAATAATTTCATAACCTATTTACCTTATTTACCAGTCAGTTTTAAATGTGTAACAATCGCGAGTTGCCAATGGAACATTCGAAACATTCGAATAAAACTATTTTGAATTTCGAATAAAGCGCGCCGCGCCGCGGAGCTTATGGCCCTGCGGGGCTTGCGCGGGGGGGGGAGTCGATGTAACAACAAATAGAGCGGCAGCCGCGCTCATTAGCGCGAGTGACTAGATGCTGTTCGGATGTGCCTCGAAATCCTACAAAATTTCGGGTTTATAATATAAATAAGGAAATTTTTTATCATTACTTATTAGCTCCGTGTGCTAACTTCTGCATATTAGGCAACTACGGAACCCTACACTTTGCGTGGTCAGTTATTTCATTTTTTTTGTATTTTTGTTGAAAAAGATCGTTCCGCTGAGCAATTTGTAATCATAAGCGATAAAAATATACGCAGGGCTGTTTCCACATTAGGGAAAGCATTTTATACGAGGGGTAGGGGTTTTTTTTATGTATTATTTTATACAATTGTGCGCGCTTTTTATTCGTAGTGTGCGCGAGTTTGATGTAAACTTGTGCGAGTCGAATCACTGGGTCTGGAACTTATTCTACTTATGACAAACTGCATTCCAATTGCCGAATGCACTAGCGGGCAGCGAGTGAGCAAGCGGGAGTGGGGTTATGACTCTAAAATAGGTCAGACTCTATGTCAACTTAAAACGCGCGAATTTTCAAATTAGTCTTAGAAACTTTTTTGGTGTGCTTTTTGGTGATGTGAGAGTGAGACGTGATGCCCTAAGGGCGGATTTTTTTGTGCTTCTTGCTTGTGGTGCCCCCCCAGACGTGATGCCCTAGGCAATTGCTTAATTTGATTAAGGGTTAATCCGTGACTGGTTGGAGCAGACGGGTTCCCGAATGGAGACCACGTCTCGGGAAACGTAATGTGAGACGCCCCCCTGCCAGGTGGACTGATGACCTGAGGAAGGTCACTGGTGGTGGCTGGATGAGGAAAGCGGGTGATCGTGCGCTTTGGCGTGCCCTTGGGGAGTCCTACATCCAGCAGTGGACTAGGCAATAGGCTATACTATTATTAAAAAGTCCGTACTGATTGACTGACTGACTGACTCATCAACACACAGCTGAAACTACTGAAGCTAGAAACACCAAATTTACACAGTAGGTTACATTTATGACGTAGGCAAGTAATAAGAAGCGAATTTACGTATTATACGACGTATTATATTAGATATGGTTAGGTAGATGGGTATGTATAGTAAGTAACTATATTAATTAATATTATTGCTGTGTCTATCTCTACGAGAAACCAAACGGTAAGTAGGAACGTAAACGTAAGGACTAAGGAAAGTCATAATTAGTTGTATGTATGGTGGATTTCGTAAAAAAACACTCTTTTTATAGGTTGTTTTATTTTATCTTAACTCTGGTCGGGGGACTTCCAAAAATGTTATTTAATCATTTTTATTCTAATATGTTTTAACATCCAGCGTGGGGTTTATCAAAATTTTTAATTTTGTTTTTATTTTAAACTTTTTGAAGAGTACGTTACGATCGTTCGACATCACACTAATACATATAATAAAATGACAATTTTATTTCATTGTGTTTAGATATTGTGTATCTATTTATGTACTTTTGTTACTTCTTCACACTGTGATTATTGAAAGGATTGGGAGCGCTACTCATCAACGCTGCTGCAATGCCTCCTGATGGTTTACTGTCATAAACTTGTCTAAGAACCTGCTCTCAAAGGATACCTTTTGTATGATCGAAATCGGTTCAGCAGTTTTTGAGAACTCCTTAAATGCCGAGTTTTCAGGCAGCCGCAACGCCCTCTGGTGGTTTACCACCATAAAACATGTCTAAGAACTAGCTCCAAATGAAGCCTTGTGAATGCAAAAACCACATCGAAATCGGTTCAGTAGATTTTAAGAACTCCTTTAGTGCCAACTTATCTGGCTGCTGCAGCTCTCCCTGGTGGTCTACCGTCGTAAAACATGTCTAAGAACCAGAACCAAAATGAAGCCTTTTGAATGCAAAAAACCGCATCGAAATCGGTTTGGTAGTTTTTGAGAACTGCCGCTGGTGATCTACCGCCCTAAAATATATCCACGAACCAGTTCCAAAATGAAGACTTTTGAATAAAAAACCGCATCTAAATCGGTTCAGTAGTTTTTGAGAACTCCTGTAGTGCCACTTATCTGGCTGCTGCAGCGCTCCCTGGTGGTCTACCTCCATAAAACATAACTAAGAAATGATACCTTTTGAATGCAAAAAACCGCAACTAAATCGGTCCAGTGGTTTTGGAGATAAATGGTAACAGACATACATACACACAAACAAACAAACACACAACCTCTAACCCCAAACACATATACCGCCTCCGTTCCGTTCCGTCCGTCAGCAAGTTGGTATTTGGCCGAGCCGTGCCAAAGGTGACAGCAATACTCCATGCATGATCGGACTTGGGCTTTGTAAAGAGTTAGAAGCTGTCCAGGCGTGAAGTATCGCCTCACCTTATTCAGGATGCCAAGCTTCCTAGCTGCAGAGCCTTGGACTCGATGGTTGCGCCGAAGTTGAGGTCATTTGTCAACTCCATGCCAAGGAGCTCGAGCCTATCAGTGAGAGGAACAGATGTACCCCGAAAAGTAGGAGTCATGGTGAAAGGACTCCTTTTTGCGGTGAACAAGCATCCTACTGCTGGACAATTGCCTCCTTTTGTCTATCATCCATCAGATCATCACGATCATGGGCTTTCAAAAACTAGCTAGTGTTCTTTTAATTTTTAACTATGCAGTTATATACGTCGTATCTAGTAGATTTCAATACAAAATGGTTTCAAGATGTAGTTAGTACGTAAACCCTAATAAAAAGTGAACGTTGTTCTCTTTCTTCCACCATGGTGGTGGTATGGTAAAAAAAAAAAAAACAAGCATCATTAAATATGTTTTCGGCAAGTTTTTTTTGTTAATCCACTGGAAAAAAAAAGAAAAAAAAACCATACTGAAAGAAAAAAAAACCTGCAGGTTTAACTGAGATCGCATCGTGGAAGGTATGAAGTATGCGACAGCGCTATGGAGCAGAGGGCCTAGAGGGGCCTATCTATACTGTTCGGCGGCATTTTCCAGAAGATATCAGCGACTTAAACTATAGTAGTGGAACTCTGGTCAAAGTTACTTCTCAGGGGACAATACAACTTTGGATCACTGGCTATTGCTAAATTTAAGTTAAATTGCATGACGGGCGACGGGGAATGCCAACCAAAATGACTATTGAAAATGTTTTCAGAATTTACACTATAATTTCATGAGCGAGTCAAGAATACTTTTAATTATGGAACATTTAAGTAACTTTACTAAAATAAGTTGTGATTTAATGTACGCTCCTGTTTCACGAATATCCATCACCTACTTATTTATAAACAAAATTTTTTGGATCAAAAATACTTATCGAAGAAATGCTTAACCCCGCGGCGGCGGCGGGTGTGGTAGAAATAATGGTTTATTTCCGTTCTCGAAGTTACGTGGACAAGAGGAATTCGATAATTGCAAAAAAAAAAAATTGTTGTATATCTTAACTGCCTCACTGTTATACGAATTTGTTTTATTCTTAAGAATTAATCGTACCTTGCTTGATCAGGACTAATCGCCTTAATTTACGGTAGGCTTGAGTCCATCTGCTGTGGGGACGTGTGGTGAATTGTTTATCAATTCTCACACTCCATTCCTTCTCACACGGTGCGCAGTAAGGTCTAAAATTTTCAACCTAGCAACGCCGATGTGTAAAAATGCTGACCTTTCATAGAGCCTTGGTAGCATAATCGAAAAAATGCTCCTGCGTCCGAGGAGATACGGAAAAACGGAAACTAGAATAAAATTGTAGCAAACGTTTCGCAGCTTCATAGCGTGATGAAGTTAGTGTGATACACGGAGGGTTATTGGGTTACTCGGAAGACTTGGTATTGGATTACCACCGACGGAGTCGCAACCTGGCAGCACAAAATTAGGGAAATTGGGCTACAGCAACCTCTTGTAGAGAAGGGCCCTTTTACATGAACGAGCGTTCTAATTTCTCTAGAAACGTGCATGCAAAGTGAGTTAAGTTACCGATAGGGTTATAATATTTTATCAAAGCTTTAATAATATTTAAAAATATTTTCTTGTGGCAGTTTTACCTACTAGACGGTAAAAATCCACTGCGACAATTTTTACCAATAATGTTTCATCAAAATCCCGTTCAGTGGTTTTTGCGTGAATCGCGGACAAGACACAGACAGACAGACAAAAATTTCAAAAATTATATTTTGGTATCTGTTACGTTTAAGAAGACCCCCAGACATATTTTTGTTTTTTTATTTTCAATGTACAGAATTGGCCTCTTTACAGATTTATTATATGTATAGATGAGAGAACACTCGCAAAAAATCTCGAGCAACTCCAAGACACCATGTGGTTCATGGGTTTGATTTTATGTGACTGTTGTCGTGTCCCAATGCTGGGCAAAGGCCTTCCCTCGCTTTCGCCAACCACCGTCTCAATCTTGAGCTTCCAGATGCTAAGCTTCGAGGAATTAGTTCATGTCGTCTCGCCATCGTCTCCGAGGTCGGCCTCGACGCCGACGACCATCCTCCGGCATCCATTCCATGGTTATTATAGCCCCCCCCACATATACAGGTAAATAATAAATTTTCTTGTCTTTATGGGTCGTGTACTAGGTATATACTTCTTCGTGTTCAAATATAAAAAATGTGAAATAATAAATCAATCGTGACAAAATTATGATAGTCTGACAATACTATAATTGAATAGTTTGACGAGTCAGATATAAGAAAGTCAATTGTATTTACCTTGATATAAATAAATAAAAAATAGATAATCACATACTCTTAATAGAATTAAAAAGACGAAATTTTAAAAGAACGGGAAATGTCAGAATATCTAATACGGAGTTATTATAACATATTAGTCGCTTCACTTCTGCCGCAAAGTGCCCGGGTCGCTCGTTTGTGTGTCTGTCTAGCATACATAAGGGACCAAAACAAATACATTACGTAAAATAAGTGCCATTGAGGAGAATGACTGCGGTTTCAGGCTCGTCAACAGCATTTGCTCTTCAAATGTAGTCATATTACAAAAAAAGAAACTGTTACTGAAAATACTGAAAATTTTGGCTTTGAGAGAACTGTATAAAATTTTTGTTTATACCTTCTCAAAACAAGTCCATAATGCAATAGACACGAGCATTAAAGCTGAAGCCGTGTGGTGACGGCAGGAGTAGAATACATTTGTCACCAACTCCTACTCTTCCCGTGGGTGTCGTAAGAGGCGACTTAGGGACTACACATTGAACAGGGAACGGGCAGCAGCGCTCTCTGATACAGTAACCTTTTAATTTAATGCCAAGCGTGGAGATTATGGCAAAGGAGGAGGTCATATAGTCCAGCAGTGGACTGTAACGGGCCGTTGATATTGATTAAAGCTGAAAGCTCTCTACGAGTATTTACTTGAATATCCGAGAATGAAAACAGATAGATTAATTATTGGTTATTTTGACCAGATAGTAGATAGATAAAAAAGAGATTTCTTATGTGTTATTCTTCCACAAGCATTATCTTTTTAACCGACTTCAAAAAAGAAGGAGGTTCTCAATTCGTCTGTTTTTTTTTTTTATGTATGTATGTTATTAGATATCTCCGCCAATTGTTAACCGATTTTAATAATTCTTTTTTCATTCGATAGGATTTACTCTCGAGGTGATCCCATATTAATTTCGTCAAGATCTGATGGTGGAACATGAGGTAAAACTTGGAAATTCCTCAACGGAATGTAGCATTCGCGTCGTTATTCGTCTATTCTTTTAGTCATATCTCAGTCAGTTTTCAACCGATTTTGATGGTTCTTTTTTCATACGATAGAACGTGCTTTAGGGATAGATCCATACCAATTTTGTTAAAATCTGATGATGGAATAAGAGATAAAAGCGGAAACTCCTCAACCAGTGATAGCAACATGCATCGCGCGCTATACCGTTTGTGGTGGAATGTTGCTAGGCAACGAAATAAATTTGTTTTGTCAGTTTGCTGAAAATCTACGTTTCCCTTGTTCCATTTATTCGATTTTATCACATTATTGGCGACCGTGACAGGACAAGAACCTGCAATCTTCGAATATTGTATTGGAAATCACAAATAATTTAGCTTCTATGGCCGAGTGATCGAGTGTTTTAATCTTTTTACGGAGGTTTCGGGTTCGAATCCCGGTGAAGACACTCTTAAACGAAAATGTCCTTATGAGACTTTCTCCAGTTTAGTTGGGACATTGCTGCCTGAATCACCCGATTGTCTGAAAAGAAAGATTATTCCGTGTTTCGGAAGGCACGTTAAGCCGTGTGTCTCGGCTCTAATATCTACAGAAGGCGTCGTTACTCGAGCTAAGTCAGTGGGTTTTGACAAGGGACCAGTACTATATTAATTGTGTAACATGGTGTGTGAGGTTGGTTGTCGACCTTACAATCCACAATATGAAGAAAAAGAAGAAGCCAGCCTACGTTCACTATCTGTAATCAACTAACGATAGACTTTCAAGATACCATCTCAAACCTGAAACTCCTTACGAATAGCCCAAGTATCGGGGTAAACTAAGCTTATTTAGAGGGAAGAATAGTACGTGCTCGTCCATACAAAAAGAGAAAACGTTTTTCCACTTCTATATATATTTTCCAATCTCCATGATTTTTTAGTATGTTATTGCACAATGAATGACTAGGTTTATAGTTTTTGCTTTTTTCAAATTCGCAATAGATTCAAACTTATATAGGCACCTCAAGTAACGTAATTTTTTTGATTAAAACTGTGTCAAAATGATTTGTTGAAATTTAGTAATTGGAAACCGTTTTCTCCCGTAGTGGGAATTTCATCAAGAAAAGTATCTATTGTCGGCGAGCTGCAACGCTCTCGCTCTCTCTCTCCTGGGGGTATGAGCGCACGAGCGATAGCAAATGTTTTCCTAAATACCTATTTCGTTAGGATCGCGAAGCTATTCTTTTCTCTTAGCATTGTCAGTTTAGTGGCCAGCTGGACTACCAAATGACCTCTTACTTCGTAGCCTCTTTACCCAGTTTAACTTATGTTATTTTAGAAACTATTATATAAACAACTAAACGCGGTTGCAAAGCACGAAAGACGCAGTCTAAACTAAGCAAATACCAAAAATATAATATCTTTGTACTGAAACTGTTAAATAACAAAACCTAGCTTTGGCTAATGAAGAAAAATAATAGAAAATGTGTCGCGGTTAGGATTAATTACTTACATAAAATATATTAAATAAAACACTGAAAATCATAAAATAAAAATAATTTTAACAAAAAAATAGAAACCTCCTTCAAATTGCCTTATATGGTTATCTCCACTAAAAAGTAACAAATAAAATAACATTCCAGATGGAACATGAAAAAAAATATTGCCAATATCCTCAATTAAATAGATAGGTAGTGTATTAAGTAAATATTTAGAATTTTTTACTTCCTTTTGGAGTCGGTGCCAGTCAAAAAATCGTCGATTAGTCGTGGGCAACTGTTTTAAGTCGTCGTCGTCGTTAAGTCAGTACATATTTATATATGACTATCACTAAAATTCTTTGATAGTCTATAGCGTCCACTACACTACTCGCGAAGTTGATCGAAGTAAGCCGAGGACGAGAGTATAGAGAGGCACTTCGTGCAACTTCGGGCTTCACTTTTACACCAATTTGACACTTCGTGAGACTTCGTCGAAGAACTTCGGACGAGAGTGTAGTGGGCGCTTATGATATAAATGTTTTGTTGTGCTGCGCGGGATGCAATGCCGCACCCGACCAAACGCAGGGATAACGACAGGAGCGACTACCAAGAAAGTCCGGGTAGGTTTCATTCGATAAATAATTAATACTCGTAGTTTCGTCATCTTCAATTTTTGGCTGGCACCGACTCCAAAAGGAAGTACAAAATTCTAAATATTTACTTAATACTCTACCTATCTATTTAATTGAGGATATTGGCAATATTTTTTTTCATGTTCCATCTGGAATGTTATTTTATTTGTTACTTTTTAGTGGAGATAACCATATAAGGCAATTTGAAGGAGGTTTCTATTTTTTTGTTAAAATTATTTTTATTGTTAATACTGTAGGTATCTGTTATATGAAATGATCAAGTACTCTTCAAAAAGAGATTGTAGCCTAAATTCTAACATGAAAAATATACCTACTTATTTACCCGAATAGAATGGTGCTTTCACGAATAGTTTTCCGGAATTCCCACATGGTTTCATAATATTTGTCGGGCTGTGAGTCAGACTGTATCGGTATCAAATTAGGTTTCTCATCTGGAAAGTTTGGAGTTCATAAGGTTTATATAAGATATGGGTTCAGTTTATAATGTCGCTATTTACTTCTCTATGGTAGGTATAAGTATGTTTACCAAGAAAAAACATTTCGGTATCAGAATTGTAAAACAGTATACCTATCTTCTTTTTATTTTAATGATCTATGCTTGGTATTTCACTACGGGATAAAATCCGAAACATCCGGCAGAGGACCAAGGTGGTTGATATCGTCCAGAAATGTAGCAAGCTGAAGTGGCAGTGGGCGGGCCACGTCTGTCGCAGAACCGATGAGCGTTGGAGCAGACGGGTCCTCGAATGGAGACCGCGTCTCGGGAAACGTAGTGTGGGACGCCCCCCTGCCAGGTGGACTGATGACCTAAGGAAGGTCGCTGGTGATGGCTGGATGAGGAAAGCGGATGATCGTGCGCTTTGGCGTACCCTTGGGGAGGCCTACGTCCAGCAGTGAACTGCAATAGGCTGATTGATTGATTGATACCCATTTTCTTTTACATTTTGTATTGTGAGTAAAAACGCTTTACCTATTAGTTTTGTTACTATAAAATCCTGAAAATATGAATGTTCCAACATCCTGGCTTGTAATATTAATGCAAAGATATAGGTAGTCGACTACACAGAAACGAAGCCAGTCGCGGTAATTCTTACAATAAATTCTATATTATTTTGTTGCCCACCAAGAAGGGGCTCTACACGGAATAAAAAATAATGACCTACTTATTTTGCAAAGGTAAGTACTTGAGTAACTTAATTTTAGATAGATAAAGTAATGTAACTTTACTTTACTTTTTAGTAATGTTACTTTTTTAATACACCAAAGAATAACTTAACATTTTTAAAAGTGATCGTATGAATATGCAGTTCAAAATGCATTATCTACGTTTTATTTACCTTTCCTAAATGGTCTTCTTAGACAAAAAATAAAACTAACCAGCACCATCACTAATCATATATCGACTATTGTTTAAAACAGTTCATTAAAAACAAAAATAAATCTGGTAAACGGTAGGTAGTAAATTACTTTCCAATAGCAGGTCTATTCCCAAAAGAAAACACGCGATAAAATATCACCGAGACACGGTTGGGGTGGGGATTGACAAACAGCAGCGCCCCCATTACGTACAACTTGACTCGCATTTTTTTTTGTTTATTGAGGAAAATATCACGAAAATACAAATGGGGTAACGGGGTTTTAGAAAAAAGACTGTCTTTTAAAAAGGTACATCATCATTATCCATAAAAATGTAATGACGAAACTAAGAGATGTAACATCCAAAAGTTTTTTTTTATTTTTTTATTTTTAAATTTATTTATTATTATACTAAAATATGCAAAATACATTGTCTACAGGAAGACCCAAAGCGACAATGCTAAAAAACACTAAATACTACCTATAAATTATAAAAAATACTGAACACCTTATTATATAAAAACCATTCAATTCAATTCAAGTTAATAAAAACCATTCAAGTTAATAAAGTATTAAATTCCAACAAAACTTACATAGAAATTAGATGATTCTTTTGGTCTGGTTTATTAATTCAGTCTCCCTTGAATAAGCGTTTTTACTGTATTTGTTGTTGTTTGAGTCGGCTGGATTAAATTGCCAATACGAATATAACTGTGAAATTTGTTCAAGGCGGGTGCTCGCCGCTGATAAAGGAGGACTCGCCTTGGGGCCGGTTTACTAACCAGCTAACGGCTTCACAGTCAAGGTACAACATATTCCACTGGGCCAAGATCCTGCCTTATCTATCACAGTAACGCTTTCTGGCGCGAAATAGAGCTGCTTAGACGTAGGTAAATTTTAATTGAAAACAATGGTTAAAAATATACTTACAAATTAAACTTACTTTCAGTAAGCACGAATAGCTCATAATACAAATTAAAGAAAAAAAACCTTTCAAAAACTACTTGGGTGAAATTGAAATGTGCCATTCTGTGAACAATCAGACTATTAAGTAGGTATGAGTAGGTACATAAAATTGTTAAGGCTTTTGAGTGAAAATTAATTTAATCCGCGTTTTCTACGATATTCCTAATAATTTAGATCAGTTTTGTTCCCTATTATTGACGCATCCAGGTTTGTGTTTGTTTGTCCATCTCTTGCCCCTGATTTATCTTGAAATGACGAAAAAGCGCTGAGCTTCATTTAGAACCGTGGTCCTTCTATCTAATTTAATTTGTCGATAACAATAGCTTCTCTAATAGCTTATTTGCGTAAGTTGGAATCCTCCTTGCTTAAGAGACATTGTTTGAGGTATAAAAGGTCGGCCAAAATGAAAGGCCTAATACATATAAATCAAGGTTATGTTGTGTGGGCCCTGCGCGACGACTCGCCATTTACGACACCTTATTTACCCACCCCTATTGTGTCTGTCTTCACCCCAACATACCTTAGGGTGTGTACGTAGAGCTTTGACGTATACCGCTATATTTGGCTACATTATTTTTATTTACTGACAAAAATTATCTTTTAACTTGCGTGAAAACTATAATTTTCCGCCCTTTATTATTCGACCCTCTTTGATGGGCGACGTAAGTTGAAAGGTGTTCAAATACGAGTAAAACGTGTTATTAATTAATGTGCGCGTCTTTCTTTTTCAGTTGTCATGTGATTTAATTAATAAGTCATACATAAAAACAGCCGAAGCTGAAGTAAAAAAAAAATCTGATTTCCTTTTTTGGTATGAAACCAGCCATTACACAATTATATAAAAAGAAGTTTTGAACTTAGAAGTGATTTTGACTGTGACGTGTGTCATCATGTCACGGTCGGTTACTATTCTAATAATTACTACCTCGCGCGCCGTGAGCCTTTTATTTATCTAAGAATTACCACGACAGATTTATTTAGGTATGCAAGTTTCCTTTCGTGTTTTATCTGGCTGAAACTAATGAGAAATAAATGGCTTTTCACGAAAGCTACGAGTAAGTAGACATAACTCCAACAATGTGTTTTACGATCTCGATACGAATAATTGAAAATGTATTTTACTAGTATATTCTAAACACAAAATAAACTAACTCGGAGTTACAAATTATATTCAGTGGTTTACTACGAGTACCTTGTGTTCAATTTCAGAAGCGTATCTAGTTGTTGTGGACGTTATAATAAGCAACTTTGAAATTATGCATTCAAACAAACGACGCAATGCCAGAAGACGGAAGTTTGAAAAGTTGTGAAGCATGTCTTATCTCAGAGGCAAATGTTTCGCTCGTACAAAATGAACTTATAATTAAATTTGGCTCGTGAGTTCTTGGAAACTGGATTAATAAAAAATAAGCTTGTTATTTTTTACAGGAAATTTTCTTTCTGAATTATACGTGTAGGATAAAGTACTACGATTCCTACCAGATATTTAATTAGCATGACAAGACATGTCGGATGATGCTCCAAAGGTCTTATAATAGACAGACATGCACCGTTATGTAGGAGGTACTGCATTCAAGACTTAAGAACTTAGCCATGTCAGTTGGGTATTGATGGTATCAATACCATAGGTACTTAAGCTGATATACACGCAGAACTCTCACGCAGAACAAGAAATCTGTTTATTTATTGACTTGTTTACCATATGCGTTGCGTTTGCGTGGAAAGTAACGAAAATAGGAAACAATTGAAAAGGTTATCAAAAGGTGTAGTCGACTAATCCAGCTAATTGGTCGACTTCGACAATTATCCGACTATTGCTTGTGTTCTCATTTCTATCTTTTGTTTACGTTACATTCGTTTTGAACGCTGCACAATATGGGGAGTTGATGTACTCGTATCAAATGGTATCTTATCTGAATGGCGATGTAGCTATGTACCGCTGCGTGTAGGGGGCGCGCGCTCGCCTGACAGAAGTCGTTCGATCGTCAGATACTTGCTCGTATCGACATCGAGTGGAGTACGACACGCTAACCGATTGACAAACGACGGTTGTAATTGGCCTACGACAGCTCCATGATTTCCATTCCACTGTTTTGCTTCGATAAAAAGTCCCTATTCAATAGATCGACACTTATTTTGAACTGTAGTTCGTTTGGCGTTATTCGCACTCTTGAATGTTGATGAAACTTCAGCTATTGCTACTTTCTATAAAACATCAGCCATATTACTTTTGAATGAAACACATAAACCTTCCTCCCCACTGAGAAACTCGAGCCTTCACAAAATATTATGATCTTATCTTTATTTAGCCTCTCAGTATTTATATTTCGAAGACGGTCTTGTTTCGACTTTCTACGTATAAGTATCCTGTAAAAAGCAGGTGAATGTATGTAGAGTTTAGAGGTTCCTAAAATAAAGGCCAATTTACGAGCGGACGGTTTCGGCATTGTATTAAATAGGCGTGAAGGATTAGCATTTGACCCTCACACCCGCCGACCGTGGTCAATGGGCTGCGGACCAGTGACAATGGGCCCGAGATGAAATAATCAAACCTGTACAAGACACGGTGACCGATCAGAGGCCAAAAACGTCTACTGCGTAGTTACGCAGTAAACAGTTGTTTACAGAAGAATAATCATAGTGAATGCGTGTGTGTAACGTATTTTCCTGTTTGTGGTGGCTTAGTGAAACGATTTTAGATATCTACTTATCTGTCTCTCAATTTAATAATCCGCTATTGAATACAATAACCCCAAATCCCTAAAATACGAAGAGTGGTTGGGAACAATATGAGTATATTTTAGCAACATTTGATACAAGTAAATTTTCAGTATATTTATATGCAACCATAAACCATATATAAAATGTCAGATACTCGATATCAATATTGTACGGTCTGCAGAACACACGGCTATAAAAGCATTTTCAACCCTCACTGCTCGCAACGTGAAACAGACACTTCGTAGAAAGGCTATCGGTAACTGTTATAAAACTATAACAGATATGCGGTTTTTGTAAAATAAACACTTGAAAATATTGAAGTAGTGATTGGATATTTTAGAGTAGACTATCATGTATCATCTGGTTCTTTTTTGTTAAGTTATTCTTTTCTTTACCGTGTAGTATCTACTTAAATGTCGTGCATTACCATGGCATGACTGTAGTAATTTAATAGGTATATTTTTAATAATACCTATAGTAACCGTTCTATTTGACGCGCGTAATTATCATCACAACATTGATATGTTGTGTGGTAGAGCAGAAATTGCTATAGTTTTCATATAAAAAACTCTATCGATAGTATTGCATTGATAGTTTCATCGATAGACATAATTGATACCATCGATAGTTTTATCGGCCGCCTATCGAGTAGTATCTGTACATCGTATCGGCTTCTTCTACGTGGTGGCTGTGCACTGCGTGTTCTGCGAGGTGTACAAGAATGGCTTCTTCAACAATTCCTATATTAGCGATTACATCTCTAAGGACTGTGTCTTACTACATTGCTGCGTTTAAATCTCACTTGGTCCGCCAAATTTGTACTGCAGCAGCAGCGACCGGTAGCATCTGATAACTAGGAATGTTTAATCGCTGCTTACGTTTGGTTCTTCATCGGTAAGCGCCCCCGCAGCGTCGCTCGCTTTACCCTTACCGCACCGCACAAAGGACACCCGCATTACATTTCTCGCACGTTTGAACACGCCCGAATGGCGTCATTTATTAACTCGCTGTGACATACGGGGCCGTTTATGAACTCGCTCATATTGTATGCACGGGTTCGCGCGCACGACGAAAATTTCAAACAACATGTCATTAAAGTGAGTGACGACGGTCAGCAATAAGAGACCTTTATAAATTGGGAGAAATAAGGTGGGATTATGCGACAGGTAAGGTGAGTGACACGTTGTGTAAAACGTTAACCTTATCACCACTGACTGAAAAACACTGCGTTAAGCTGTATGGAGTATAATCCAACTATCAATAAAAAAAAAGTGATGACGTATATACTACAAGTATAATAATAATATATATTATGTTAATAACGTACTTGTAAACATAACGTAAGTGCGTCATTTTTCACAGCTTTATATGGCTTTTTGCATAGATTTAAAGAAGACGGTGCTTTTACGATCTACTAACGTCTTCAGACACTCTTGCCTTTGTCACATAAAATTTTCCTCTTTACAAATGGCTCTCTCACGACTGGCTTGAATATTTATTAATGATTTTTCCTAATTTTTCTTTCTGGATCTTACATAGCGAACGAAAGTTAAACAAGGGAGTGAAGCTAGCTTTTGTAACGAAGAGGTGTTATTAAGAAGTGCCGAGTGTTATTTTCGGGTATTACACGCAATTAAGTGCCTGCTCCCAAAAGTCAACCTATTTGAGATCATTAATTCAGTCATGATTAATGCAACCGCTTCGGCCGTTTAGGAAACCGTGGTCTCGTAACTGGTTTTCTACAAGGAGTTTAGAAAAAAATAGCCTAAAATACTACAAATAGTTAATAAATAAAATAGTTTTACAAATTATGGAATAGTATTAAACATACATACCATTACCATTTTTATTCTGAGGGAGAAAATACAATATTCTTTTGAATTTCGTAGCTTGCTGCTACGCTGCCGTAACATCGCCGTAGCAGTGTCGTAGCAAGTTTAAAGATCACGGGGCTTTGTGCGAGAGTGTTTGTATTTTGGATTAGTTGCACTTTGTATTTGTTGTGTGCTATTTTTAAGTTAACTACGAAATTGTCAGTAACTACGTTCGCATGATCCTTTGTAGGCTAATTAAAATATTTACCCCTTTTTAGCAGGTGGCTGATCTTAGAGATCTAGACAACGTGACATTTCGACATGATTTATTTCGATTCGGCCGTAACTCACACGAACTTTCTGGTGAGAAAAGCGTCAATTTACTTTCCGCATCCCACTACGCGATTCAAGCGTCGTCCTAGACACGCTCTCACAGATCCGGACGATGAGATCACCGTCGCGATTAAAGCTGCCATTGCGTGTAGGCCACACACTACTACAGAATGCCCTTCAGGTAGCAACCGCCCCCACCGGCGGGGACGCGGAACTAATAGTAGAATTAATTCAGTAAGACCCGGTAGGGGTCATTCTTCTCCGACGCGCTTCTCGCCCTGGCAACGTTCTGGGCCGCGGTCCGAGCCCGTCTGAGGGCGCCCCCAGATACGTTGTCATAAAGGCGATGTACTGTATTGGAATAAAAATAATTCTAAATTTTAACCAGGTATTTAGTAAAGAGCTCTCAAAATCTAGACTGTCTGAAGTAATAAATAAAATTAAAGTGCCTGCATTTCCCAGAAAATATATAAAAGTTTTTGAATGGCATGTAACGTAAAACGGAACGTTTCTTGTTTAGATTAGGCTGTATGGGCTTTGATCCCTTTGCCTAACTAATTATAAAAAAAATACGTTGACAGATCGAATGTCAAAGTCATTGATAATTGTTTTCTTTCAGCGAGATTTTGATTTTAAAATCATGATCACATCATTATTTTCACCACGTCGCGCGTTCATCAGAGAGTGGCGCTCTCAAAGCCAGCCCTGCCTGACTGAGAGTAGTCTTCACAAATATTTAAAGGCTTCTCCAACGCGAAGTCTGACTGAAAGCTTATGAAGTTACGCCGCAAACCAGTGACGATATGTTTTTTGAGAAAGCAAAACACCCAACGAGCGTACGAAACCAGCAACGTGGAACGAACGACTGCGCAAGATTCGGTTAGATTCGATTCAATTCAACTCTTTCAACTAACTGACAGTGTGGCGCGCTTTTGTAATAACAAAACCCGATTTACATGATAGAGATGCCAGCCCATGGCCTTTGTAGAAGTGCTATCTCACTTACACAATTTGTTGTCCCGTGTTTATGCGTTTCAGTGTTGCTGCTTTTTGAACGTGTAAAGAATCAGTGTTGCTGCTAATTAGTTAAATACTCCTACCACATTTTTTATATTAATTGATATAATTAAAATGCAGGGTCCTATAATTTATTTAAGGGTTTCGTTGAGCTATGTAAATTCATACTTATATCTAGAACAAAAATCAGCGTGGTTAAATTTTTCTGCGAATTTAATACCAAGCTCTATACGAATCTGGTACAAGTCCTTTCCTAAGGGGTACGAGCCTTCTGCTCCCCCGCAAGTCCGCGCCCACTATATTACCACTCTGGTATAAATAGTGATTAGGTACGTCAAAAAAATAATAAAAAAATAATAATTTCGACATGATGTGAATTATGGATGTAAGTATATCCTTATAGTAATAAAAGTATTAACTTGGTTGATACTCGTTTTTTTAAACGAAACGGCAATAAAGCCATACTTGTATAATATTCATGAATCAGAGAGCTCGTGACGGTTGTTAGCAATGGTGATTGTCGTTAGAATAAATTTTAATTAGAATGCCCCTTTGTAACTCGTGAAAAACAATACCACTTTCATTTAGAATTGCGCTCGTCTCATTTCTTTATTTGCCCAAGCCAGAACACTCAACTACGCTAGAACTTGTGCGTACACAAACAGATCCTAACAAATTGTGATAGATGGAAATAAGCACGCGACTTAACTGCGAACTTTCGTCTTTCCCATAACGTCGCGTCGGCTTCGCGCAATAAATTACGGGCCCGCGTAAGTAATACAAGATAGTGACTAATTTGCATATTCTGTAGTAGCCCAATAATGCCGCTAGTTTGTGTAGTGTGACATGTAAGTAGTTATAGGAAGAAAGGCCACAACAGAGACCGCCAAACTCCCGATTAGTGCGGTGCGGTCTTCGATCACAGAAAGTTTCTGGGGTCGAAGGGTGCGGTCGGAAGCTGCGGGAGGATTGGGCGGCGCGCCAACACGTTTACACGTCACAACTTTGACAGTTATTGACACCTATTGAAAAGGATTCCAACATCACCTCAAAAACTTACTTTCGAAACATTATTCCTAGGGAGACGCGCACGCGCTCGGTATAATTCGCGCATGAACAAAAACCATTGTATACTTTTAAAACTCGACAGGTTTTAAAAGGGTTCCGTAGTTAATTTATTAATAAAATAAGATTGTATATTTATAACTAGTTAATTGTAAATATGTATAGATGTTTATTGTTAGTTTAAGGATATTTTAAATTAATTAGGTTAAGTAATAGAATAAAAGTCTTTAAATTCTACTAAAATGTAACGTTATAACGTTACAGTCTATTCAACACACGCGTAATTTCACTCGAGATACGAAAATATTATTAACGGTTTTTTATATCACATGATTGCAAAGCAATAAAACCGTGGACGTAAGGATGATAAATGTTGCGGGAGGCGGGGGCCAAGGTCCCCACCTTGGCACGTGCTTTGTATTGTTTTGAGTTTTAAATGCCTGTAAAATCTAAACTAATTGGTCTTTTGGAATGAAACAAAAACGAATGTATTTGTAAACTTAAGTCAAGACATTCAAAGTAATGACTCATCTTAGGGGGCGTGGCTGAAAAGGCTCCCGGCCAACTAAGTGAAAGGGGTGAGTGATAGCGATATACACCTTAAGTAAACAACAGAATGGAATACATGATGAGCACGCGCTCGAAATAAAATGACGTAAACGACATCACACGTTTTGCTTATTTATATATTTATCTATATTTTATACAAGTTATTACTGTTGTAATTGCCTATATCATGCACTTAATTTTACGTGAATAATTTTTAACAGTCCGGAGATAAAATGAAAAAGGTAAATGTTTAGAGCAATGTTTGCGAGCTTTTTCTATAGAAATATCTATAATCATGTTTCTGAGATTGTACGACTTAAGAAAATACGACCAAAAATGTCATATCCAAAAACCGATATTAGAACCCATAAGTAGAACATCTTGTAACGACTTTTTACCGTATGGGACACCTTAAATGCTTTACTGCGGCAAAGTTTCAAGAGATTTTGCAAACCCATTAACATTCTTCATTGTTATCAATAATAATTATAATCTACCCTTAAAATATTTGGAACTAATTTGTTAACACCCTATATGTTTTGTCATGGTAAGTATGGTACTCTAATATCTGGTTGGTATTTGTTCGATTCTTTCTATTCATCAACAGCTCATATACGTCCCCACCGAAGGGCTCAAGCCTATCCTGAGTTAGGGCGATTAGGCCTTAGTCGACCACGCTGGCCCAGTGCGGGTTGGTCGACTTCACACACAACCTTTGAATTTCTTCGCAGGAGTGTGCAGGTTTCATCACGATGTTTTCCTTCACCGTAAGAGCGTCTAATTTGCTATTATTTGCACTTCATGGTTTGGTATAGTTAAAATTTTACTATAATTTAAATTTTCTACTACCATACAGGTTTAAAAATAATATATTTACTAGGTGAAGGGCGGTCGCAACGTGTTGGTCGCAGCCTAATTGTAATTCAATCTAAATTCCGCCATATTATATGCCATTTACTACATACGTCTTCAAATTCTAATGGAAGTCCTTAGACGGCTTATATAAAACTTGAAAGTGAAGAAAATCCTCACTGAGTCTCGCATTTAATGGAATTTAAAGTCCGTTTACTGCTTCTACGACAAACAGACGAATTTCAATTAGCAATTGGAAGAGGAAGGTTTAAAGCCATCGGAATATTATAATTTAAAGATGATTAAGAAGCCGATATTGTTAGAAACATACGTACAAATATAACTTGTTAAAATCATAATCCTCCTTTTTGCTTTGCTGTCAGAGAAAAAGGTTACTTATGTACCTCTTTTTCGTATCCTTTTTTGATTTTTTTTGTTCAAAACCATACGATTATTTCATGCAGATTTTTTTATGTTGCTATTTAGTTTCCACGAAACCTTCTCAATGCGCATTCCATCAATGAAATTTGAACTTTATAACTCCTGCATCCCGTTTTTTATTTCTGTGTAGAGTTTAAAATACCCTAATTTTTTCATAGATATTAGTAACATATTACATAAGGCAGGACAATCATTCAAATGAATTAGTCGTAGCTATCAAACAAACATTAAATATGTTAATTCACCAATCTACTTACACTAGTGGCTCTGTGAGCTGTAGACCTCGCGAGTCTGTATATCTTTTCATATTTATTATTATTTTTTCTCCACAAACATCCTCAACCCCTTGATTTTTTATTTTTAAATTAAATAATTGTTTTTTTTTTATTGGTTAAGAAATGTGACCTGTAGAGGAAAACAGCCTCAGCGGTAGACCTTGTAAGCTGGCAACCCCCATAACTCCGTAATTTTTAAAATTTCCAAAAACTGGCTCGATAAAAAAGTTCGATTAATTTATCGAACCTACTCACAAAATTTCACGAGAATCGGTTGAGAAACGCGACCTGCAGAGTGAAACAAACAAACAAATCCATATACAGATGGACATACAAAAGCAAATTTGGCCAAGCTGAAGCAGAGACGCTTCGCTCGCTCGGTCAATAATACCTAGCATCTAGAATCTTATTTATAATACAGTATTAAGTAGTAGTAATATGTATGAAAAGAAACAGAGAACATGCAACTTTAAGAAGTTGAATTAGGTATAAAACTACAAGTTTACTTGATATTACTTTCCATAAAACTACAAGTTTGTCAAGGAAGCAGCAAAGATATACAGTCTTCTGAGTCAGATGGATTTTTGCGTCAAAAAGTTTTAATTATTTTACTTTGTATAGAAAAAAAAAGTGAAAAAGTGCGCAAATTTTACGTACAAAAAGATTAAAAAAAATTGAAAGATACGTGTTTTTTCGTTTCAACATGTTTCGAACAAAAATATAAAAAAAAACATCGTATGAAAATATCCACACCAAAACCAGTATTATGGTCACTCTACGTAGTTACGACAGCGAGATAAGAGCGCACGCCCGCGCGCCGCGCCCTCACCCCCTTGCACTCCCGTGCCACAGCCCGTGCGTGTGACCATGCATGATATTTGTTTTTTGCGGGAGATAAACTAATAGTTCGCAAAAAAAAAAACCATATGATTCTTTTTCGTGAAATGTGTTCTATTAACGATACTAATAGCACGGGATCTAAGTGATGTAATAACATCCTATGGAAATAAATGATTTTGACTTTGACTTTGGGAAAAATATGGGCACTGTCTCCGAGGTAACCCTGTATGTTACCGGAAATGTATGAAATCTAGGAATGGTATACAATTCCGAGGCTGTTAAGGAAATGTATAAAATATTGTTTCAAAGATTTTTAATACACACATATCCTGGGAAATGTATACATTTCCTAGAAAATGTATGAAATTCTGATTTTGTTCTAGGAAATGTATAAAACTAACGCTTTTTGTGAATAAAATGAATAAAACACGTTAGTAAACTGAGAATCAGAGTTATCTGTGAATGAAATAAATAAAACACGTTATTAAAATGAGAATCAGTCAATCAATTTTTAGGCTCTCGTTGAGACAATCAAGTAACAATCATAATACCGTAAAATATTAAATCTTCATAGAGCTTATTACTAATTCAGCTTCAAAGCAGCGCGCGGTCGCCTGATCGGATGACGCAATACCCTCCCCTCACTCGTATCAAAATCAAATCAAATCAAAAATTATGTCATTACATCACTGATCCGTCATTATTTTTTTTTGGATGAGTTCACTAACACAATAGCGAAATCTGTGGAGAAGAGCTCCCACTTGACCTCACTAACACTAACCCATTGAGATCTTGAATGTAATACATTTCCGATTGTTATTTAGGAAATGTGTAGATTTCCTAGGAAATATGTCTAATATAGTTTATTCTACACATTTCAGGGATTTTAGGAACGATTTTAGGAATTATATACATTTCCTAGGAATTGTTTATAATGATGGATTACATACATTTCCGTTAACATATACCTATATATAATACTATTGGCGTTCTATCTACTCATTTCATTCTGATCTCGAAGATTTTTGAACTTTTTAAAAGAACAACACCACAGATGGATTTGAATTGAATTGATGTTATGCCTTTTGATTAGATACCATATTTGATTATAGAAAGGAGTTTAAAAAAATTATCAAAGCTATTAATTGATCAATAATTAAATAATACTTAGTAAGTAGTACCTTACCTAGTTGAAGTATATAAATGATTTATGCGATTATTTTATTCTAATCAATTCAACCTTTTTTGTCATGCTTTTAAAAACACGTTAGGTAGCGCAGGTACTTTATACCTTCCTACACTTTATGTACTTCACCGTCGACATCATTTGTTTTGTTTAGTACTTATAATGCGAAATGCGATCCTATCCATTAGGTTAGGAAATGCATTTTCATGCACACAAACAACAGTAGTATGGACGTGACGTAATTGATCCGCAAGAAAGGGGAAACTTATTGTATGTTTTCAAAGGGTTATAAATAAACTAGCTTTTATAATACTACTATTGTATCTAAGGCATCTATAAGATCAAGTAGTTACTTGATCTTATATAGTTATATAGGTCGTTAGTTTTTCCACGTACCAGATAAAGTAGGTAGGTATATCGTTTCATCACAACATTCTCTCTGCATAAATGAAATTTGTGATTAAATTGTGCATAATCGATCGTAACAAGTCGTTAGAGATTTGTAACTAATCGATCATGAAGTAGAAACGATTTATAAATAAATTTCAAGTTTCATACGTATAGTGTAGGTTCAGATTTCAATCTTTGAACCTACGCTGAACAGTTTTGTAGAACACTTTATGGTTCGGCTAACTAAATTTTATTTTTCGTCTATCTTGTGATAGAAAGGACATATTTTAGAAAATGTCTCAACAAATCGCGATGAAACTTATTTTTTTTTAAAACTTTTGTGATAAGTTAAAAATTCAAGAAAACTTGGCTCACTAAAGAAACTTAAGTTTATGCTCAACGGAGCAAGTTTATGCTCATCGGAGCGGATTTATTTTTTTATTTATAAAGAAAACAGTTTTATGCATTTGGCTAGAGTATAACTTGATTGTTTAGGACTATCCTGGTATTTATTCTTTGTACTTTATAAAATGATATAGAAATTATGAATGAGCGGATTTGGACAGGAGTTAGGAAAAAAATAAAAATTGTGCTAGATGTAGCTTTACTTAGATAAAATATTGTTATGGGCCATTTGAGATCAAAGTTTAACATTTAATAGGTATACGTTCTTCAACTTTGCCTACACAAAATTTATGAATGTGGGCGTTTAATTAATTTACTTATATTTTTTTTGCAAAAGCTTGCTGTAATGTCGATATAAAAGACCCTACCAATCTTCATCTCTTTCTTACCGTGTAGGTTGTAAGGTCGATAATCGACCTTCTAGTATTATTTTTAAATTCCATTACTCAAAATTACTCCCACCTACTTGAACAAAGGCGTAACTAAAATGAAAAGTATTTTTTTTTCTCTTTTTAGTATGCACAGTTTTTTTTTTGCAAGGTCTTAATTCTTTTAAAGATAATAATATTATGTATTCATTCCCCAAGCGACTAAAAAAACATCGTGTTACTGTATTTCACTTTAAATGTGTCTCTTAATATCTATTCTAATACTTTAAACGAGCAATTCTTATATTATACATATATTTATGTCGTAGCCATATCGTAGAATTGACCACATCATGAAATTTTCGATCATTTCATGAAATGGTCACATTTCATGATGTGGGCAACTAAATTTGACCAGATCATTAAATCGTAAACATTTAAAGATTTTGTCTTCCACGATTGGCCATATCGTGAAAATAGGGCGTCCATGAAATATTTAATAAGATTCTAAATTATGTTTTCTACTTATTGTTCTCTAAGTCCGACACACATTTTCAAAGTACTTTTTCATCATAAACTCTTTTTTCATCCTCATTTTAATAACGAATTATTCACTTTTTCACTGCGAGAAATAACGCGGCCGCCATGTTGGTACACAAACAAAGCGCTTCCAGCGCCTCTATCGGCAATGAATGTAATAATTTTACGATATGATCAAATAATCTTGACCATTTCATGAAGTAGCTGCGTTTTAGTTGAACATATCGACAAACGATTTCTTATCATTGATCTGGCCAAGGCACATCATGATGTGGCCAATGGAAAGTGAGAATTTCATGAAATGATCGAAAATTTCATGATGTTGTCCATTCTACGATATGGCCACGACATATATATAATTAAATTAAATTTATAGGATCTCAGAAACGGCTGCAATGATTTCGTTGGATTTTAGTATATAGAGGTTCTCGGAGGCGATAAATCGATCTAGCTAGGTTTCATTCTTAGTGAAACGGGTTTTCCCCGTGTTTTCAGGCATTAATTATGTAATATTAGCTCAGTCCGGAAACCGCGTGACTTGAAAAGCTATGGTCTTGAGTTCGTATCCTTGAGTGCATTATTTTTTCAAGTTTTTATTTTTATTTTTTCTTAAAAAAAATGTAACAGAGAAATCAAAATTTCTATTTATTTTTTCTTAGAACGAAAGTTCTCCAACAGATGGCACTTCAACTCACATAGTGGCGAAATGTTTCTTTTACTTACTTTGAAAAATATAAGGGTTATGAGTTCAAAAACCGGATGTTCCAGCTCGTTCGCCCAGGTATCCAATCGCCAATATTACATTATATTACAAAATATCGTACTTAATTGGTGTTGAACAAGTCACGATGTATAAAAACTTACATAACTCACCAATATATAGACACACCCACTTTCAGCAGTAAATTTAAGACGGAAATTTAAAGCAATCAAAATGCAAATTTCATGCCAAGGCGTAGCCAGAACAAACACTTTTATTTTATTGTGAACGAGAGATTCGCGTGGATGGGGTCGATAGTATGCTAAAGCAGTCCAGTGGCGGAAAATTCAAGCGTGTAGGTACAAATATTCTATCTTTGGTTATTTGTTTATTTTATTTATTTAGGAAAAGAGTCATAGTATATTCAATACTATTAAATAAAAACAAGTTACATTAAATGGTATTACGATACGAGAACCGTAGGTGGCAAATTCCAACCGAGGCGGCTTTTGTAAGCCCGAGCCACAGGCGGTTTATAATGTCACGAGTTTGTTATAAAACCTAAGATCCGTGTGTACGTCGTTTTTCAATACACTTGTGAGAAAACTGATAATAAATAATTAAAATAAAGGTTAAGCAGGTACTCCCTAAAAAACAAAAGCTACGATACTCCAGGTAAAATTGTTCATGTAAATATTAACCTTTATTATATCGCGCGCAGTTTTAGCTGCTGTATTATTCACATTTATAGTTATTTAATTATAAACATCAATATCAACACTTGATCACTCATAAAACAACAATCAATGTAACACAGAAATTTAAATTTTATGAAATTAGCGCCAACCTCAAAACAATAATAGGTTTCTTTTTTATGGAGCAAAGACTCGCGCTCAGCCTCTACGAACGGATTCTTCGTCAAATTGAAATAGTTATATTTGTATTATTAAAATATTATAATATTTTTGATACAATTTGTTGAAATAAAAAAATACTAATACTTTTCTCTTTGTCGATTCAATTTATTTTTTATTATTGAAATTATCCTGGCTTAATAACAGTTATTAAGACAAAAAAAGTTGTAACGTAAATCGCACTGGTGCGGTAAACCGCATTTACCGCACAGTTTACTGCCTTCGTAAGTTCAATTTTCGAGCAAGGAGTTCAATACACATAAACAAACACACAATACACAAAATAAACAACAGTACAAGAACAAGATGAAGTATACAGTAAGGCGGCATTATTGCTACATATAAATTTCTTCCAGGCAACTAACAATATTACCCACAAGTTACTAGAATAAATTATAAAGTTAATACCAAGCTAAATGTGTACGGAGCAAATTCAGCAGACAACATTAACAATTCAACTTTCTGAACCTGAAGGACAACAAATATGACTAAATGACTATCCTATTATAAATGTCATAAAAAAGAAGTACAGAAAAAAAAGAAAAAATGAAAAGAAAGAGAAAGAAATAGTAAGATCAAGTACAACCACTTTTTATACCGCAAAATGTCGATGTCATGTTTGATTCAGAATCTTTGACTACTCGTAAATCTGCCGTTTACCCGAAGAATTTCTTTACCCGTGAGCCACGTTAGTCATTCCACTCCGAGTTTTTATTTTATTACGATCGGATATCGCTGTGGTCGTTAACTAGCGATGCAAACCGTCGTCAGTTTGCGGAAACCTTATAAAAAAAAGGAAAATGGCGAAAAAGTACCAAAATAATGAAGGTATATTTGACGGAAATAAAAAAAAATATTTGCAAAAATGGTTTAGTATTCTGAAGCAAAGTCAGTAGAAGCAATCTTTTTATAGCAGCTTTTTTTTACAAGCTTTTATTTAACTTGCACTGTATGTGGGTGGGTTTATGTTCGGGCGGAATCTTGCAACTCAATATTGAAGCACTTGCTGCCATTGGATTTTGCTGAAAATTGGTACACTTATTAAATTAAATTAAATTTCATTTATTTCGGACTCAGATCCATAGATTAATAAAACAATATCAATATCAAATCAATACCGCGATGATAATGCAATAATAGGGTACCATGGAGCTGGTCTGATGATAGAGACGGAAGATGGCCATAGGAACTCCTCTAATACACAACACAACCTAGTCGTGTTCGGGCTCGTTGTATTTGTCTTAACAAGATCTTTAGTCATACGTGATGTCCAGGGTCTCATGTTGGAGCCGGAAGGTGTCCATAGGAACTCCTTAAATACACACCACAATCTAGTCGTGTTTGGGCGCGTTGGATTTGTCTTAACAAGGATACTCCACTCAACGGCTTTGAAAGCTTGTTTAAAAAGGATTTTTAATTAAGCTTATTTTAATTTGTAGCGAAGTTTGAAAATTATCGTATTATAGTAACAGCAAGTAGTTAATTTAATTATGGTCATAAGAGCAGGGTTTTCAATGATAAAGACCGTGGAGTCATTTTATTCAATTTTTCAGTTGTACTTGCAACATTAAACTTATTTAAAACAGCGCATTCACTTAAAAATATTAAGATATTTTTCATTTTTATGGGCTCATTATTCTCCTCCTTGAACATAACAGAAATTATGAATGATGAGTTTTAATATGAGGTAATTTGGTTTAGTAAAAAAAATCTCTGTGGACACCATTGCGACTCATTTATGTCCATAACTTGAGAAACGAAATTAGAACTTTTTTGAAGTCGTTTATAACAGCTGTTTTCCCGGTAACGCTGCTCGTTAAATTAAAATGATTAGCATGACCAACAAATTTTAATATATATACAGCAATAAGGCCGCCTAACTGTATACTTTCTTTCTAATTATCTTAAAACTATTGTATGTATTTGTTGTCGAGTGTACCTATACAACTCTGTGTAAGTGGAATTTGGAAAAACCTTAAATATTACTTTGTGCTTCTTTATACCCAGTATAGAAAGAAAGAAAGAAAAAACATTAATTCGTATAGAATAATAATTTGTCTATTACTACACTTACCTACTGATTTTGATTAGGATTATGATTCTGCAATGAAAGCAATGTGCAGTGTAGTAGTTCTCAACCTCAAACTCGTTAAAGTTTAATTTACCAATTTAGATTTGTTTGCAGGGGCTTTGATGAAATATCAATGTTTATTGATACAAAACCAAATGAATAACCAACCAATCTATCTATGTATAATAAAGTAAATAGTAAAGTAATCATATAAAAATACTGCACTGGCTTCTACCTGCTTACTGCAGCTTTTTAAGTGGTAAAAGTAGTAATATATCATGTTGGAAATCATTTAAGTAAGCGAATACCACACAATTACTAAGAGAAGAGCCGTCGATGAGCGAATAAACGATGTAACTCAATTCACGGAAAATTTGACATAAAACCCCATTTTTTCCAAATTCCACAGTAATAATGATCATGACATACAAAAAGTAACAAGATTGAGGTGAGTCATCGCAGTCTACTCCAAAACCCAAACCACCCTATCCCCTACACCCTAGGGGCAGGATGGAGCGTAATGACAACGACCCCAAGGTTTGTCGCGCGAAGCTCTCGGTAAAAAATTAAAGAAAAAAAACCTTTTTTAAAAACAAGCTTTTATTATTTGTTAAGAAAATGAACTAAAAAGTTAAAAATAAATTAACTCTAATTAGAAGTATAACACTTTATAAGTTCATTGTAACCTTTAACGATAATTAAGCTTCTTTGTCTACGACAAAATAATTCCATATCGTAATCATATATTTTTAACACCAAAACTTTACACCTTAATTATTAAATCTTCCCGTTTTTATTACAGTCTCAATTTTATAAATAAAAAAGCGTGTTACATTGTGATAGCTTAATTATACCATCAAAATGTAACACGCTTTTATTATTTATAAAATTGAGACTGTAATAAAAACGGGAAGATTTAATAATTAAGGTGTAAAGTTTTGGTGTTAAAAATATATGATTACGATATGGAATTATTTTGTCATAGACAAAGAAGCTTAATTATCGTTAAAGGTTACAATGAACTTATAAAGTGTTATACTTCTAATTAGAGTTAATTTATTTTTAACTTTTTAGTTCATTTTCTTAACAAATAATAAAAGCTTGTTTTTAAAAAAGGTTTTTTTTCTTTAATTTTATTTTTAACTTTTTAGTTTGTTTAATTCGAGATTTACTACGACGTAGTTAGTAGCGCGTAGCAGCGTTTTTCCCTTATGTAGTCCGTAGTACGTTCACATAATAATGTGCTGCTTTGAGCACTTAAAGTTTATGTATTTTATTTGTATTTAAATATTTCATTTTTTTTGTTTGTAGTAGGGTAAACTAATGTTTAAATTAGTTATGTAATCACAAGTTAGTTATTTGTAACATTTCTCATTCTATCCATTTCTTTTAATGCATCAACATTACAAGGTTTCTTCGAAGTCAACTTGGAGCAGTCAAGTTCTTCGATTCGAAGTCCTGCTAAAGACTTAACTCTGCTTAAAGCCACATAAGCTTGACCAGCAGCAAATAATTTAGAGCCTAGATAAATAACAGCATGATCTACAGTAGTTCCCTGCATTTTGTGCACAGTTGAAGCCCAAGACAAGACAATCGGAAGCATTCTTCTTTCAGCTGTGCCGTAATTAAATTTAGCAGGAAATTGAATTGATTTAGGCTGTATTATGTGAATGCCATCCTTGCCGAGGTCCATTGTAGAGGGATAAGGGCTTCAGTACAACAGGGTTCGCCCTGGTACCCTGAGGCGCAACGTTAGCGATATGAAATGTTTATACACTATCATACCATTCAGCCCTCGGCACGTGCTCACCTTGGCATTGGGGCATCCATCTAATCAATCAGACATAATAATATAATAATCCACATTCATAACAAACGGAACGAACTTTTTCCCAAATCTGTTGGAGTTGCATATTCACGCCAACTAAGATGCTCGTCAAAACGAATCAAATGAGCGCAAACTCGATCGGGTTGCGTCGTTTAATTACGGAGTTCCTATGACCACCTTCCAGCTCCATCATCAGACCCTGGTTACCATATAGTATCACAGTACTCGACAAGACGAAACAAATGGGCCTAAACTCGATGGAGTTGCGTCGTTCCGGAGTTCCTATGGCCACCTTCCAGCTCCATCATCAGACCCTGGTTACCATGTAGTATCAAAGTACTCGTCAAGACAAATCAAATGGGCCCAAACTCGGTGGGGTTGCGTCGTTTAATTACGGAGTTCTTATGGCCACCTTCTAGCTCCATCATCGAGTCTGATTTAGTATCAAAGTATTCGTCAATACCAATCCAACAAGCCCAAACACGACTTTGTTATGTTGTGTATTTGTGGAGTTCCTGTGACCACCTTCCAGCTCCATCATGAGACCCTGGACATCACGTAGGACTGAAGATCTAGTCAAGACAAATCCAACAAGCCCAAACATGACTAAGTTATGTTGTGTATTTGTGGAGTTCCTGTGGCCACCTTTCGGCTCCATCATGAGACCCTGAACATCACGTAGGACTGAAGATCTAGTCAAGACAAATCCAACAAGCCCAAACATGATTAAGTTATGTTGTGTATTTGTGGAGTTCCTGTGGCCACCTTCCGGCTCCATCATGAGACCCTGAACATCACGTATGACTAAAGATCTTGTTAAGACAAAACCAACAAGCCCAAACACGACTAGGTTGTGTTGTGTATTTAAGGAGTTCCTGTGGCCACCTTCCGGCTCCATCATGAGACCCTGGATATCACGTATGGCTAAAGATCTTGTTAAGACAAATCTAACGAGCCCAAACACGACTAGGTTGTGTTCTGTATTAGAGGAGTTCCTATGGCCACCTTCCGTCTCCATCATCAGACCAGCTCCAAGGTTCCATAATATTGCATTGTCATCCGATTTATACATGAATGCAAAATTTCAGCTCAATCGGAAACTGGGAAGTGGATCAAATTTAACTTGCAAGATTTGATTACAGACAGACAGACAGACAGACAACGGGACAGGTGAAACTAAATAAAAGCTTGTAATAAAGTGAGCAATATTGCTGAAGATACCAGCCGCGGATAATTCATAGCTTTATACCGCAGTCAATAGGTTCTTACTCTTACCAACCCAGAGTACTCTGGGAGGATTGCCAAATTAATATTGTTACGGCTTGGTGTGGTGGACTGTACCAGAGAACTTTTCAGAAAACGCCAAGACGTCAGTAATCATTGACAACCGACTAGAAAGTTCGAGACACCTGTCATTTCCCTTCAGCTGACTGTCAAAATTGGATAGAAGACTCTAGAATCTCTGATCAAGAAAGGTCGCTACTCAAAAATATTGAATAACAAAAAGAAGATCGTAATAGGAACATTCTCGAACTGTCATAGGGGGACCGCGGCCGCCTAGACGGGAAGTTCAGTGTGAGTTCAGTGCAGTACCAGGAGCCGAAGTAAATAAAAGTGCAAGTTAAAGTGCCATTGGAGCTAACACATTAGTTGTTTAAACTTATCGTTAATATTTGTAGACAAGACCAGTGTTGCTGACAAACATATAAAATCAATGTCAATGAACGTTTTTCGTTCAGTTATTGTTCGTGTTATGTCGAGGACTGAGTCAATACTCGCGTTAAACGGGTGCTGGTTGACATAAAACACCGCTCCCCAGCTTGTAAACTTCTACTATAAAACTACAATGTTACAATTTGAGAAAATACAGCGGCGAGTAGTAACTTCTGAAACGAATCCATGTAAATGTGTTTTCGTGTCTCGGCAAAAATTGGTTTGTCTTGTTTGTTATTTAAGTTCACACACGGGCCTTTATCTATCGACTTCGGTGTAACTTTGTCTTGAATTTATGTGTTGTACATTGAGGTGGAATTGTAAAGTCAGTAAACTTTAAGATTTAAGCCATTGGCGAAGTGTCTTCTCGCTATATGGGTATATTCGTAACAGAGATCTCTGATATTGGTTGGAAATTTCGAAGTTACAAAACATACAGTAAGGAGACATTGGTAATTTGCTTGTAACTTGCATTAGTCAAACATTTCAAGACTGAATTTGCTATTGACTTGCGACTGTAATGTTTAACATTTTGGCAGAAATGTTTGCTACTGGGATACATAAACTATGGTTCATAACGAGATATTTAAAAAAAGAATCCATGGCAACCGCAAAGCCTATCGTGTAGTGTCTGTGTGTTTGTTTGTTTGTTATTTGTCGAGTTGAGTTATTTGTTATTTGAGAAGCTGAAATACGTTAACTATATTTTACCATGTTGTTTTACAAGCATATAAGTAAATACTATCATAGATTAGGGGCCAGGGGTGGATTCGATAATATTTATTTATTTTATTTTATTTATTCGGAGAAAACACAGATATTAGCGTATACAGTAGCACATGAAAAAGCTTAAGGTATCATCAATGCTTAACACTAACTTCTATAAACATTTCTCGCTAAGATTGAAACAGGAAGAAAAATTTACGAGGACTATAAAAGATGACACTATTTGAGGTTATGTTATGATGTAAAATTAAAAACCAGCAACCAGATTTCCAGAAAAAGAAAAAAACATATGAGTTATAAAAATTATTTCATACTTCAATACCTACTATTAGTGAGAACAAACGATATTTATGCGCAAAAAACATATTTTTGTTAGAATACAAGGTTACAAAACATAAGGCCAGATTCATAACGAACTGGAGCGAGGTATTTGTCCTTAAATTTTTTTTATTAACGTTCATAGCGGCAGTGCTCCAATAAAGAACGTTAAGTTACAAATTAATTTAATTTGGAAAGTAAGCTGTCCTCATTTATTTTGCACAAAAGTAATTTTTGATCATTACTATATCTAAAGGGGTTCGACGTGCTTATAATTTTGAAACAAATCCATATAATAATCAGCTAACGACACAACTTAATAATAATATGTACGAGTATTAAAAATATTTTCTATCCAAAATATAATACAGCCGTTATTAAAAATCGAATTTCAAAGATTTAAAGGAAAAATAAATCAAGGATACTTGTGATCTCAAGAGCGGGTAATAATAAATAATGCCATATGCGTTGTGTAGTGAGCAGTCGCCCACGTCGCCACTCGGATGGTCCTTTCCGATTCTCTTTTTGGCTGACGTTCAACTTTAACTAGTCTTTGTAAAGAGGTATTTTTACATGGATCAATTTTCAATGCAATTTGAAGTATAAATATTATACTGACTTAAAAACTGAGAGCCAAAGTGGCTATGTTTTGAATTTCAAGTTTTCGATTAAAACAATCTATTAGCTGGTCCACGTTATCACATTTTAAGAAGAAACGTACTAGTGAAAGGAAGTTATGGTTTCCAATAATTGATCTTATTTATTTTATCACTAGCTGTACTACGTACGCGTGGTGAAAGATTTTTCTCGTAGAAATAAGACATTTTCCCGTAAAAAGTATCCTATGTGTTAATCCAGAGAACAAACCATCTCCATTCCAAATTTCATCCACATCAGTTTGAGTAGTTTGGCGTGAAAGCGGAACACACATCCAAACATATTTTCACATTTATAATATTAATAGCGTGAGAGCGATGTGATAATATTATGATTGAACATTGTTGACAAATAAAATGTTTTCATCACTATACCAACCCTGTGTTTTATTATATAGCAAACATATAAATAGAATAAAATAACGTACTAGCGAAACGTAATCACGTGATTGGCAATTATTTTGAATTAGCCAAATAACCTTTTACCCAAAATATCCCATCCCATACGTCTTTTTCCGTCTGTGTTTGGGTCGGGATGAAGCCTCAAAATACGACGAAAATCTGTTAAATTAGGAAGGTTTAAGGGCGTATCTTCTTTCACCGTAATTTAGAGAGGGTTCCGAAAAATGTTCCGTGAGTAAAGTGAGGCGCTAATTCAGTGCAGAGAGGAGAGATAGGAGCGCTGACCGCAGTGGCCCCAGCATACCAATTAGAGCTGCTCTAATGATAAACAATGGTGTTTCAACGCCCCGCGCCCCTCACTACGCTCTAATTAAAAACAAACGTGCCGGATAACATAAATACCAGCAAAGCCCGTGGGAATTAGTTCCGTGATCCGGACGCCTAATGACGATATTATTTACGGTCAAGCAAAAAAGTTATGGATCTTGTCAATGAAACAAAAAACTGTTTATCTATTCATTTATTTAGTAGGTATCCTATCCTAATATTATAAATGCGAAAGTTTGGACGTTTGGATGTTTGTTAATTAATCACGCTTCAACCACTAAACAGATCGAGATGAAGTTTGGCACACATATAGGTTAGGCCCTGGAATACATAGGCTACTTTTTACCGCGGTAAAACACTTCATTCCTACGGGAATAGAATAGAATATCATAAGTAAGTTGTAGTTGTTGTTGTAGTTATTTATGTAAGATGTAGTTTTACTCACAGTCACCATCCAGATCGATTCTAGAGAATTGTAAACGAAACATCGCATAGAGAGAAATAGTAAGAAAATCTAAGTAATAAAATCCTCTTCTTCAGTGCATTTTCCTGAATAGCTTTCCCACTTATGCATCAAGAAAACATTGCTGCGGTGTTAGAACCGAACAGCTCCAATTTGGCACTGGATATACTTAGCCCGGCGCGAGCTCCGGTCTGAAATACGAAACAGGGTATATTCTCAAATCCGTCTGCTAAATTTTTTTAGGATTTTCGGGATTTGCTACTGCTTTCACAAGTTTTCTCTAGGTAAATCTATCACAAGAGCAAAGTTGAAAAATGAGGCAGATTGTCTAATATTTGATTGACCTTATTATAAAATTCCACAATATCAAATTCCTAATCCTAGAGGAAGATCTTTGTCTATCAGTGAATGGATTTTGTTTGATGATGATACTACTCGTACCAGTGTGTGTAGTATATCATATCTTCGTTATATGTAGCTACTAAAATTACATTTACTTAAACATTTCCAGGCACATCAGTTAACATCTTTTTGCAGTGGTGAAATGATGTTCCTTGGGCAGAATTTTTCTTGTGTAATTATATAATTTTACCTTAAAATCCTTATTTTCCTGTGGCAACACTGTCTTCCTTCTGATTGGTTGGCAGTGTCTATACCTGTCCCTTTCTATTCTATCTCTGTCTCATTTTCGCTGACTCCCACCAGGCAGGTACTCAGAGGAAATTATTTCGGAGTGCTCTTGATATCATCGTGGAGAGTGGCAGCTTCCAAAAGTAGGATGCGTAGCAGGACGTACTGTCACTTTTATTTTCTGATTTTTTACGCACACGTCTGTCTTGTGTTTGACAAGACGCGTATGTACGTCACACTACATAATTATCGCGAACTGTAATTTCACCACACCGTCTCAGGCACCAAGATGAAGATGATAATGTCTTCCAGAAATATCTACAAAAGTACCTAAGTGAGAATAAACCTTGGCTTCGTGACTACTCACTCTGCAAATGATATTTACCCTTTTAGATTCTGGCGACGATCTTATTTTAAACTGAAACCGTCATCTTGCATTTGGAGTCGCATTTAAAGAGCATTTCACTTTTATATTATAGCATTCAAGCTCTCTGAGACCATCGTTTACTTTCGTGAGAATACTTAAACCGAATGATAAAACTTTTTCCTTTACTTCTAAAATAGAAGCGTGTGTTATTTGACCTACACAAATAATCGTAGCTTTCCTTCTGAATTGCTTGAAACTAAACCTCATGAGTTAACTAAGTACCTAATGGAAACCACAGCTGCAATATGCTTGCGAAAAGGTCATGCAACAGTGTATTCTGTTTTGTTGTATAAAAAAACAATGTTGGAAGGTTAAAAAATGTGAACAATATAAAAATAAAAGCTATTGCTAGCAGAGCTGGAGCTGCGATTAAGCATCGGGGCCAACTCGGCATCCGCACGACATGTACACTGCACACTACTGCCGCGTTGGGGAAAAACACGGACCAACAAGAGTGTTGCAGTCTACCACGCTGGAATTTCCAGCGTTTGAGTGGGTTGGTATTTTTATTCAGTATATTCATTGTTTATATAAAAAAATAATAGGAGAACTTAACTCCCTAAAAGTGTGTTCACGTCTTCATAAACTAGCTATACTGTGTGTAAAAAAAGAAGAAACCATTTTCATTGGGTTTTGGGTTTTAGTATTTAACTCTCGGCGCCCAAGCGTTAATTTCGTTATAAGTTGGAGCAAAAATCCTTAAAAGTTATCTTTCTCTTGCCCCAGAATTTGCACTGAAATATTTAATAGGGTCGTTTCCTCTCCATTCCTCTTCATTAGGGCGCCGGGAGCGAGGAGCTGACTGCGGCTCCGATCCAAACCGCCCGTTATGCAAATTTACCGCTAATGCTACTGCGATCGATGACAATTCCGATTCTTTATTCAATCCGCTTACAAATCCCTTGAAATTCTGTACAACTACAGCCGCAACCGGGTTATTCTGCCTTGAAATTGTTAAATCAACGTCTAAAGCGATTTTTCGCTGACTATGCGATGCATGAGGTCCAAGGCCAGAGCCAAGTCTGATATTACTTACCTATCCTGTTTGTGTTAATTAAGTTATATACATACGAGACCGTATATCAGTTCTTCAGAATCACGAAAAAAATAATAAATAAATAAATCACGAAGGAAAAACATCACATATTGTGCAATAGATATTGCATCCTTTGAATCTTGATTAACTTACTTTAAACAAATAGTAGCGTGATGGGTAGATAGACATGCCTATGTTGGGCTTCGTATTGCCAGGAATTTAATTTGGAAAGCCGTCGCAATTTCCGTAAAGTTCGGTAAACCAGAGGGTTACTAGGGCTGATTGATAAGTTTCCGAAACGACAAAGAAAAACTTTAAAAATCTATTTAAAATAAATTTATTTCTCAACGTAGTTTCCTTCTACCTCGATGCATTTAGTCCAGCGCTTCTCCAATGCCGTTACACCAGTTTGATAAAATGTTTTCTCCAACCCCTCAAAATACTCGTCCACGGCAACAATGACTTCTTCATTTGATGAAAATCTCTGGCCACCTAACCATTTCTTCAGGTTTGGGAATAAGTGGAAGTCACACGGGGCCAGATCCGGGGAATAGGGTGGATGCGGTAGCAATTCGAACCGCAATTCATGGAGTTTGGCGACTGCAACCATTGACGTGTGTGCAGGTGCGTTGTCATGGTGGAACAAAACCTTTTTTCTTGGCCAAATGTGGTCGTTTTTTCTGGATTTCTTCACTTAATTTTTGCAGCAAGCTTGCGTAGTACTCTCCATTTATTGTTTTTCCTTTTTGCAGATAATCCACTAAAATAATCCCTCGAGCATCCCAAAAAACAGTCGCCATCACTTTGCCGGCCGACAAAACCGTTTTTGCTTTCTTCGGCGCAGGTCTTTCGCTCTCAGTCCACTGCTTAGATTGTTCTTTTGTCTCGGGAGTATAATGATGTATCCAGGTTTCATCGACTGTTACATAACGCCGCGAAAACTCGTTAGGATCTCGGTTAAACAGCGCCAAACACTCCGATGAATCGTCCACTCGACGTTGCTTTTGGTCAACAGTGAGCAAACGCGGCACCCATCGCGCGCAAAGCTTTTTCATTCCCAAATGTTGGTGCAAAATATTAAAAACGCGTTCAGATGAAATGCTCACCATCTCTGCTATCTCTCGCAACTTCAAGCGCCGATCATTCAATACAATTTTGTGAATTTTTTTGATCATGTCCGGATTCGTGACTTCATTTGGACGGCCAGACCTGTGGGCGTCTTCGCAGCTCTGTCTTCCACGTTTAAAATCAGTTACCCAGGTGTGAATTGTACTCAATGCAGGAGCAGAATTACCTACAACACTGTCTAGCTTGGTTTTAATCTGGGTTGCTGTTTTCTGTTTCAAAACGTAAAACTATATCACCGCACGAATTTCGTTTCTTTCCATTGTTAAGAAAATTTACGACAGAGAAAGTTCTACGTCCTATCAAACAAATTCCACCAGTTCGATTAAATTCAAATTTGGCGTTCTATTTTCAAAAAGATGCCAAAATATAATGTTATATTTTTTTTTGCGTATAATTTTTTTAAGTTCGTCGTTTCGGCCAGTAATCAATCAGCCCAGGTATGTATTTACCTAATTGACAGACTCCTAAATGTTGTGATGATGATGAGCTCTCGACCGTTTTGCGGTCACGGCGACTGCTATAGAGAGCGCCTAAATATTGTACTGTGACAATCACCTTTGTTTTTAATATTTATTTTGTGTACTATAATATATTTTTATATAAATATTTTTAAAATTACTTTTGTATCAGAGCGCAATACACACCAAAGCCGCTGACCCGCGATAAAAAGAATCATGTCGCCAACATGCGCCCGCGCGTGTTGCCCGCCGACACTCGAGCATAGTGACGTGCTAGCTAGAATTTGCGACTTGGAGTGGCTTCATGTTGAGCCGCCAACTAGCCCGCCGATATAGGCCGGCGACTTTGGTGTGTAATTGCGCTGAATAAATGTTTCATTTTGCGCGAAGCATAAAGTGCGCTCTGTTTGTCAATCCGCCACCCACCATGTCTGGAGATATTTTATCGCGTGTTTCCATTTGGGAATAGACCCGGTATCGGAAAGTAATTTACTTCTCCTGCTTTTTTTCGATGTTTCATTTTACCGCAGGTACGATACTTATTTCCTGAGGGACTCTAGTTGTTGACCTGCAGTATTGAAGTTTTGAGCCAACTTTTACTAAGAAAAAATTGTTATTGGTTATTTACTGTTCATTTTGTGAGAGAACAAATATTCCAAACATAAATTTGCAGTAAAAATGGTTTAATGCTCACCAACCATATTTTATTTAAAAGAGGTTTGCAATTCCTTTATGTCAATTTTTGTTAGGTTCTAGTTCTTCAGAACTAAAATTTCTTATTTATAATGTAATTTAGGTTATTTTATTATACCGTTAAGTTCGATTTGTTTCCGGCTTGTATGAATGACCTTTACTTACTTACTTGGAGTCAATATTACACAGCAGTTAGGTCAGTTAGGACACAATAACCTAAAAAAATAAAAAATAAACTCTTTCAGAACTAAGCTTTACTTGCCTATAATGTTTCTCATGGATCTTTTAGTCAAACCTGGGCCAAACTGAAGGTATCCCTCTTTCTAACAAAAATATAAATTTTCTGACAACATGAAAAAGATTTCGTTGAATTGAGCTTACGAGTACGTCTGATGATAATCTCATTATTATTGTTTTAATAAGTAGTCGTTACACGAGCCATGACAATGGCTTTTGCGGCTCTATAATTTGTCACCAGGGTTAGTGAGGTCGGTTGATGACCTTACAACCCATGAACCCAAACGATGAAAAAGAGGAAGAAGAATGATAAAAATAAAATAAAATAAGTAGGTACAATTTTTGAGCATAATATTAAGTACGTACCTACGGTATTACCACTATTACTATATTTTTTCGTGTGATCATATTGTGGGTTATAGTCACAGAGAATTATTTATCTGTGGTTATAGTAACCTTCACCCTTTACAGGACAAAGAGCGCGCGAGGTTGATTCCCGGCCTCGGCCTCGCCTCAGAGACATTCCGCCCGCATTTTTGGACGAAAATGAGGAGTTTTAACTGTCAGGCGCCGCTTGACGGAAATTAGAAAATATGAAAATTGTCACAGTTGTGGTACGAAGGAAAGTTAATTTTCCGGAGAAATCTCAAAAATTTGTGTGTTAATGTCGTAGATTTAAGTTAATTTATTGTTCAGGTTTGGGAAATGGACAAAAAAAAAGAAAACTCGGTATTAGAATAGGTATTAACAAGACCAAACGGAAAGCTACAGGCAGATAGGACCATCCGCTTCCGCAAGACGGATCTAGTCTTAAGCACAGTACTAGTAGGAGTACTATTGAGACATCGTGCTCCAACTGCCTTCTTCTGAGAGGTTCGGTCCCCCAAGTAACAGTGAAGTGAATTTATTTACATTAAGGCCGGGTTATTGCAAAAATTAGCAACTCAACGCGGTTTAGTTGAAAGTTCAACCGACGCATTACTGAAATAACGTTCATATTAGCGTGCGATGCTTCACGGTGGTTACGCCCGACACTGCGCAGAAATCGTGCGAAATACTAGTTTTTCTTGAACTCTTTTGCTTATTAACAGAAAATGGCAGAGTTTATGAAAAATGTGATCGATTTAAAATCTAAGTCAGTAATTAAGAAATTATATTTACGAAAAAAAAAACTATGATTATCGCTTTAAGTTACGAGATCTAGGACGTCAAAAAATTTTTTTGCTGCTTTTTTTTATAAACTTGTGCGTTTTATTTCTAAATTATTATAATGTATTAAAAAAATCTACTCGATTTAAAATTTAATTAAGGATATATTCTGTTAGCATATATTTTTTTACATTTAAAGAATCAATAGAAGTGCTAGTATTTGATCGTCAAAGTAGCGACTATGGGCGCTATTTCCACATAACCCCGCCTTAAGGTGACATTGGCCTCGATTCTGGATGTCTCTAATCCTTAATTTACGTTAGTCCGTCCTTTTTACCTTTTAAAGATTGAAAAGGGATACTCCTATGCCATCCTAATATTAGAGCTGTCAAACATCGAATTTGAACCTTATGGCCGTGTCGATTGCACAATTTTAGAGAGCACTTAAAACATGCGACTTAAAAATCTCTTGAACTGACAGCTATGCCCTTATTTTAGGTTATCATTCGTTCAAATGAATATTATTCGTTCATCGCCTCTCTGTCATTGGTCATAAAAACGAAAAGGATAGCGGGATTTTAAAATTTGAATTAGAGCATGACATCCCGAATCGAGGCCATTAAAGAAGAAATTAACCAGTGATGAAGACAATTTGCTAATTTTATTATTTTATCAGTGCATAATATCACCAAAACTAAACCGAAATTTAAACAGTAACTTTTCCCAAGAAACTTAGGCCAAACAGAATATAGATTTTATCGTACGATCAAAATACACACATGCCTGTTACTTAAAGTTTTCGAACATGCGTTTGCAAATTTCTGTTCTATCTAACCCATGAAATTCCAAGCCAATCAATCAATAACCAAATCGAGTGGAAGTGAATGTACACATTTTGGAATGTCCAATAGACTAATGTCGAAGACAGACCGACTAACAACATGGCCGCACTCCCACCTCGAGTCCCACAGTCAATCTACTGAATGACACTTCCCTCGTAATGTATTTGCTTGGGTCTGGTAAGACAGATATAGGAGGTAAACACTCGTCTCATCCCAAGTCAGTGTAGTGACTGTTTACTTGAAAACCGAAAACGAGGTAAACATTGAAACTTGTGTAAACTGAATTGTTTAACTCGCAATGCGGAATATCTTTTAATTTGATGACGAGGAATTTAGTTTTTTTTTTCTCGTAAGGATTATATAAACCCCAAATGTGTTTAACTCTCCGAAAAGCTTCTCCCAAACCATGTAAGAAATGCGATGTGGCTGACGGTAGATCCTAATACGGATCAAATGAAGAGCCGTATTCGTTTGGTTGCCCCTTTATCTGCCTATCCACGAATCTACCCCTCCTTTGGCCTAATTTGTTGCTGCTACGTGGCGTCTCTCTGACGACAACCGAATGCGTTCTCATAATGATTTAATTTTCCATATTGTATGGCAGTAATTGACTGCTGTCTGCTGCTAAAACGGTTGTCCCTAATAAGTTTAAAAATATAATAATATACTTACCGAGTCTCAAAACCGAAAGTAATATTTTTATTCTGTACCTGTACAGTCAAAATTCAAAATGTAAAACAGAAAAATTGGCTAATAATACCGATATGAGTCTGTTTATGTTGCAAAAGGGTAAGGCTGACGTTGACTGTATTAAATACTTTTGTTCTTTCTTAGCGTGTAGCACTTCGTAGCAGCTCGTAGCGCGTTGTACTATGAGTAGTTTGATCTCTCGTAGCACTTTGTCGAATTTGTTGATTGAATTTATCTTCAAAATTTTTTCTATTATGCGATGCTGTCTGGTAAATAGAAAAAAGAGAGGATGTATTTTAAAACTTATTATCAACTGCAAATCCGGCGCAAAGTTTTAAAGGCATTTTCAAAATTCATTTTAACTGGCATTCCACTATGCATGCACTGAAACTTGACTACGGCGATACGAAGTTGTGTTGTCCCGACGGGACAACTTTCGGCCAAGTTCCGTTTCGCTGTGCCCTCAGTTAATAAAGATGCCGACGAAAGGCCAGTAATTTAGGAATATTAAAATACTGAGCCGCCATTTGCATTATATAAACAAGTTTGTTATAGGTATCGTTATTTATATCAAATCATGAACAATGTATAGGTAGAATAATACTATAGTTCTTCAAACATGCTAGTTAGCTGTTACAATTAATTCACTTGTGATCATAGGTATTTATGTAAGTTTAAAATATTTCGTTTCGTGTCGTCATAATCTCGTCCGTGTTATTTTACAGTTTCAAGGAAATTAGCAGAGGATATTTCGCCTGGGTTTTATTGGGCCACGCGTAGTTCCTTAAAATTAAGGTAAAATAAAAAAAAGGAAAAATTAAAGAAACGAATGAATGAAAGGGTAAATGGTTAAATAAACAAATAAATAAGGTTTCACATGAGTTATTTCAAAGTGTATCAATCTCAGTCTTTTCGGCAGTCATTAATTACCATAGTTGAAGGACTTTTTCATTTGAGCCCTTTGGGGTAGTATATTGTCCCTATTGAATGACATGTTTTTGTAACTTCAAATTTAATTTCGCTTTTATATGGTAAAAAAGTAAGTAGAGTGCAGAAAAGTTACCCACAGTCGGCAAAGTAAATATCTCGAGAGTCAATATCACTTCGTGAACTGTATATCTTCACTTCGCACAAATTTAATAAAGGGAGAGACTTACATTTGCTCCTCACAGTAAATTAAGCTATTTCTAGGGTTCAGGGTTTAGGGCCCAACGGTCGGCGAAAATTATGTACAGGCTCTTATATTTTGTTCGAAAATTCTTAGGATTATGTACTTTTGGGAAACAAAAAGGCAAAGGAATAAATAACATTTTACTAACGAAATTTTAATTAACATACGAGTACTTTATTAAAGACGTTATTGTTTCTTGCGGTAATTTAATTACTTTTCTGTACCAACTATTCCTAACTAATTATTACGAAGGTAATTAATTCATTCTGCCTTAAATTTCTTTTAAAGTCATATTATTTTATACTGCGGCCTTAAATTACGATAAAGTACAATTTGATATTTATCTTAAAAATAACTTAACTTTATAAATAAAATCATAGATTATGTTTAGAATATTGACGAAAAATAAAGGAAGGACGTTAGGGGTATTTAATTCCGTCAGCAAAGTTGACTAAAATAACAAAACCATGGGTAGTCTCACAACAACTAACAAGTAATAGTATCTACTTACTTTACAAGCGAAACATGTTCTTACCACAGTCAGAATAGAAGGGAAATAATGATTTACCAAATATGTATTGAAGATGCCGACTCTCATATCATAAGTCGTCAGCTGCGGTGCCACACATTTGGCTCAAAGCGCGAATTACCATTTGTTTGGGCGCTCATTCCGCGCAAACTTCCCCCGACTGTGGACAACTTCAGACAACTTTTCATTCATTGTCGTCGTTCGTAACGCTCTCTGTTTGTATTGGAGTCACGTAAGTTTGCACATCGTTTCCATGTGTAAAGACCTAAGACCAGAAGCGTATTTACATTATATATTTTTCATATTTTGAAGGCTTCTAATACAGAGAAACCTAGTCGGACTGTAAATAGGGGATCGGACTGTTCACCATATTTTATGAAATATTTTTAAAATATAGATTAGTAGCAGACGATTCGCGAAGAAAACGGAATCGGTTGAAAAACGAATTTACAGTGATTTTTAAAGTTTCAATATGTGTGTCTCTTTCAAAAATGATTTTTTGTATGGAGCTTATATGGCGTTACTAACAAATGACGTCACAAGTGGGTATGTGCCTCTCTGTCTAATCTAGAATTTCAAACCTTTATAACTCGGTCAATTTTAAAGATAGAGCAAAAATTCTTTTAGTGTTCGATAACAGAAACTAAGAAATTTGGTTTTATAAAATAAAAAACAAACTAATACAAACAAATATAAATAATGAATAAGATAGAAATAATGAAATGTTTACTTTAACAGTATTGTTGATATATCAAATACGTGTATATTCATCTAGATTCATCTCTTATTACGCTAATATTATTCAATAATATTAAAGCACTCTACCATGTTATGTCTGTCAGTGACCACAGCAAACGTAGGCATGCTGCCCAACATCACTCACAGTTAGCGAGTTCACTTTATCAAATCATGTAAATCATCTCTGGGCCGTTGCCAAGCCGTGACCATTGCATTTAGCCGGTTAGCCCTTGCAGGAAAATACAGGGAAATATCTTCCCTGGCTGCCTCTGTCAAAACAACCTCATAAATATCAACCGTTGGCACTATAGTTACGACAGTTTTACAGTTGTAGTTGCGCGTGATGGAACGAGGCGGGTTTTGCTTTCATTCTCCGTTACTCATCTTATTTTACCTCGTATCCGTATTTTTTTATCGGAAAACGTTCCTTATCAGATTCATGTTAACTCTCCAACACACACACACACACACACACACACTTAACTCTACATTGAAAAGAGTTAGCAAGACAAAGCCTGAATCTCTATCGTAATGCGTTACATAAAAGTCAGGCTTGCGGGCCCTATCGTTTTCTCTGATCTGATTAGGAGTCACGACATGAACGGGTGGGCCTAAACGTGATCTCGTCACACAGTTTGACTCAGTATTGATCTACGTACTGCAAGAAAAAACACTCTCTAGAGATTTCAAAAATAGGACGCTGATTAGACAGCGGACTCTCTACCTATCTATTATTCTGGAGCCGCAAACTCTGATTGGAAAAACTTTTCGGATTGAACTTCCACCACATCAGGCCTCATTTTCACTAATTGTTTGACCTCTGCTCGAGCTGTTTTTAGACAGACCACTCTGTGTATTAGAATAAGGGTAAAGCAGATCTGATAATTTAAAACCACGTTTAGATAACTTCTACGTACATGTTTTTCAGTTAAACAGAAAAAATGTTGGAAAAATATTGTTGGGTCTATCATTGACTGGAAGAGTTCGGTAAGCATCCAACCGTGATATGAACAACGTATTACGAGAGGAGTGTGTTTCTGCTTGCCACCGCGCCGCCGCTTGACGAGCGCGTCGAGACTCGCGGGATTCCATTTCCTCCGCACATCACGAGATGCTCCTAAATGATATGTCAACACGACGCCTATTTTTGCAACGCAAATATAACATAACGTCAACATAAAATCTGACTGCGAAAATTGGAACTTTGAGACGAGTTACCCACACTTATTTGGATAACCAAAGAAGAAATTCAAACAAATTTTCGTTAATTTATGAAATTCACGCATGGGGCGAATTAAGTTAGCAAACTCTCTACTTTGGTTTGGGTCGATAAGGTCGCCGCGTGTGCAGTCGTATGGTGATAATTTAAGATTGAGGTCCTTGCAGCGTCAATATTTGCTGGATAGTAAGAATAGTAAATCGACGGCGTAAAGTTTCCTATGTGTCGGCGTGTCGGACTTGCTTGACCCAAATAAACATTACCGAAAAACTCGTATCCATCATCGTTGTGGGAGTTATACTTGGAAATTGAATTTCCCGGCTTGGGGTCTGTTTAACGTGTGGAGGTGGCCGCGGGCCGCATGCCAAAAATCCTCAGTTTCCGTATTAAATATGGCTCCGGTGTAGGCTTAAATCCCTTACGGTGTGTTTGCTTCGGTCGCAACGTAAGTACTTTCTGACGCAGCATAGTCACTATAACAGCACGTAGAAAACGATGTTGATGATGAAGTAACTTTAAAATTAGAAAACTTTTGGTTATGGTTTGTTTTCTGACAGTTTGTTTCGTTGAGTCCAAAGTTGCTTGCTATCTAATAATTATTCATTATATTATAATCTGCTTTCACGTACGTATTATAAACTCAAAATATATTAAAACCAATTTAGTTTAAGTTTTTTTGTTAATTAAAAAAGAAACTAGCAACAAAGATCAAAGTTAAAGCCGTCTTAAAATATTCAACAACCTTTAACCTTTGCGACACCTGCGGCGCATTTGGTATAGGGAGATTATGCCTAGTATATAACAAATTTAATTATTTTTTAGAACACCAAGATATCTCTTCAAGAATTTCAATGCTAGTATTTAATGGCGCTGTAATAGTAGGTAACATACATAGAATAAAATTAAGCCATCACAGTCCATTGCAAAGCAAAGCAAAAGCCTCCTTGAACAGAGAACGGAGAAGGTTAACAGACCATTTTGTCAATTATAGAGCAAATGAACCTTCTCTATTACCAGTTCCAACAATTCACTTGGTTCAATAATACTTAAAATTTCAAATGATTGCAAAAAATATTGTATACTGTTAGCGATATTAGAATAAGGTGTAGCAACCAATGTCAACATCAACATCAACGGCCCGTTACAGTCCACTGCTGGACTATGAGCCTCCTCCACTTAAGTGGAGGGTTTTGCCATAATCTCCACGCTTGGCAGGCGGGTTGGAGATCGCAGATTAAAAGGTTACTGTATCAGAGAGCGCTGCTGTCCGTTCCTTGTTCAAAGTGTAGTCCCTAAGTCGCCTCTTACGACACCCTCGGGAATCAATGTAAAACAACGATAATGAGTGAAGATTCCAAGTCCAAACATTGCCAAATTTTAAAATTTTTAGACATCAAACATAGGGATGTGAAGTAATCTAATAATAATCTATCCTTTTCCAAAACACTACATATTTATTATCGCGGCGTCTATCGCGTCGTAACTCGCAAACGCTTCTTTACGATATTGCATGCAATCTTTTCTGAACGGCAATGTGTTTCACCTCTGCCATCCTCTGCTCTGCTTGAAATGGAGACTTAATTTTACAGTGTCGTAGTTCAAAACGATACTCCTATTTTCGTACTTTGTCAATATATCTCCTTTTCTGGGCCAAGTTAAAACACAATTAATACTTTGGTAACTTAAAAAACATGCTCGGATAGGAGAATCCTATTACCTTAAGACCCATTATATTAAATCAGAGTAATTTATAGGTACGGTCCAAGAAAAAGGATAAAATATAGATTTCATCATCATCATCAACAGCTCATATACGTCCTCATACGTGCTCGAGCCCTTTTAACAAAAAATAATAGTGTGCGAGTGTTGAGAAGTTTTCCGACAAAACACTTTCAACGTATTTTGCTATGACGTAGCTCATAGTGAATGTAGCTATGAAGGTATTTCAATTAGCATGCAATTATTAAGGTATCTAATAGGTACTAATGGTACATAAAAAAAATCGCGCTAGCTCTGTGCCGGACATAATATTCAGTGCCAAATTGGAGCTCTTGCGCTCGAACACCGCGGTCTACTTTATCCATAAGTGGCTATGATAAGTGAGAAAGCCAGTTGGGAAAGTTAAAAATGCATTAATAACATTTCTCTCTGAATCGTAGTAACCCGATCTCTGTTGTGGTATTTTTTACTTCTCTGTCTACGAGCTACGCGCTTGCTACGAGTTGCTATGTGCTTGCTATGAGTTGCTACGCGTGTAAACGACTTCTCGTGATGAAAGCGATATCCAAGAAGCAATAAAAAAAAAGTTTAATTATTTCTTTTTTTCTGTTTCTTTTCGTTTAGTTAGTAATAACGATACTTCTAAAGAAAACAATATCGTAGGTATTCATCTTTTTTATTTTTTTTAAGGCTAAGTTATGTAATTTGAAAAAGAAAAATAAATAAATGATCTAATTTATTGTGCTTAACTAAATAAAAACAACGAGCGCTTATTTCGACATTCAAAGAAAGTATTGTACGTGTAGTTAATTAAATGAGTTTTTCCTGGTCTACATGGACCTAAAAATAATAATACATAATCATTTTCTCTCATGAAGCGTCTTTTTTATTTTTTTATTTTTTAGTTGGCCATTTGGCTTCTAAGGGCAAAGGTTTTTTGTGAACAATTCTTAGCAACAATTCTTGGCACGTTACAATATCAAATGAAATAGGTATCAAATGAAAGGGCTTGCTGAGAATATCTCCAAAAATAAAGTGACGTCACTCTGAAAGGTTGTCTGCTTACAAGATACTCCACTCCACGGCTTTAAAAGCTTGTGTTTAAAAAGGATTTTTATTTAAGCTCATTTCTAACTAACTAGGAGCTATCCTAATAAATTTTGCGAACTCTGATATTTTGGTTCATAAAGCCAAATTATGACATGTTGAGTTTAATTTTTTTGGTGTAAAGTTAAGCTTCACTGATTACCTTGTATACACCTGAGAATCGAGTATAAATTGCTTGCAAAAACTCACAACAAAATTGTATTTCAATATCCCAGTCACGTCCATTAGGCGGATGAGATGAGAATTAAATTGCCAAGTTGTATAACGATGAGCCACATTTACAGCGGCAGTGATACCTCCTCTCACATACAGTTGCAAGGCAATTATATTTAATTTCTTTTGGATTTCTTTTATATCGTTAAATCTGTTTTCTCAATCTGATTTGCGCATGAATAAGGATTTTTCGATTTTATTAGTATTCCTTAGAAGAAATGAAGTCATTTGCTTACGGATCACGAATCTAATTTCGACGGGTTTAGCTAGTGTTTATACTTTAGGCACAAACCCGTCTAGTGTTTTTTGATCACACGTGTGATCAAATAAAATTGACGCGGGAAGTGTTTTATGATCACACGTGTGTACAAAAAACGTTATGGTTAGTAGACGATCGCTGATCTATGGTCTTAGTAAGGACTACCGCACACTGGCTTTTTCTATCGGTTTATTGATGAATTGTTGCCATTATATGCGAGTTTTTGCCGGTTCTAGTATCCGAATATCGCAAAAAATAAAAAAATAAAAAGTCTTGTCCTTTGTCTCGGCCATTGTCTGCCATCTTGTTCGACGCCGTTCGTTGTTGTGTTCTTTTCTATTTGTGATATTTGTGTTTTCCGCAAGAAAACGGTAAGTAAATATCATAAATTTTACATAGAATTACTAGGAATTGTGTGTAGATCATACTAAAGTAAAAACATGTGAAAGAAAAGCAAAATTTCTTGGAAATAAAGTGATGAAACTTTAGAACAGCAAAATTTTTCTCGCCGCCCGTGCCGTGTTTGACATAATATTTGCTCTAGTTTTGCTATTATTTCCATGTTTTTATTATTAGAATGCAGGATATTTATTTAGAACTCATTTCCATAAAGAATTTCCGCATGTTATTTCTAAAATAAGGTTTTATCGTGTTTGTAATCGAAAACCGTTGTGAAATACCGGCCGCGGTACAAAAATTAGCGACAGCAAAACAAGTCATACGAAACTCAAAATTTTTCATACATATTTGAAATCGAATAAATGTTCTTCATATTTTGCTTCTCGTTTACCAACAAAATAAAACTGATTTTATTGTATGAATATATGTACATATATATATATATATATAATATATATATATAATGTGAATTTATCCAATAAAGCTAGGATTTTATAAAATTTATTTATTTATGCTTTTATCAGCTCATCATCGTCAGCTCATCATCATCATTTTAGACAAATATATATATATATACAAATTAAAATTTATTCAAAAATTGGTAAATTTTAAAAATTGGTTACCTAGCTAGTTTTATGCTTGTATCAGCTCATCATCATAATCATCTTTTTTTTTCTATTAGATGATATAAGTTCGTTTTGTGTTTTATGTACTGATGAATAAAAAATAGTTTTTTTTTTATTGTCATCAAATTTACAGAAACGTAACGTAAAAAGGCGGCCTTATCGCTGAAAGCGATCTCTTACAGACAACCTTAGGTTATTGGAAAAAGTAGAGGAAAGAGAGTAGTGCACAAGTATTTTGATAAAATTTAACGACATTTGATTTAAATAATAAATATGATATATTTGCTACCGATACATAGAATAATATACACATAAAAATAATATACACATAGAATAATATACATATATATATATATATATTATACGCCAAGCAGAAGTGTTTGTTTGTTTATATATATATGACACATATTTATGCATATGCTGATGTACATTTATATTTTTAGCCGAATGTCACGTCAGCGCAGTTCCAGCAGCCAGGGGGGGGGGGGGGGGAGTACTCCAGGCCGTCAGCTGCCCGAAGGCTGCTGCTTTTAGACCTGGGCAGGCAGCAGCTGACGGAGCCAGAAGATGAGACTCCCGCCCATGTGTAAGTATATTATATTTCACTTTTTATGTATAATCCAAAAAGTATGTTATTTGTATAATAATTTCCGCTTTTTTCTTTTTTAGTTTCGCAATGCCCAGCTCGTCTTCGTCACAGCCGCCGCCTCGCGAAAAGTCTCCCGTCACTGTGTAACCGTGTTCTTCTCCACAGAAGTACGCCAAAATTGTATTGAACATGGCTTATTATTTGAATTGTTAGATTTTGACATTCTAAAAGAGAATCTTGTACTTTCCTACTTAGAAATAAATATTTTTGAATTTGAATATGTTATTTATAATATTTGTTAGCCTGCTGTAGGTCTGCTGAAAACATTCATTCCTGGTTTTTTCCTGCTCATTTGAATATGTTATTGTTTGTATAGATTTTTTATGTGAATTGTATACAAGTATGTAATTATTTTTTTATTATTATAAATGCATGACTACAACAGCTCGTTTCTTTTACTCACAAATAATATGCCCGAATCCAAAGTTTGGTTGGTGTAGTGGTCTATGTATCCACATGCCACTTTCCGGCTGGAACAGATAGATATATATATATATCTGTTCCAGCATATATATATACACGGTACTGGTTCGATTCCTAGCTAGGGAAGATATATATACCCGGGACGGTTCGATTCCCAACCGGGGCAGGTATATAATATACCCTTGACGGGTTCGATTCCCGGCTAGGGAGGATATATATACGGGTATAGATATATATATATATATATATACCCGAGACGGGTTCCATTCAATACGGTGACAGCTGTCAAAATTATAATATTTTCTCTTTCACGCTCGTTTCGTTGCTATGGCATACATTTTTCCTGCCGACACCTTACCCATGATATGTCAATTGAACCATAAGCAAACGACCGCATGAGGGTCAGCTATGCAGAATAGTGTGCTGAATGTTTTGACCACAGCATCAGTTCACCATGTTACTCATATTACGTTTAGAATCAAAACAACTAAAATTAGCCCAAACACGACATGTCTACTGTAGGTAAGTACTTCAAGAGTGTAATAGTAGGTATAGTGATAATCCTGGCTGCAGCATTAGGACAAAAATACCACAAATATTGCATGGTTACCAAATTTATATGTGTACCATATTTGGAGTCAATCGAACGCGTGGAAATGAAGTAATATTTGGCTGAGATCCCTTCACCAGCTAGAATTTTTTTTCGAACCACTAAGGTATATTTCTTTATTATCTCCCGATATTTTAGGACAAGCAAGAAACAGGTCGGAAACTAAATTTTTTTTTTTTTTTAGTCATACAAAATAGTTTTTTGTATGGAGGGTCATAATCTATCAAACTAAAGAGCCTAATATAAATTATTTTATATATTTTAGGGAATCTTACAGCTATTCCTTCAAAATTTAATCTTACATTACGTAATACAGTACTAAGCCATTGACAAGTTTCCATATAAATTATTAAAAAAAAACTACTGTTATATTGTTCCTATATAGTTATATATAATAAAAATCTGGTTCATATATGTATACCTACCACAAATACTCGGAAAATCAATAATAACAGAATAACAAAATAAATATTTTGTTCGTACATTCACTTTCTCTGCGAACGGTACTTTTCAAGACAGTGACTGTCAGTGATGGCTGCCGCGCCCTAATGGCGGCCGGTTTTTTTCCGTGCGTGGAATAATTATTGGTTTACTGAAGTTTTAGTGAATGGATCTAGATAAAACTTATAGTGTCAACTATACATATAATATACTTTGAGTTTTGATTAAATTTGTGTCCAAAATGCTTAGTGAAACAGTGAAATAAGTGCAAATATGTAGTGACCCAGTGTGAAAAATGGATTTCTAGAAGTAAATCACGTCGAAAATAAAACAAGTTAGTGGTAATTTATATAAATCAATCATTTATTGGATAGATTATTGTATCTAGATTCCAACGATATATCATTTATGTACTAATCTAATAAGAAAAACACAATAAATTCAATTTTTCTATGACCCGGAAAAAAACAATTAGTTCTTCAAAAAACCCTAGACACTCAAGGCACGTTATCGTTTGGCGGGCCGAAGCGCTCGACGGGGCGCGTAGAGAGGGGCGCGGGGGGCCGATACACCATTTTTTTTGTTTATCATTTCTAATTGATATGCCAGAGTGACGGCGGTCAACGTATATCTTATAGGTATATACCAGCCTTTTTTTTTCTACGACCTAAACACAAACTTAAACAATAAAAAAACAAGTTTCTTTTTTTTACACTAGGTTTACTCCCGTTTACTCTAAGAACTCTCTCTGAACTACAGTGAAACGATAATACTGGTGTTAGATTTTTTTATCAAAATTATTAGTTATTATTAGTTATCTTTTATCGATATATTGGATAATGTTTGTTCTTAAAACTTTCTAATTCGATAACTTCACCACGTATTATATCTGTGCATTAATTCCAACAATGGGGGATCGGACTGTTCACCATATTTTATGAATTATTTTTAAAATATAGATTAGTAGCAGACGATTCACGAAGAAAAAAACAGAACGGGTTGAAAAACGAATTTACAGTGATTATTTAAAGTTTCAATATGTCTGTCTCTTTCAAAAACGGTTTTTTTGTATGGAGATTATATGGCGTTACTAACAAATGACGTCACAAGTATGTGCCTCTTTGTCTAATCTTGAATTTCAAACCTTTATAACTCAGTCAATTTTAAAGATTCTTTTAGTGTTCGATAGCAGAAACTATGAAGTTTGGATTTATAAAATAATAAAAAGTAGTCCGATCCCCTATTGTCGACGTAGTACAATTAAATTCAATTTATTCATTGCTAGTCACAAGTTAATAAGATGGTACATGTCAATAAAAAAAACAAAACATAGGTACGATGAAGAAGAAGACTAGAACGATTCATTTCAGAGTTTTTTAGCTATCTGTCACATATTTGCATTAATTTTTAAAACTTCTTTAAGTTAGATTTTTTATTAATCTTACAAGAACCATTCAAATTTTATCATTGGTTTTTTAAACAAAAATGAAAATAGATTATATTTTTATTTGCAATCATGTAGATACGTTATGTATTGATTAAACGTTAAAAATCCAAGTTTGTGATACCTATCTACCATCTTTATTAAAAAGAAGCTTGTCCAGTAGCTTAACCAAATACAATAAGGTACAATGATTGGTTTTTTCCGGTGCGGCAGATCACAAAGCCAGTATGATTGGGGCCCTCGGCGCGGGCGCGACCCGTGGAAGTAGCCGGCTAAGCAAATACCTGCAGGGATCTTTTCGTGGACGAGGCGTAAAAAGTATAGCTTCTTTAATGGAATTTGAAAAGAGTTCTCCATTTTCGTTTTCTTATTGAAAAAGGTTAAGATGAAAGCTTGGGAAACGATATGTACTGTCGCCACTTAAAGGCGAGGGACGACTCCTGTGGTAGAGCATCTCTTCATAATAATAACGGCTTGGCTTTTCATCTAAATATCGTTTTAATTCCTCTTTTTCAAACTTGTCTACGAGGAGGGATCAAAAAGTAGTGAGAACGACATACTCCTTGGTAAGAAAAAAAAAATACTGGCAGGCATAGCTCAGATACATATTTGTAATATTAAAAAGAAAAAAAATCTGCGATTCTCTTTTGTTTTTTTCTGAACGTAGTCATTTGTTTGCTTCGTGTCGAAACGTGTTCTCGAAAATGGAGAAAAACGAAGTGCGAGCCGTTATTAAATACCTCTGTTTAAAAAAGTTAACGACTCAAGAGATTCATTGCGATTTGGAGGAAACATTAGGAGAGTCTGCTCCGCCGTATTCTACTGTCACAAGGTGGGCTTCTCAATTTCGAGTAGGGAGAACGAGCACGGAAGACGAACATCGTTGCGGCCGTCCATCGACGTCAGTCACCCAAGAAAATGTTGCGAAAGTCGAGAAAATTGTATTGAGCGATCGAAGAGTTACCATCCGATACTTAATTCAAGAAACGAGCATTTCATATGGAAGTATTCAATCCATATTGAAACAATCTTTGAATATGAGAAAAGTTTCCGCAAGATGAGTGCCGAGAATGTTAACCGACAGTCAGAAACAAAATTGACTTGACATTTCGAAGATATTGTTGGACAAGTTTCAAGAAGATTCTGAGAACTTTTTGTCTCGTTTCGTAACAATGGACGAAACATGGGTCCATCATTTTGATCCTGAGACAAAACAGCAATCTTCGCAATGGAAACGGCCATCATCACCGACCCCGAAGAAGTTTCGTGCCGTAGCATCGGCTGGCAAGGTTATGGCCTCAATATTTTGGGACTTAGAAGGGATATTGTTGATTGATTACCTGGAGCGTGGAACCACTATTACAGGCCAATATTATGCAGCTTTAATTCCCAAGTTGAGGAATGCCATCAAAGAGAAAAGAAGAGGGAAACTTCGAAGGGGCGTGCTGTTTCATCACGACAACGCACCCGCGCACAGGTCAGCAGTTGCGATGGCTGCCATTCAGCAAGCTGGCTTCGAATTGGTTGACCACCCCCCTTATTCACCAGATCTGGCGCCTAGCAGGACCAAGACAAAACTTTTTTTTAAAGGGATTGAAGCCTTGGAAAAGCGCTGGACTCGGTGTGTAGAGAGACTCGGAGACTATGTAGAAAAATAAATTATTAAGTTATCAATAGTCATTATATTCTATTTCATTCTCACTACTTTTTGATCCCTCCTCGTACAACATCATCGTAGACTGAAGATCATTTTCTGACTCAGAGGAAATAAAAGACGATCGCTTCGCTCCGAGGCGACGCGCGTCAGAAATCTTTGTTTTCTGACTTCCCAAAACTCGTACTAGCTTTATCATCCACAAAAGGCTACTCTCGAGTGCCAGTAATAACTAAAAAGTGTCAATACCAAAGAAGAAAAGATCGCGGAGTTTGCACACAGAGCATACAAACTCCACAGTACCTACTACAGGTGAAATAAAACCATTGCATACATTCAGATCATTCGATGATTCTTTATTTACACAGTGACGACTTGTCGGTGAGACTTTCAATTACAACCAAACATAAAAAATCACAGAAAACTGACCAATTATGAAGCTTATAATTTAAGACATTTTACTAACATTCTAAATAATTAAACTATCTAGTCGAGCCGACCCTATCTTACGAGTAAAAACGAAGGACCAAGTATTTGGCCTATTCCCTCTTCACTGGTAGGAAAAACATCACTCCAAATACTAATAAAATTTAGAACGTCAACGATTTCCTAAATGTATCATAAAATTTACGAAACAATATGTACAACTTGAGTTAACAAAACACATTACGTTAATTCTATGCAGTCAAATCTTTGACTAAGGCCGAAAACGCACGTGAATTCTATTTTGATATCAAACGCTTTTAATTGAAATAGTCGATTCATAAAATCGTACATAATATTACATGCGTTCGTAGAAATTAATTTATACTTAATATACTTCTAAACTTATTACTAGTTAAATAAATAAATCGTCAACATTCTACAAGCTAAGTGCTGTCCAGTTGAAACATTCCTTTTTGAGCATAGAATAAAGCTAGGCTGAGTCTGGTAGCGCAGTTGAACGACACGGCCAAAAAGAGAGTCGGAAACGACCGTTCGAGAGGCGACTGTCATTGTGTTGCACCGTTGACTATCCGCTGAGTATGCGCACTATTCATTCGTATTTACCCACACTATCGCAGCCACAATAATCATTTTACATATTCGTGTTTGCGCATAATCTATGGATTGCACTAAACTAAAAGCTACAGTTTCAACAAAAAACAGTGCGTTTCAGGATAAAATAAAAGCTATTCGAACAATCCTATATTAGTAACACTATTTCTACGTTTTGTTACTTACAATCCGACTGATTCATTAATTTATTGGCAGTGCTGTAACATCGGTATAGTCTAAATATAATTTGTATATTGACGGATAAAGTTACATCTGAAATATACTAAATAATAGCCCATATAAGTAATTTAGATATAAATAGTATTTAAATATATCTATTCATTCGTTTGGCATCCAAAATCACTGGGATTGAGCCATTATTTTAATGTTTAGGAGACAAAAGTGTTTTCCATAATTGAAATTCATTGAACGTTAACCTGTGATATGTAACTTAAGAAAAACTCTAGTTTTCTTTATTTCTTAAATTGAATGTTGTTTACAATTACTTCAGGATGGAACGACGATAAGAAAAAAAAAGCGGCCAAGTCCGAGTCGGACTCGCCCATGAAGGGTTCCGTAGCAGCAAGTAACATAAAAGTTCTTGTAGTACTTACGATTTATGACGTATTAAAAAAAAACTACTTACTGGATCTCGTTCAAACCAATTTTCGTTGGAAGTTTCTATGGTAATGTACATCATATTTTTTTTTTAGTTTTATCATTCTCTTATTTTAGAAGTTACAGGGGGGGGGACACACATTTTACCACTTTGGAAGTGTCTCTCGCGCAAACTATTCAGTTTAGAAAAAAATAGTATTAGAAACCTCAATATCATTTTTGAAGACCTATCCATAGACCCCACACGTATGGGTTTGAGAAAAAAAAAAATTGAGTTTTAGTTCTATGTATGGGGAACCCCCAAAATTTATTGTTATTTTTCTATTTTTGTATGAAAATCTTAATGCGGTTCACAGAATACATCTACTTGCCAAGTTTCAACAGTATAGTTCTTATAGTTTCCGAAAAAAGTGGCTGTGACATACGGACGGACAGACAGACAGACAGACATGACGAATCCATAAGGGTTCCGTTTTTTGCCATTTGGCTACGGAACCCTAAAAATGTAAATTGCTTGCAGTATTATACCTTTTGGGGGCTGTAAATGAGCTGTTGATACCTTTTCATTCTTGGGCTACTGTAGTTGGTAATCCACGACTTATCTACGTGAATGAAACCGTAGTTGCTGAGTTAAACAAATTGTTTCAAAATGAGTAGCCTGTAGTGTATAAGTTAGCATTAATTATTGCACTTTTTTCATAAAGAACATTACGGGTATAACAACTAGAAAAAGTTTAAAAGCAACCTTTGAATTGTGTTTTCTTCAGAAATTATATACCTATTGGTAGTTAAAATATCATCTACATCTAAATAAAAATTGCTTATTTTCACTGAGCTGACTCTCCTGACGAGGTTCAGGGGCGCCATATAATGCTATAAATTAATAAGCAAATTATATTGCTAAACATAAAATCATGTCATCTTGGTGGAAAAGTTCATGTCTCTCTGTAGTTTTTTAGAGGCCTATTTTTTGCCTCTTTTCAACCTCAAACAAATGTATTTTTTTAAGGGAATTACTATGTAGATATCTGCATATTTCGCAGTCTTTCACTTGTATAACCTATATAACTACAAAAAATTTTTAAATTATGTTTGAGAACATAGTTTAACATAGTTATTCGCAACAGTTATTTGTACCTATTTAGTATAACTCATTTTACGGATAAATAAAAATGTTCAACATGAGTTTTTTTTTCAATTATTAACAGTTCCTGACTCTTTTTTCAATACTAACACATATAATAATAAATTACTGAGTACGTTCACTAACAAATTGATCATTAGCAAACAACTTGAACAAAATTTACTTAATATAAAATAACAATAAATAGCACATGGAACAAGTACGTCTAATACTTCGCACATTAGAATTACCTTTAGATCCATCTAATTATGTATATAAGAACACTTTTATCGCTTATCAATAGATAACCATAAAGATTTTGCTACAGCATGAGTCATTATAGTTTATAAGTCAACATTAATTACATGGCTATATTAATTTATTTCAACACTATCGCAGATTGCCTTGCGGGCGATCAGATGTGCTCATCCTGTACATCTGTCGAGAGAAAAAGAACATTATTTTAATATTGAAAGAGTTGATTCACCATTTTCATTAAGTATAATGGATGTGTAGCAAATGTGAGCAACACAAACCCTCGAGGAAAAGCCGTACTGGGTATAAATTCAATCGCCCCGTATGAACAAATCATATAAAGCAAATAATCATTTACGATATTTAGCAATATGAGTACTTCACAGACTAAGATGTAGTCAAAAATAAGTTATTACTTAAATATTAATACGTTAGGTATATTATACATATATACAACGTGTTACAAAAAATACCAATAAAAAAGAATATTTTTATCAAAGGCATTTGAAATTTTCCCATCTCTAATGATCAGCTGTGTCAAAGAATATTCGGACCAGATAATAGGTATGTAATTTTAGGTCAAAGTGACTATTTTTACCGCTGTGGTTAAAAATGTTTACGTACTACTTGTACCATAACATTCACATTAGAACAATTAATGAAAAAACTAAACATAATTAAAAAAAGATTAAGTTATAAAATAATTAATTAATGAAATAATGAATTAAATATTTCAAAATAATATTTATTTTTGTAAATATGTAAACAAGATAATTAAGGCAAAAAGAAAATGTTTTCTATCATAAATAGATTTAAGTACATCTCTTTTAAAAATGTAGGCACAAATAGTGTACAAATACTTTTCCGTTCTGAGAATCGATAGTCTATATTTTAGGTGTCAATTGATACTAGAGATGGAAAATTTTAATTAAATGCCTGTGATGAAGAATATTCTTTTTTTTGGTATTTTTTGTAACACGTTGTATTGATATATTCATATTTTTGGGTACATCTTTGAACTGAAAGGGATCTTGTTTAATTTATTCAAGCTGCTTGAATGAAAATAAGCCAATGTAAACACAAAACATATGTATTAAACAACATGTACATTGAATATCTAAAGCAAGTTATTTCTTCTTTATACCACAACCAACGTGAATGGCAACAGTTAATCAAAGAAATGTATTTCTGAAATAAAACATTCGTCACGCCTACATCAATTTCAATATCATACAACAGATATTACTCAAACCAATCTCATTACATTAAGGTAATGAGAATAAGCATCTCGTAAATAAACAGAACGAACGATAACAACATCCATGCAAGGAAATCTCGTTACTTAGCATTTTAATGGAGCTTCCGTTAGTAAACTATTTTTATTTTTCGTTCGTGTAACATCTACTCTACTTCTTACGTACACGACCAATTTTAATTTTTAACTGAATATTTGGCTAGATTTGTTTTATTACTAAATAGTGTTAAGAAGTAGGCAAATACGTGGATATATGTGTCAAAAAGAAGCCACTGTTTTAACATGAGTTTCACAAAACCAGGCCGTGAAGCGAGTGCGAAGAAGGCACACGAACAGTGGCGATAAAGGGGGGACAACGGTGCTGTGGGAGTGTGAGGGTAGGTAGGTACCATGCAAGTCTCGGGAACACAAACAAGTACAGGTTGCTACGGGGGACAACATCTTCAAACTACTTACATTACACACTACCGGAGACACCGACATACCTATCCACACTGTGCGAGTTGTCGACTCTGCGAGTCCACATTTCCGAATGAATGGTCTTTTTCTCTTCAAACGTGGTGTTGACAAGGGAACATTATTATTGGAATTATTTTTTATACTTTTTAAACAATTTCACAATAAAAGGAATGTTCCAACATAGGGATAAAAGTGATAGAACATAATTATTGCGTTATAACGAGATTTGACTGCATGAATTTCGTTAAATCAAATATTATTTTTAAACTACCTAGATATTACTTAATAGGTAGATATAAGTTAAGGTTGCAATAAATTTCACTTCTTATTTGCTTTAAATATTTAAAAAATAACGTTTAACGCTAAAAAAGTTTAAACGAATTTATTAGACCAAGCGTAACACAGTTTTATTCTAATCACGATGCAACTTGAGCTTAAAACTATGTAAATTTAACTGGTGCCATTAAAATATAAATGTGTTAGTTCGAGGACATTTCGTAATTTATCTTAATACGATTAACAATTCTAAGATATACCAATCGTTGTAGTTACTAAGCTTCGTCTGCAACGCAGTATCGACCGTAATAAAAACTTTAAACAAATACACAGAGAGCTAGATTAGTAAAAATTCGTTAAGAAATAGTTTACATTCAAATATAAACGTATTGCTAGGAGTACCTCTAAGTCAGTCTAGTAGGAATTACAGGTAGAACGAGTTAGTTAGTAATGTGTGCAATCATTACATCCGTGTGAGGTAGAACAGAGTGACCGTGGTAAGCGGAAATTTTCCAGCAAGAGAATATTGACGAACTGTGTTATTTATTAATTACAGGTAGAGCGAAATATTTAATTAACTAACAATAAGTTCATGAACGTACAGTTTAAATACTCGTGGGAAACGTAATGAATAAAATATGCATTCAATTCAGAAACGAACGACAACGTGCTCCAACCAAGCACGTAAGTATACCTACACAATACACCCCAGCTGGCATTTCACACAAACCACAGCAATTTACGAACTTCCTTATTTCAAACAACTCCACTTCAGACATTTTTTCAAGAGTGTTTCAATGATTTATTTAGAAAAGTTAAAAAGATTCTACTTTTTTTTTATTGAGGAAATGAGTGAAACAGAACTCCATTATCGTTTACCTTTTGTTTGAAGTTATTTGAAATTAGGCTGATATCATCATTGGATAGATAATTAGATGTGAAAGGAGTTAAAAAGACAATCGTTATGGAAACATCACTTCATAACTGTGCTGGGTAAGAATAATTTGAAAAGGATGTTTTCAGACTTCAATTACAACGAGAAATGCACAAAGTTTAATTATAGTTCTTATTTACTTGTCTACTTAATTAATATTTATATCCTTACAAATACAGGTAACTTTTTGAAGGCAGGTTTGTGTTTGTGAAAAGATGAAAATTAATTGTAAGTCAAATTTGAATAGAAGGAGTTGCGCAGCTGAAAGGCCAACCATTAAAACTTAAAATTAATTTCGTGTTCTTGAAAATTCAATTGAAAACTCGAAGGTTAAGCTAATGTACGCAGTCAAAGACTGCCTTCGTACTTAATATTTTAAAAAATAAGTGTTGAAAATAAGTCTTTATAAAATAGCAAAATGGTTTAGGTAGGCAAACTGTAACTAAAGAGCTTTACGGTATTTACGATGGAAATGGTGTTATCTTAACAGATAAGGGTGATTCTAAATTGAGAGAGCATCCTGTAACGTTTTTCGAAAAGAAGTTATCCCGTACAATAAGAAGCAATAAGCATAGAACATCGGAGATTTTATTCTATTTTTTGTCTTATTTTCATCAAATGAAATTTCTTCATTTTTTAAAAAGGGATTTGAAATTACATTTTTCATCCAGTAAGCTCTCTCAGATCTACATTAGGTTAGAGGTAGCTCTCAGAGAAATCAAGGTCGGAGACGGAAGCGCGCGAGGAGCGCGTATAGTTGGTGGAAGTGCCGTAGTCGGAGGTGGCGGTGGCGAGGTCTGCCATGACCCCCCCTCCGACGACCCCCCCGCCCGTACCTTGCGTCACGTCCGCCGCCGCTTCCCGCTCCGCCAATTTCTGCTTCAGGACTCGAATCCGCTCCTCCTTCTGCAAAGAAACTAGGTTGAAACACAATACTCTTACGAAAGTACTGTCAGGTGGACGTAGCTCTTTGAAGATGGGAGGCACTCGCTTCCAGCGCATAAATCCGTAGCTAAATAATGACTCCAATATTAGATTACAATATTTTTGTATTATCTTTTCTTCATTTCAATCCCTAATCCACACCATTATTTTCTTCAGCCAATCATTCTCTGACTCCATACGTCTAATTAGCTTTTTTACGATATATAGGGCGAATATCGAGTGCCAGCAACAACAAACAAAGGGAAAAGTGCGCGGAGACTGCATGTAACCAATGCAATCTCCACATCCCTCCTCCTACAGGAAAATGATCAGCCGATCACAAAAGATAAACCTAACTAATTACCTAAAAGTGCGTATAATATTTCATTTAACAAACCCTATGATTTGTACAAGAAGCCATAGCTAACAGCTACCTGGTGGAACAACGTTTCACCAAATACGAATAATTAAAACCACGCCAAAAGATTATTCATTCAAGTACAACTCATGGTACACTACATGAACCAAAAGAACAATAAATAAATTTTGAAGAATTAATAGAACAACTAACAGCGACACAAAACGTTCAACATAATATCAACATTGGACCATGCTGCCATAATTGACCAATAAGAACAAACGAAATTATTATTATGTAATATCAGATAAATCAAATTATGACAACAAAATCCCATCAACATAATGAACAAACTTTAAGTGATCACACCTAATCTAAACTTAAATATTTCAACCTAAGCTAAGACAAAAACAAATGAAAAACGCGAATACAAAGTCTAAAAATCGAAGTAGCGGCAGGTCTGGAACAGGAGCTCAGGCCTATTCGTATATGTAGAAAAATAATGATCACCTACACTATGCGTCACTTACGTTAAATATTAACCGAATAACAAGATCTTTTCCGAAGAACTATAAATATTCGATAGCATATCTAAAATGAGTGGCCTATACACTAAGCTCACCCTCCCCTTATAGAAAATAACAACCCCATTAAATAGCTAGATTTTTAAAACCTTCTTTTCTTCATGAAGTTTCTTTTTTTTAATATATAAAATGTTTATAAACTACTTATTACGAATCTGCAAATAAGAGCTGGATTAATCCATTCGAGAGAAAAACAAAAATTAATAGAACTTGACTAAATCTAATAAGCATAACATGAAACCAATAAGCGTTCTCGAATCCACCGACTCATAAAATACTAAACCAATACGATCGTGCTAAGAAAAAGCACATCTCATGAGGATGCATATGTCCTATTATGAGATCCGACAAGTAATGCTCAAACCAAACGAATATCTCGAACGATTGTTGATTAAATGAAAATACCATAGCTTAAGTCAAAAGTCCATGACAAACAAAAATAAATAAAATGTAAGAATAAGTTATCAAACTATGCCATATATAGACAAACATTAAGTTACCCATCATACAAAAATAAAAATAAATTTATATATAGAGACAATAATAATTATTTGTTGACAAAGACGCTGACATAACATATCAACTACAAATGACGATAGAAGTTCATGACGAGTTGTGAATAAAGTAAGGCATAGGACAGATCAAGGGAAACAAACGCCAAGTTACTATAAAATAATATTTTTAAACACGCAATCTGAACGGTTTCAGAGAATTATGGTGAAATATTAAATCACGTCTGGAGCTTCCATCTATCTTACGTAGTAAATAATTATTATTAGATAGCCTTCGAATAACACGAAACGGACCTTTATATGGACGCGATAACTTCTGACCAACATTTGTTATTCTTTTAGGATTATATACCAAGACTAAGCTACCTGGATCGAACGTTACGAACCTGACTTTCCTGTCATAATATTCCTTTTGAGTCATTTGCGATTTACGAATATTTCTCAACGCACAAGAGATCATTCTAATATTAGCATTATTGCGAGCAGCAATATCCAAATCATTACGATTAGATACAATATCAACATCAGAACGCAAAATTGGGTCTCTAGCAAAAACAATAGTGTAAGGAATCGTATTTGATGACGCCTGTCTCGATATATTATACGCGTACGTTGACATGGGCAAATACATGCACCAATCTGCTTGACTCTCGTTTGTATACATCGCTAAACTCTGAGATATAGTGCTATTAAAACGTTCCACGAGTCCAATGGTCTGAGGATGCCTAGTTGCAGCAACCGATAACGTGGAATCAAAAAAAACTATCGTATTTTTAACCATGTGTGATGTGAAAATTGATCCACGATCTACAATGACTTCATTTACCATACCAAATTTACAGAAGATCTCTTGAGTAAGAAAATCACTAACGGCCTGAGCAGTTGCACTTGGGACTGCTCTAGTTATCGCGTATTTCGATAAATACTCTAAACAAACTATGATGTATTTGTTTCCTAAATCCGAGGTCGGAAGAGGTCCTAATATGTCAAGGGCTATTTTATCAAAAAGATGATTGACTTCAATCGGTTGCATCGGAGCAATCAAATACGATCTCTTCCTCTCTTGACATTCTTTACAACTTTCGATATATCTAGAAATTTTCTTTTCAGCATCAAGAATAAAATATCTGTCCCTAAATTTACATAAAGTCTTCGTAAGACCAAAATGCGCTCCATTCCAAGGATCATCATGAATTTCCTTCATAACGTCATTAAATGAAGCTTGAGGAACAACCAAACGATCAACATATCTGTTACCTATCCTACACCTGTGAAAGAGCTTATTGTCTCTGGTAAGAAAACCTTTATAGTTTAGCCGAGATCTAGAAGCAATCCTTGAAACTTGTTCAGTGCAAAAACTATCAACGCTTTGATCAAATTCAAAACGAGACGCTTCAATCCTGTATAACTCTAAACCATCCTCAACTACATCCTTAGGAGAGGTCTCCTTAACATCAACATCCTCAATTAATGGATTCCTGCTTAGGAAATCAGCAATTTGGTTATCTTTGCCCGAACAATATACTATATCAAAATCATATTGTTGAATCGCTAAAGACCAACGAGCTAAACGCCCATTCATATCCTTTTTAGTACGGAGCCATACCAAAGCTTTGTGATCCGTCACGACGTCAAATTTCATTCCCCATAGTAAATGCTTAAAATAATTAAGAGCCCACACTAGAGCCAAACATTCCTTTTCGGTAATCGTATACCTGGTCTCACAATCAGAGAGCTTACGCGACGCGAAAGCAATCGGAAATATTTTATCATCACCCTGCAATAAACAAGCACCTAATGCTTTATCACTAGCATCGACAAATAATCTTGTAACTATGCCTTCGCTATTCGAAAAATGTCTTAATAAAGGGGGGTTCTGAATAAGAGAAAGAATTTTAGAAAATGCATGTTGCTGTAGTTCTGTCCAAATAAATTTGACACCCTTCTTCATCAACCTTGTTAGAGGCATAGCCAAATCCGCATAATTATCTAAGAATTTTCTATAATATGAAAAGAGTCCTAAAATAGATTTAAGTTCTTTAGTCGATTTTGGCACTTGGATCTTCATAATCTTTTCAAACTGTGATTGATCTGGTCGAATTCCCTGACCCGTTATTTCATAACCAAGAACGGAAACTTTTTCAAAACCAAATTTGCACTTACTAGGTTTAAGTGTCAAATTGCATTCTTTAATTCTATATAAGATTTCATTTAAAGATAAAGAAAATTCTTCAAATGTTTCCCCATAAACCAATATGTTGTCAATATAAACAATAGCATTTCGATATTTCATGCCCCCTAAAACACTATCCATAACCCGCTGGAAAATCGCACCACTTGTTTTAAGGCCGAACGGCATGACGTTAAACTCATACAATCCCGAAGGGGTAACAAAAGCAGTTTTATGCTTATCAGATTCCTTGATTCTCAACTGCCAATATCCACTATTTAAATCCAGATCCGCAAAATATTTGGCTTTAGCTAGATATAAAATTATGTCATCTATTCTGGGTAAAGGATATGAATCGGTAATTACTTTTTTATTCAATGACCTATAATCAATGCAGAATCGCCACGTGTCATCAGGTTTCTTGACCAAGACAACCGGGGATGCATATGCACTTCGCGACTCACGAATGATTCCATTTTCCAACATCTCACTCACTTGTTCCCTAATTATACTGTGTTGATGGTGTGAAACTCTATAAGGAGCTTTATGAATAGGAGTCTCGTCTGAAGTATTTATTTCAACTTCCATTAATGAACATGCCCCTAAATTCTTCGAATCAAACGCAAACTGCTTTTCATATTTGCCCAGTAATTCTGACAACTTACTTTTCTGATCTGATAATAAAGCATCAGAAATATTAAAATTATTACATTTCGTGTTATTCGTTAGGATCGTATCCTTTTTTAAATCGTCCAAATTTTCATTTATTGATTCTACCGTATTAAGAAAATAGATATAATCACCTTTCGGTAACGGCAATAAATGTTCGGACTCAGTCCCGGACTGAACATAATCAAGTGAAAACGCCGCGATTTTTGTATCATTTCTGAACCATACCTTATTCCTATCCAGTTCAATGAACTGTTTATCAAAGTTGACAATGGCCTTTACTGCATATAAAAAATCCTGCCCTAAAATTATATCAGGTACTAAATCGCACACAACAACAAATGCATGATTATAAACAATGCTATTTATTGTAAAGTCCAATATAACAGAACATTCAGCTAATAACCTAATCCCATTCACCGTACGCAAACAAGAGGCGTTATCATTATATGCGTGTGACGGAATGAATTTATCCACTTTTTCAAGAAACGAAGAAGAAATCACAGAAATTGTGGCACCTGAATCAATCAACGCATTATGCACTACACCGTACAAATCAACACAAATAATAGGAGAAACGGGACGACTAAAATGACCGTCTACCAATGTAGTCCCATTCACTGGCGACGCTGAAAGTTTGGGTCATTACCCTGTATATTCCCAACGTTATCACGCGAACCGCTTCTTAAATTATACCGGTTTTGAGTGTATTGGGGTCTTGACGATCTCGCATCATTGCGGGGTCGGTTTGATCCAAAGTTAGTAGTACGTGGAGAAGATGGACTCCTCGGCGGCCAACTAGAAGATCTATTTTGCGGCGTGGAGTATAATTCCTGCGGCGAGGCTTGCGCACTACGCTGCCCAATATTTTCACTGGGATAACCATCACCCATTGAATTCGTATAACTGCTGGGCTCGCCACATCGAGTCGAGGTTATCTTCACTGGCAACGATAATTCAGTGTGTGTGGCCATAAAGAGCATCGAATACTCCATGCAGGTTTGTTTGAGGGTAGCGAAATCTTTGTATAATTGAGTTCCGAAATTACGTTTAAAAAAAGATGACATACCAGTCAAACATTGCTTAATTATTATTTTCTGGTCTGAAATCTTAGCCTTTCCGGCAAGAGATTCCACACGATACACATAGTCCATCAGAGGCTCATTATAATCTTGACGAGACTTATAAAACAACGAAGCATGGTCTATAGGAGACGGGAATTCTAAACAAATCGCTTTTTTAATATCCTCATATTTCGTAGAGGACGATTTTGTCAAATTATAATAGCTGAGAGCCGGCCCACATAGATAAGTAGCCAACACTAACGTTTTTACATCGTCACTCCAACTATTTATAGCGGCGATTATCTCGAATTGCGAGAAGAAGTCCTCCGCGGACGAATTCAGACCGTTATACTTATCAGACATAATTCAACTTTTTTTAACAAAATAATATCAATTGTACATCACCAAGGCATCAATGCAGAGAGACCTTTCCATGGTATCTCATCATCATTCTAATGGCTGCAATCGCTGCATTGGCCATCTCATTCAATATTAATTTCTTTATTCACAGTCTTTTCGTAGACTTTTTTCTGGAAAACTTAATATGGTGCATAAAAAGGATTTAAGATTAAACACGTCTTCCTCTGCGTCCGCGTTCAGTCGAAGCTAAACAAAGGTAACAAAATTAAATTGCTTCATAGCTGCGATCCGTGCTGTGATATTTGCTGTTGATTCTACAAGGCAAATAATCAGGCAAATAATATAGCAAAGAAAAAAAAATACGTAACTGGAGGTACCGATTTCTTCATAAGTCTACACCATGTCAGGTGGACGTAGCTCTTTGAAGATGGGAGGCACTCGCTTCCAGCGCATAAATCCGTAGCTAAATAATGACTCCAATATTAGATTACAATATTTTTGTATTATCTTTTCTTCATTTCAATCCCTAATCCACACCATTATTTTCTTCAGCCAATCATTCTCTGACTCCATACGTCTAATTAGCTTTTTTACGATATATAGGGCGAATATCGAGTGCCAGCAACAACAAACAAAGGGAAAAGTGCGCGGAGACTGCATGTAACCAATGCAATCTCCACAGTACCAACAACCTGCCATCCTTAGCCTCCATTGTCGCTATCGACTAAAGATACATATAAAATAAAACTCGATAATGATAAATCGAAGCTACTTGATAACTATTTTATGACACTTTGGAATTGCTAATTCGTAACAAGAAGCTAACAAATAGATTCGCTTTTCATTGATACGAATTTCTTACAAAACTGCATTGTATCAGAAACCATAAGATTGGTGTTCTACAGGGTCCTCAGGTAAAATATCTGAACTAAACATTTCGAATAACCCCAAACTATTCACAATATCAACGATATAGACTAGCAATCGGAAGTCATTAAGTTGTTAGAGAACTTTGTAATGTGGCGACACAATGTAGCAGCCTAATATCTATACACGTACACTCCTGGATATTATAAGTATCAACGTAATAAAATTGGACACATTGTATTCAAGTGTAGGATATGAAGGAAGCTACAGAAACGAAGAATGCCTACTCAAACACCCCATTTTTAAGGAACTTGAAATTTGGGATCGAACCTCAAGGGTACTACTTCTCTTTTTGACAAAAACGAAAAAGATTTTGTACCTTTAGGCCATTATCGAATTCTGAAATTGGCGTATAATGGATAAAAGAAGGAAAAGCTTAGAAAAATAATACGTTGGTAGACGTTTTTACAGATAGAGAAGGGCACATTCGCTCCGCAGCGTACTCGATAATTTCGAGGCACTTTTGGAAATTGAAATATTGAGTTTTTACGATTTACGAAGTTTTGGTATAAATTAAAAGATTCCCTAGATAAGAAGAGAGATAATGGATGAAAATAAACAAGATTTTTAATCAACCGTTTGCACAAATTCAACATCAACATCAACGGTCCGTTACAGTTCACTGCTGGACTATGAGCCTCCTCCACTTAAGCGGAGGGTTTTGCCATAATCTCCACGATTGGCAGGCGGGTTGGAGATCGCAAAGGCTACTGTATCAGAGCGCGCTGCTGCCCGTTCCCTGTTCAATGTGTAGTCCCTAAGTCACCTCTTACGATACCCACGGGAAGAATAGGGGTTAGTGACAAATGTATTCTACACTGCCGTCACCACACGGGGTTACACAAATTAGTAATACTTATACTATGATTGATGGAAAGATATATTGTATATAGAGAAGGTTAATAGTAAAAATGGAATGAACGTAATCTAGATGTGTCATTCAGATAGAGAAGGTAAATAAGCAATACCAATATCTACCGCAATTTGGTGGACGAATTAAACATAATTCGTATAATTAAATCTATCGGGCTTATCTATCGCATCGCACGCTTAAAGAAGAAAGTACGTCATAGCATTCCTCATTCATATCTTCTTTGTTTGTTTTCAATATTAATAAATAACGCTATTCCCTCTGACCCTGAATTATCCATTAGTTGTCATTATTTTTATCAAATAGCTTTTTGTGTTGCTCACTAAAACATAAGCCTATAAACACACTTTATTATTGAATTGATTTTTACTGATCAACAGCCAAGTACGAGGTAGCACTGGGAATTAACAATTGCATTGCAAATATCGCCTCTAACTCAACGATAGAGGAGCAGTTGATCAACTGGTATCAAGTCTACATGTGATTTGAATTCCCCAGGGGAAATCTGATGGGTCCATGTTGGCTAACTACATCCGGCGTGCTATCGTGAGCGCCATCGAAACAAAATTCAATAACTAATAGCCAGAAATTCTTCTATTCCTATTTCTAGATCATTGGGCATTAGTAACTAACAAAGTGTGAGAGATATACGTTCCGGCGGCGCCGCTCTTTGGAACTAGCTGACTGTGATGATGATATTAGAGTTATGTCGTAACCAATTCACTGAATTAATCTCTAAAACGTAGCATTACTGGCGTGATTAACGTAGACATCAGATAAAACCATAAAATTATAGTCTTTTGATATTATAGTTTGTTTCAACATGATCTACTAATAAAATTTCACGGAATATGAATCAATGTTTTCAGCTTGTAATTTGAAAAGCTTTACAAAATCTTATTAAATTGAAATTTGGAATACACATCACTTCACATCACAACAACAGTGTTTATTAGTGTAATGTAAGTAGAAGCAAATTGCGCTACTGAATATTGTGGATAATCATCTAGGGAGTAGGTAATATCAAAATACAAACCATTATCGGAAAGTAACTCGACGCGAAACTGTTTATTGCTAGACTGTTTTATTGTCTAGGAACGCAATTTGGCGAAACAAGCTTGTAAAGCTTGGTTTAGTTGATTGGTAGATCATTATTGCCTATAGAATCATATAAAGATTGAACCTTGAGCATAAATTGCAACCTATTTTATTATTAGACAAATTCGCATCTAATAATTATAAAAAATGTAGTTATCTTTTAGCGTAGTTTCTACTTACCTGAGCGATGAGTTTCTGCAACTCTTTGTTTTCCGTTATCTTTTAGCGTAGTTTCTGTTTACCTGAGCGATGAGTTTCTGCAACTCTTCGTTTTCCGTTATTTTTTAGCGTAGTTTCTGCTTACCTGAGCGACAAGTTTCTGCAACTCTTCGTTTTCCATTATCTTTTAGCGTAGTTTCTGCTTTCCTGAGCGATGAGTTTCTGCAACTCTTCGTTTTCCGTTATCTTTTAGCGTAGTTTTTCCTTACCTGAGCGATGAGTTTCTGCAACTCTTCGTTTTCCGTTATCTTTTAACGTAGTTTCTGCTTACCTGAGCGATGAGTTTCTGCAACTCTTCGTTTTCCGTTATCTTTTAGCGTAGTTTCTGTTTACCTGAGCGATGAGTTTCTGCAACTCTTCGTTTTCCGTTATTTTTTAGCGTAGTTTCTGTTTACCTGAGCGACAAGTTTCTGCAACTCTTCGTTTTCCATTATCTTTTAGCGTAGTTTCTGCTTACCTGAGCGATGAGTTTCTGCAACTCTTCGTTTTCCGTTATCTTTTAGCGTAGTTTTTCCTTACCTGAGCGATGAGTTTCTGCAACTCTTCGTTTTCCGTTATCTTTTAACGTAGTTTCTGCTTACCTGAGCGATGAGTTTCTGCAACTCTTCGTTTTCCGTTATCTTTTAGCGTAGTTTCTGTTTACCTGAGCGATGAGTTTCTGCAACTCTTCGTTTTCCGTTATTTTTTAGCGTAGTTTCTGCTTACCTGAGCGACAAGTTTCTGCAACTCTTCGTTTTCCATTATCTTTTAGCGTAGTTTTTGCTTACCTGAGCGATGAGTTTCTGCAACTCTTCGTTTTCCGTTATCTTTTAGCGTAGTTTTTGCTTACCTGAGCGATGAGTTTCTGCAACTCTTCGTTTTCCGGTATCTTTTAGCGTAGTTTCTGCTTACCTGAGCGATGAGTTTCTGCAACTCTTCGTTTTCCGTCATCTTTAAGCGTAGTTTCTGCTTACCTGAGCGATGAGTTTCTGCAACTCTTCGTTTTCCGTTATCTTTTAGCGTAGTTTTTGCTTACCTGAGCGATGAGTTTCTGCAACTCTTCGTTTTCCGTTATCTTTTAGCGTAGTTTCTGCTTACCTGAGCGATCTGTTTCTGCAACTCTTCGATTTCCCTCATCTTTAAGTGTAATTTCTGCTTACTTGAGCGATGAGTTTCTACAACTCTTCGTTTTTCGTTATCTTTTAGCGTAGTTTCTGCTTACCTGAGCGATCTGTTTCTGCAACTCTTCGATTTCCCTCATCTTTAAGTGTAATTTCTGCTTACTTGAGCGATGAGTTTCTACAACTCTTCGTTTTTCGTTATCTTTTAGCGTAGTTTCTGCTTACCTGAGTGATGAGTTTCTGCAACTCTTCGTTTTCCGTCATCTTTTAGCGTAGTTTCTGCTTACCTGAGCGATGAGTTTCTGCAACTCTTCGTTTTCCTTCACGAGCTCCCTATACCGCTCTTCATCAGCTGGAGCTGAACCCGAGTTGGAACCTCTCCCGCTTTCTGCTCGCTCCGTAGGATGCCGGATTACTTCTATTACCTGTACGTCAATCAAAATCATAGTAATGTAGGCACAATTTTTTTATATCTGCACAAAAACGGAACAATTAATAAAAACAGGCTATAAATTGTTCGTACATAATTCATAACATAACTGCAACCTTAGACATTCGGGTTTGAACTGAATATATTTCCATAGAATCATGCAGTAGTTGCGTGGGATGGGACATGATGGGTAACTTTGCCGATACCGCTACCGGAGAGCGGTGTTTGCGCGCCTACCTTATATGTCAACACGTGCGAGCTTCAGCAGTATTGACAGCTGGCTATGACTCAGCACCCTCAATACAAACAACGACTATCCTCTAGTTACGAATTAAATAAACACCCCCGTCGGCGGCGCTCTCAGTCTGTTCAAAGTTCTAGTTTGCATTTTAACGTCTGTCCGTTTACGATGTTACTTTTAGCACAACACCGCAGCATTAACATTGAAACAATGGTCTGAGTTATTTCATGTCATAAGCGATGAATCAGACGAATAAAATGTTAAATTCCTCAAGCTATACTAGACTCGAGTGAATAGACGCAAATTTCAGTGGCAAAACAAAGCAACCCATTATTGTCTGGGGCATGGTTCTTAAGAGCTTACAAAGTAAAAACTTTGCTCATTTGCTAGACGAGTGCATCCTTGATTGAAGTAACCGAGTGAACCTAAGCCGAGTAATCTATTGTTCTTAGCCCACCGGTTCATAAAGTAGATAATGGGTGAGCAGAACTGCGATTGTCGCGGGACGAGCACTTATCGTGAGGCATTAAATCCCTGTCGGAGCAAGTTCTGCGGCAAATCACGATTAGTGCGTCTGCTCTGCTGCACTCGTGACAGTGTTTTCCAATAGATCGGTTACGTCTCTGTTGGAATTGCTAGGTTTGCTAGTGATTGTATTATTGGAATGGTATTTTAATTGAAGGGGTATTATTACGTAAATTATTTCTAGTATGGATATATTATTGTAATGTCGTTAATGCTTATATTTTATTGTATCATTTACAGCTCATATACGTCCCCACCCAGGAACTCGAACCTACCCTGTATTAGGGCTATTAGGCCTTAGTCGACCATGCTGGCCCAGTGCGGGTTGGTCGACTTCACACACAACCTTTAAATTTCTTCGCACTAACTGTAAAATGAATTCGAAATTCAAAAACACATTGGTACGTGGTGGGGATCGAACCCGCGTCTCCTGGACGACGGAAGACAGCAGTCCGCACCACTAGACCACCGACGCTCTCGATACGATTTTACTGTATCAATGGTATCATAAATATTATAGTAAGCTCTTGTATAAACTTTAAGCATAAATAATTTAAAAGTGTAATGTTAATTATAGAGTGATTGTTCCCAATTATAAATTTTATAAGTAGTAGTTCTAATTTAAGTAGTAATTCTACTACTTTTTGGCGAATTATCCCGACCTTTACGAACTTTTAATTACATTACTAAGCTTTCCATACTCGACCAGTAGAAAAATGCATTGCTTGCCTATCGCCTATCAGTCACGGTTCAAATATGATGCATGATAATGATGTATCTATATCAATGTCGTGATTTCCCCACATGGCTCGAGTATCTTCCAGTTATTGACTGTGGATGAAAGCTATGTATTATCCACGGCTCGTATCTTCAGCAATATTGCTCACTTTATTACCGAGGGCTTCGCGCGACAAATCTTGGTGTCGTTTGCGCTCCACCCTGTAGATGGGGTGATTTGGGTTTCGGAATAGTAGGCAAATGCTTTGAAGTGACATTACACTACATAATTAATGAAGGTAATTGAGTTGACTCGTTTTCCGCGTGCACGGTTCGAGTACAGTTACCTAGTTAGTTTTAGTTATACTGCAGTAACAAGATTGCCGCGACAAATAATTTAACAGTTTATTGTACACAAGTAAAACAAAAATAAAATAACATTGATAGAAACGACACAACAAGTCTACTTATTTGACAAATGAATTCTAAAAGAGATTTTTAAAGAAATATCTTCCAGCAGGCGGAAGCGAAAATATATTTACGAGATGCGGATAAAACGTGCACAATTCAACGAAAACCATAAAATTTTTATCAAAGATATACTCGTACAATAAACCTCCAATAAACCTACTTATATAAATATACACACATAATAAGCTATTTGATTGAACCGAGGCAAGTATGACATGTGGGGCAGTGTAATGATAAAACATGTTATTTTAAACCTGTCAGACTTCTAGGAAGTTAACGTGCTACCACGAAGGTGTGGCTTAGTAAAAGAGCTACAATTGGATACAGGAAGGAACGATGAAGGAAGGAAGGAAGGAAGGAAGGAAGGAACGAAGGACAGACAGACAGACAGACCCCAGATTGACCCTACCCCGAGACCCCCTTCCCTAACCCCAGTCTGACTTCCTGTCAGACTTCTAGGAAGTTGACGTGCTGCCTGGTAGGTGTGGCTTAGTAAAAGAGCTACATTTGGATATTTTGAATGGTACTATTCTAATTAGCATATACACCACTTGTCACACCTACTTTGGTTCACTAGTAGTACTCACTTTCGGAATGAATATGAGAGCCATGCTCAGAAAGCAGCAGAAGACGATAGCCAGGGACACGAAGGCAAACGCGGCGTCTTGTTGACTGGCGATGACCAAGGTGACAGGGGCGGTGATGAGGCAGAGCACCACCACGTTGTAGATGCTCATGCCGACGTAGCGCGAGTCGTTGATGGAGCGCACCTTCACCGAGCGCGTTTCGTACGCCAAGAACAATCCAAACACAAGCACCAGCCCTTTGTATCCGTACATGACGCCTGTAAATAATAAATAAAGTCGGAATTTGCCTAATAATTAATATATAAATTAAATTTAGTTGTAATTGTGTATTCTGAATCACAATGGATCGAATGCAAAGATTTGACGCATATATACCGAGTTTTATCCCAATAAATTTGCCGAATGTGGTTATAAATGTATGCTTCCTGTAAGCCAAGTACTAAAAGCTTGACTCCTGACGTGATTGATGAAAATTGTCGCTTCAGTATAGTTTGATATATTTTTTTTATATTTAAAAAAAAAAAATGGAACTAATGTACGATTGCTATACGTATATTTACAATATTTATACTCACCGGCACATCTAACCGCCCACTCTTCATTTCAGGGAATACTCGTGATTCTTTATAACTCTATTAGTTACAGCTGATGTCAGTTAAAAACTTGTTAATTTAACGTTTATTTAAGTGTGTTTAATTTATCGTAAAATTATCAACAAATCAATTGTAATGTATAACAATAAGCGTAGTTAAAAATTAACCCGAAATACAAGGGTGGGCGATTAGATGTGCCGGTGAGTGTTATTCAAATTTTATTTTGTCTTTACAAAAATAATGAAAATGTCCACCGCCAGCAAATAAACAACCAATACCTACATGTAAACTCTGTTTTAAAAATCTCGAATTTATTTTCCACTTGGAAAATCGATCGGGCTTTGCTTTAGCAAAGCCCTACGTCTATTATGCGATATTTTCCCGACTCTCAAACAAAGTAAAACACTTTAATTTTTAATTTTCCGACGTGGATGTGACGTCACCGGGCAGGCGGCTGTTAATAACGACTTCAGAAAAGTTTAAATTTCGTTCCTCAGCTTACAGTCGCAAGTCGCAATAGACTGCGTAGAGATATTTTATAAAAAATAATTTATTGTTTACGAGACTCTAAATTACCTCAAATTAAACCTTATCTTTCATAATTACCGCTGGGATTTACGACTAAGCGAATATTATGAAATATCTTTTGTTTTTCATTAAAACCGGTAGTTAATAAATGAGACTATAAACGTGAGATATGAGTATCTATTATGGATGAAGAGGAGGTGAGGGTCCTAAACTAGCAACCTGATGAGAATCCGGGCTACACTGTCTGGCTGCAACTTTATGATTATAGAAAGGGTCCCAAAGGGAGACCTTTTCGCTATGTTATTATATTAGGCCAATAAAATAAAGATATGTGTGACCCTAACGTTGGCAGTCGATGAACGACCACACTTTAATGGTTATTAAATATTTAGTAGGTAACGTTGACATTTTCAACTCCAATTAAAATTGTTATTCTTTTAGGAAACAATGTTATTTTGAAACCTGTTAGGCAAATTAAAAAGATATTTCGAAATGATATTTGAAAAACGTAACGTAAACTCTATTTACTTGAATTAGTTTAATTACCGTTTCTTCGAAACGATTCTTTGTGTAAAAGCGTACTTGGCACTTAGGAAATGGTCTTTAATTTATTATTGTTGTTTTTTTAAAAAAATATGTTGGCCTGTTGTGTCGCTATCATGTCCTTTTGAATGTAATACGGAAAATATCAACATTACATTATCTTTATCTGAATTTGAATTTCAGTCAGTACGGTATTAATATTTTATAAGTGAGATATAACTTTTGAGATTACTTACGTGCTTAGCTTATGATTTATTATCGTCAAATGTTATTACTACAAATTGCGCTAGTTGTGAGCGCTGACTTTGAATGTGACAGTATCTTTCTATCTCACTCACTTCATGTATACTTTATTTATTGCGAGAACTATAACCTGTTATGTAGTTTCTTAATCTTCCATTGTGATTTTGTGACTAGTTACGCACGAATTGACACAGCAGTAACTTAAGCTTTTGATGAGGCCACGCGCGCAGAAATCCGCGAAGCGAAAAATAATCTAATCGTAATGTACATCAAGGGCATCTCTAGCCGCGGCCTTCCGGCCGGGCCTGAGCGTGTGGAGCCCGCATTAGATTAATCTAGAGACGTACCGAGCCAAACAGTGTTGTGTTCGCTCTCACAGTGTTCCAGTTCGGGTCGTATCTTGACGTCGTCGTTGTGGTGTCCCGGGGCCTCGAGCGGGAACACCTCGACCCTCCTCTGCAGAGGATCCCGCAGCTGCCACGCCGTCAGCAGCGCCGCGTCCACCGCTAGCAGACCTCCTACCATCGTGTACAGCTTCCATCCGTGCATGCGTTTCTAGACACAGTCACAATAATAATTGTCAGAGTTTTTAAGTCATACGGCCTCAGACTTGGATAAACGAGCACTACTTTGATAGTATCTGCTTAACGTGCCGTTTCGAAGCGTTTACTCTAATTGGTATACCACTAGCGATTTCCAGAAAAATACTTGCTATAGCCTGTGCTATAGCTTAACTTTTAAGATTGGAAAGAGTCGAGAGTCTAGTTGGGAAGCTTGTGCTGTCTTTTGTGGAAAATTATTCTGAATACTGATTTTCCAAACATATTCTCCATATAATTTGTTGGTATATTATTAAGTAAATAGAAACGAATGAGGCACCTTTGAGCAAACCGAAAAACCGACACCGCTCGGCTAGGCCGCGCCTGCCATGACTATGCAGATAAGTTTCCAGTACTCTCAGTATAACAATACCTATTTTTTATATCTACAGTGTCTTGTTATACTGAGACTGGACACAATGATAATACTTCGCAACAGAAAATAAGGATGTGTGTGATCCCTCTTTGAGTCACTGCTACAAATCCCTGCCTCGCATAATACCGTTAGCTTATATAAGGAAAAGAAAAAGAAAACTTACTCCTTTAGTGTCAACCTTTGGCTTAGTCGTATGCCGATGCACCCGCCAAACCTTGGTGAACATAGCGCCGTATGCCATGGAGAAGCCGATTGCCAGAAGCCATGCTCTGGCAGCGCAAAGCCCGGCGAAGTGGTTCGGCTGCACCCATCGCCCGTCGACTCCCAGCGCCACTGCAGCTCCGAGGCAGATGCAACACCCACACAGCATCACTGTGTTGCATGCTGGGTGCGACCATTGGATCACTCTGTTGTTGGGAAATAAATATATTCCAATTTAGCGCACTTTTAAACTAGTACTATTGGAAAGCGCATTCGAATTTTGAAAATGATTTTCCTCATCGTCATCAGAATTTAGATTTAGCGATGGTCTGCTGAACAAAATCTTTGGATTTGAAATGTTCATCATCATCATCATCATCATACAATTTGTACCATAAGAATTTCTCCCAAGCAAGACATAATAAACTGAACATAGGAAACATTTTGATTTTGTTATGTGCAAACCAAATTTACCAATATTATTTTTATTTTTGTAATAAGAAGAAGTAAAGCATTATTTTCGAAACTTTGATATGTTTTTTATTGCCAAATTTGAATTTATTATGCCATCCGCACACGAATAAGGTCATCTCTTGAGAGATCCTGCTATGAAATCTTTATAGGGCAGCAGATCTTGATAAACATTTCTTTATTACACACCAACTTCGTTTCTAAAAAATAAGCTTTATTACAAAGCTCCGCTGAATTCTTAGTACCTTCCTCATAAGTATTAACGAAGAAGAAACAAAAGTAATGAGTACCTTTTACGGTTTAATTTAAGAAGACTTCTGTGATATCCGGTCGCAATAAAAATAAAAACTTGGAGCGGGAACTATTCGTAACAAGATGAGAGTGTCTCGACTAATGTGGCTTACGCTGAGGAAAAAGCTTCGAACAAAAGGTTGTGAGGATACCGGGATTTACGACGTGACGAGCTAAAGATATGGAGCAGGCGACAAAAATAGAACCCCCGCTATTTAATTGAATTCACCAGCTTTACTTTTATCGTTTTATATCTTTTAAAATTTTAACTAAATCTCTTATTTAATTATTAATTGTAAATGTTCACTTTCCTATAGCGTGAAATTTACATTTGAATCGTTTTCCATCGAGAGTTTTAAATTCTAATCTTTATCCTTTGATGCAGTGGCTTTCGGTTTTTGTTGAACGATGTGGTTTTATTTCTGGATGTTCGAAATACGAGTTAACTTTTTAACGAGACCCGTGTCAATGTAGCTGAGTAGTCCTTTTGCCGTTGTCGAGGGGGAAGGCAGGCGGCGCGTCTCGTCGGCCGTGACGAGGGTTGTGCTAGCCCACGCCCCATGTTCCAACTGAACTATGGCCAGAGCTTTCTCAAAGACACAGTTATCTAAGAGGCTTCAGTTACTTTAGTGGCACGAGCAAATAAGTCGTTGTATTTGTTGACAGTTATACTAGAAAAAATGGCTTACGAAAAGTCGACGGATTCTGAAAGTTACAAGTTTTAAGGAGCATCTAAAGCTTAACGGCTTACTGTAGGATTATCCATTATCATGTCGCTAGACGTTGGACCTATGTAATCTTAAATACATAATGGGGCTTACCTTCTATGCCTGTGTAGTATGTTAAATATAATAAGGCCGATGGCAGCCAGGATACCGGCGATGCAGAGTGCAGTCATGCAGGCAAACAAAGGCAGGGACACCGTTCGAAGCTCGTTTACGACTACTGTTCGGTCCGGGGGTACTTTTCCACCTGGTGAAACAAGCGATTTATGTATTAATACTATAGTAAAGATGCAATAAAATTCTTAAATTGATAGTTACGCTCTTAGTTTAGGTTGTCATTTGTTCATATATTTTCAATCATATAAATTACTTTTGGAGGTTTTCCTCCGAGAAATTACTAATCAAAATGAAAGAGACACATAGATGGACTTTAAAATAAGAATCAGAGCATTCCTTATAAATAGGCGACGCAACCCAAGTTATTGGGGAAATGTTTATCGAAGCACAATTAAAAAGTTTGATCTGCTGATACAAAGTTGGACGTCTTCCCACCTGCCAAAATCAACGCGATCAATTTCATGATTTACTCAACCATTCTCGGCGCTCGTAAAACTTTCGTCGTAAAATGCTCTGAGAGCTGAGGAGAGATGCTATTTTATTAAAACCACTTTGATATTTTTATTTCACGCTGGTTTCCACGCTTTTACAGTACGAATGAATTTTTAGATAGTTTACGAGCGAGCGTTCCGTATTTCGCGCTGGCCCAACGAGATTCATTTGAGTTAAGGCTTTTAATGCCAATTTTGAGATTTTCTGACTTCGTCATATTTTAAATCTCTTACGGCCTCGCGCAGTAGAAAAAACCATGGTGCAATTTGAAAATTTTCAGATATAAGATAAACAAAATGAAGTAGAAACTCACCAACCCACTGCTCCCGGCCCAACCATGTAAGATTGTCTGCTTGCGTGTCATAGTAACCTAGCTTCACGTATTGGTTGTCCACCAGTTGCTCTATCTGCGTCAATGCGATTCGGTCTCCTTGCGATGAGAATGCCACTAAGCCCTGCAAAGTGCAATATCTGTCAATATCTTCTTGACAAACTACCCAACATAGTACGGTTTATGTTCTCTAATTGAAAAGTCACGTCATTTCGCAAAGCATCAATATAGGAGTAATTAAGAACTAGTCTAGTCCACATTTACGTAAGCAATTAGGTAGGTAAGTAATTAGTTTGACCTGTGTTAGAAAATAATTAGAAATGCTCTTTCTGCTTCATTTAATTAAAGAAGAGCCTTTTACAATATGAATACATTATATGCGTACTTACATAACTATTTACGTCTTCATAGCTATATTGTTCTATATTTTTTTTTCGCGTAATAAAATTTTTCAGACCATTGAACAATTTAAAATCTTCCTCGTGGAGTTTGAATGGTTCGAAAGCGTATGCGACGAGGCGGCCGCGGCGTTGTCGGTGCCAACAATAAAAACTTCACCGAACCTACGTAAAGGATCATAAAAGGAAGAAGGAAGCGTCTGCAGCACTCACAGATACTCCCAGAAATGACGTCGAATTTATTGCCTCGTAGATATCGTCAGCTATCTTCTTGTTCGTGTAAGTAAAGTTTTTCAGACTTAAACCACTCTTTTCCAGTTTCTCCATCGTTTTGTTGAAAGCTAAAACAATAAAGTTACGTAAAAGCCCATTACTTAGGTAAGTATTTTACGAAGTCAAATCTCTATCGGAAAATTTACTTAGGCGTCTTGTGCCGTGAATTCATCAATACTACAAAGAACGCGTAAGGCGAATTTACCTTACAGGCTTTTTATCGGGATGATCAATTTGTTTTCAGTTGAAAGTGAGGTTGGTACGTTTCTTTTAAATTTTGATCAGGTAAAAAGCTTTTAGGCACCTACTTCTGTAGCCGTAAAATAAAGTATATTCAAAAGACTAACATGTAGAGTACGGGCATCAAATTTATGAGTAAAAGCACTTACCGAGGGCAACGGCCCAAACGGCGTCGTACGCCAGCGGGGCCTCCTGATACCCCTCGGGGTACCTCCCGCCGTCGATGTCGAAGCCTGCCTCACGCAGGGCCTCGTTCAGCCGAGACCTGGCCACACGCAACACGTTAAGTTACAACCCTATTTATTAATATTACTTATTCTATTTTTTTTCGCGGAGACGCTGTTGCCACTGGAATAAGATGGAAATGAAATGTTTTGTAAGTTTTTATGAAAAAATCTTGATGTCTCATAAGTAGCTTATGTTTCGCTCTTGAACGTATACAAAAAGTCTTAGATAAATGAAAGGCTCGCGCGGCGCTCGCCTAGATACCGCGCTATCTAATAAAAACAGTTCCGTGAATGCGGCAACTCAACAATGACAATGACAATTTGGAAGGATGTAAGCTCGGAGGAAATACGACGTGTTTACAACGAGACTGCGTCGGCGCGAGCTCGGGTACGCCGAATTCAGCGTATATTATAGTATTTTTTGCCGCATTTTACAATAACGCCAGCGGTATCTAGGCGAGTGCCTAGATAGCCTTTCATTTATCTAAGCAAAAAGTATTGTGTAAAAAAATGTTCAGTTCAAACATCTAAAGAATAGATTCTCTTTGATAGTTTGCTAACACCTTCAAGGACCAAATAAATAGCAAGGACGTCTTGGGAGGTGACCTATAATTTAGTGGGATGAGGTTGTAAATCTTTTAAATCGTCTCATATTTTTTGTAGAGAAACTGCATGTAATTCAATTTAGACATTCAATAGCGGTGGAATTGAAATTGAGTGCCAATAAGTGGAATTTAAATTGTGTGTAATATTTTTGATCAAAAATAAAGATAAATTTGAAAAATGTTTTTAAGATTATTTGCTATTATTTGCTTTAAAAGAAACTGATGTAGGTAGTTGCTTAGGGAATAAAAACTTACAGAGGCAGTGTTTACATTATTTATAACTAGCAGTCCGCCCGCGGCTACGCTCGCGTTGAGTAAGGTTTTTTCCGTGGGAATAAGACTTTTCCCGGTAAAAAGTATCCTATGTATTAATCCAGGTTACAAACTATCTCCATTTTAAATTTCATACAAATCCGTTGTGTGCCTGAAGGCGGAACAAACATCTGAACATCCAAATATATTTTCACATCACACTAATATTATAAATGTGAAAATACCTTATATTTGGATGTTTAGATGTTTGAATGTTTGTTCCGCTTTCACGCCTAAACTACTGGACGGATTTGAATGAAATTTGGAATAGTAATAGTTTGTACCTTAGATTAACACATAGGATACTTTTTTCTGTTAATAACATTTGTAGATACATACACACTTGATTTTAGGTAGGTAGGCAAGTGTGTGTGTCGTCGTATTCAAGAGTCGGACAGTCGGGCGGAACGGGTTTTACCACAGTATACTGTGTTTTTTCACGATGATGGTCCCGTGAATCAGAATAATGACAAGTCGTGCATTTAATCGCAACCGCAGATTATTATGTATGTCGATTGGATGTTGAATTATGATTTATGTCAGATAAATAAAATATACAACTTGTATAAAGATATTAATAGAATATAAATGCAAACATACGCGTTAACCCAACTTTCGTCTACTTCAGTAACTAAAAACTTGTATAAAAAAGGTTTAATATCCTTTGTAACAAAAGTCGACGCAAACCGTACCTAGGGGAACACTGCTCAAAAATTCAGCGGGAAATAGCAGCGGGAAGCTATGAAGTGACAAAGGATTCTTTAAATTCTTACACAATGTAAGCTGCCACATAAAAGTTCTATACAAAACGAAATATTTGGTACGACGACGCTAAAATATAGCGTGCTGAACAGAGCATTGTAATATAAAAAAATATGTTATAATAAGTAGGAAAATATTAAATTAATATTAAAAATTGCAAAAAATCTATTATGTGTGTTACTCAATCACGCAATAACACCGAATGATTTGACACTTAGATAGTTTAACACAAGACGATCGTGTCAGAAATAAATGAAATGTGCTTTATTGCACACAAACACAAACAGATAACAATAGTAGAATTATGTATAGGTACAATTGGCAGCCTTATAGCTAAGGTAGCAATTTCTTCCAGGCAACCAGATAATAAGGGGGACAATTACTTATTATAAAGATGCGGGTCTGTGTACTTATTCTAAGCTGATACTTAAACTTACTAGCAATAGACATACATACACCATAAACACATAAAATATAATAACATTTATAAATATACCCATAATGGACAAAAAGACATACCATACCCATTTGAGAAAAAGACATTTTGAGAATAGGACGTTTTCAGAAAAGGACTTTTTGAGAAAAGGACATTTTGAGCTGAGACGTTATAAACTACATAAATAATTTACACATATAAATACAAAAACCATATTTTACCATTACCATACCATTACACTTTTAAGAATAATTTCTTACAATAACTATGATAAGAATATTATACAGTGATTAGGAGAAACCACATTAAATCGAAATCTTTGGTTTTTGGATACTTTTTGCGGAACAAAGTTTTTTTTTTCATCTAATAAGATAGAGGTAATACGTAATAATTTAAATCAAATAAAACTAGTGGCTCATTGAGGGTAGTGGAGCATGCATACAAACACACACACACCCTCACAAATACTTTAAGTGAGATAAACTATGTTTTGTTTTTATTACCTAAAATTATGTTATGTTAAGTTTTAAGTTTTGGTTTCGTTTATTTTAATTTCTTATTTAACTACCATTTTCCAAATTGTTCTTTTTTAAACAGTGCCTATAGCACCATTGTTTCTAATGAAGAATGGTGCCTCCTAACACAGGCTCTGTAAGCCTAAATCAACACATCAGCCCCTGTAACCTTTAACACCCTGTTTTAAAGAAATAAACAAATTTATTTATTTATTTATTGAATCTGTTCACAAAATTTCACGAGAATCGGTTGAGAAACGCGACCTGTAGATGAGGATGAACTTACAAAAGCAATTTTAGCCAAGCTGAAACGGAGATGCTCCGCTCGCGCTTCACGCTTATTTTGTAGAGCCACAGGTATTGAATTGAATTATTCAAGACCAAAGTAAAACTAGCTGAATTTATTTTTAGTTACAATCAAATCACCGGCCCGTTACAGTCCACTGCTGGACTATGAGCCTCCTCCACTTAAGTGGAGGGTTTTGCCATAATCTCCACGCTTGGCAGGCGGGTTGGAGATCGCAGATTAAAAGGTTACTGTATCAGAGAGCGCTGCTGCCCGTTCTCTGTTCAATGTGTAGTCCCTAAGTCGCCTCTTACGACAACCACGGGAAGAGTAGCGGTTGGTGACAAATGTATTATTCTACTCTGCCGTCACCACACGGCACAATTTTAGTTACAAGTACCTACTTAATTGGTTTTGCTTTTGCTTTGCCAGTGATAGTGGCAATGGCCACCATAATTTAATAACCAAAATATACAGAAGTCACACAAAACACAACCAAAGGAATAATAACACGTTTGGAGCACGTAATAAGTATGTTCCTGTTGGATTATTACAATCGTGCTTTTGCGAATCTTGTTTCAAAGTCTGTGACATTATGGATTCTTTTCTTTCAACCGTAGCAGGTAAAAAGAAAATTTTATACAGGAAAGCCTGCCTTCATAAGCTTTAATAAAAGAAATCGACGTCGCACGGTCACACAGACTCCATTTGAATTTCAGCAGTTCGCGTTTCGGGAGTAAAGCGAAGTGTTTCTACGATTGCGAACCTTCACGAAGCTTTGATAGTAAGCTTTGTCACGTAAGAGAGAACTGGGATAAATGTTTTTGTATTATCCTTCTTTTCTTTTCCATTATTCTGTCTTGAATCGTAGAGTTAGAAAATTGAAACTTGAACTTCCATGTACTGATATTTATCTTCGTTTTACTATTTAATCCTTGCAACCAAACAAATTGCAATAAACGGACTTATTACTGCCATAAATATAAAAAATATATGATATCTAAAACGTGTGTATTTGCTATAGAAAGCAATAGTTTGCCTTTGCAAAGAAAAGCATGTGCGACACATAAGGAATATCGATATAGGGCCGAGGAGCCTGCAATGAATAGAAACCGAGGTTCGGTATGAATAAATTCTTAGCTGGGTTATGGTAAACAGGTAAGCATTGTATTCGGATTCCGGTACCGATGCAGAAATACATTTAATTTAATGCTAACATAACATGGTTGAGAAGATATATAAAGAAATAAATGTCTTACGAGATATTAAGATGATAACGTGCCATCACTAATGATATATAAATATAGATACAGTAAAACGGAGGCAAACCATAAACGGGACACGGTTCAGACTTTTATTACTATATAAATGTTAATGTTATAGTAACATATATTATGATTTTCACTACTCAAACAAAAAAAACTGCTCTTAGGTAACATTACGAATACCTAAAACATTACGTCCCCATAAACGGCTGTGTAATGGGTATTTTTACAGTTCCTTTAAAGGCACAGGTGTGGTTTTCTTAGAGAGATACCATCTAAGAATCGGAAAATGGCCGTTACATCTGAGTACAACTTGCAGCAGAATGCCATCAATAAGATCGGTAATGGATACTTATTGATCTGCTTAACGTAATGTTTTCCATCTAAGTTATCATAACTCTGTGATTTTTGAACATTATATAATAATCAGTAATATTTAGATATTGATATGACGAACGTTTTCTATTTAAATATTGTTTAACTGAAGAAAACGTCTGAACCAAGGCACACATTTTATGAACTTGTCTTTCAAAAAGTCATCTTACCTGAAATCTTCTGACGTCATCCCCGAGATGGTGGTCTGGTTGGAGTTCTGGTTCCACATCAGAGCCTCTGTGGTGAGGTGACCAACGGCTGCTTGCCTCATCTGCTCAGGAGTGCAGTCGATGCCTTCGCGCTCCAGGTTGGTTTCGAACCAGTTGTCTTCGTACCATCCTGGGCAAGATAACATTGAGTTAATGAACAGTGCATCGGTCTTTGGAGTAGAGAGTTCCAGGATAAATATTAACATTTGTTTTGTGTGTGAGTGTTATGTTTCCATGGCACGCTCGATTGAATAATGATGATTGATTTTTAGTCACTATAACTTTATAATTTTCCTCGTACTAACGCTTCGTTTTTTCGCATTTCAGGAGAAACAAAATCACAGAAAAAATATTAAATGGATCACTTTAACCGGTATTTCTGTTTAAAGAGTACAACAAAAAACCTCTAAACAAGAATTTTCTGACTAGACAGAGAAAGAAGACTTTGTTTTGGGATACAAAAGTGATGGTTTCTTTTGTTCAATATGTGAATTGTCTGAATAGACCACTCAAGCCTAGCATGCTGCTGTTCGCCCGCGGGATTTATTGCACTATCCGCTATCGACATGTCAATATGTTTTGATTTATGAAAAGCATGGATTCGTTCGCTTCGTTTCCATCATGGAATAAATTGAATACAATTTGTGTACAAATTATTCATAACTTGGATTCTATCTACGTTTTGTGACAGCGCAAGGAAAAATGTCGTACTGAGTTATTGTATGGACTATACGAAGGTAGGTAGGTATTGTAATTTCTTCATTCGTCTCAATAAAAAAAACACAAATATTTAGAAAAAATAATCATGTTTGTTTATTTATGTTGTTTGTAATAAATTTAAATCAAGATTGACAAAAAGACCGCAAATCGACAAAAATACCGCAAATCGACCAATCATTTGTATCCGGACTTGCAGGGAAGCAGAAAGCTCATAACCCTAGTATAGATAATTTTTTAAACAATATCAAATCAAGTAATTGTATACTTATCAAAAGAATGTGGACTAGATCTAGGCTATATTCAAAGTAAGTACTCAATGAATATAAACAGGCAATTTTTCCGGAGTAACGGCTGTGATCCTGCCATTCGATTATAATGACGCGATCGTATTTGGGAAATTCGCGGGCATCATATCCGGATAGGCGGATATTGTTGAATTATGCGAACGCTCTATTCCGACCGAAGAACGAATAGGAAGATAGATAGACAATAATATATTTTCTCGCTCGAGCCCCTCGGTGGGGACGTATCTGAGCTGTTGATACATCGATACATGATATTTTGTTAAATAGATAATTTTAAGAGATAGATTACTTAACATTTAATTTAAGATTTTAGGTCTCATATTAAAAACTGTAATAAAAATATTGACATTTTTGATACCTTATACGCATATGTTTTTTTATCTGTTCATAAAGGATACCCACTTAGTCGCAGAATTAATAAAGTAACTTAGTATAAAAAATATCTTCCCAATACTTTATTTCTTAATTTTTGTAAGTGTTATTCCCAATACTTTATTTCTTAATTTTTGTAAGTGTTATTAAAATTTATCAAAATTTCAGATAACTCTTCTTACAATATATAAGCGCCGCACGGGTACTTCTACAGTTTGATTGGTTTAGACTTGCAAATAAGCACTTATATGAAAATTCATCAATTATTTTGATTGGAATATCTTCACCTTTCTTCAAGATGAAAGTGAGAGGTCTTTGCCATTCGTTTAATTATTTTTATTGACAGGGATAAGAAACGTCTTATTTTTCGCCGTTGACTTGTGTTTTTCCTGGGATCATTATTTATCTTGTTTCTCTATCCATTTCCTTTGTCCTGTTTGTTGAACAAAAATGTATTTGTTGTGTCTCACACAGGCCCGACGGCGCGGGCGGCGCGGGTGGCGCTATATCAACGAAACCGATGATACGCGGAGTATCTAGGGGTAGGGAGGAGACAAGATTCAATAAACAATTAAAAATAAAAATAATCCATAGAAAACTATGACAGATAAAAATGACAGATATTATTTTATTATGAGCTATCAAGTAAACTTAGGTGAAAACAATAGGGCGCGCCCGTTGTTGCTTTCTAAATCCACTTCAGTCTTCTCATAACAGAGCTGACGTTTCCACAGGCTCAGCTTAGTTTATTTATATACCGGCTTATTGCCTGTCGACACACATCGATAAATCACGCTTAGCTGGCGGTTTAAATCACCTGCCAGTTTTAAAATTTCCATTAAAATTGTGTACAACAGAAAATTTTGTTGGAAATTTTTCTGTGTTCAATAAAAGTTTGCAAATGAAATATGAAATTTTAAGGTCGAGTATCTATCATAAATGTTTTGGACCGAAATTGTTTCAAACTTTCGTGATATATCACTTTTGGTGACAACGTTAGTGCTTTGTTGAATTAATTCTTGTGTAAAGGCAAAATTATAGCGAGTGCGCGATCATGAATTCGTGAACATATTCATGTATTTAGTTACTTTTACATTCATTGTCGAATATTTAAGCTTTTGTCTCATAAATAATACTCGTACTGTGTGGTTTGCAACAAAATTCGTGTATATTACGTTTTGGATCGGTTTTCAAACAAAGTTTATGGGTGTGATAAAACCATTATCAATTCAAATTTCATAACCTAGTAATTATTAAGGTAGTGTATTACAAAGTTGCGTGGGCACGACCAATTTCCATTCTCAGAAATTGACATGTTTTGCGAAAACTTTTCACGAAATTTGTTATTCTATTGTAAGTTTCATGGTGTTACCGTTCGCGCCATCGCTTTTGTAGATTCATGTTTCCCGGGGGATGAGATGTTTTGTCGGCTCTTCCCGGTAGTGAAAACTGATCCAAAACATAATATTTTGATTTCAGGTAAATCGAACTGACAAATAATTAGCTAGATTACATACTCGTACATATACACAAACATAGAATCAAGTATCCAAGGAGCACACGCTAAACCGCTTTTCATGTTCATGTTACTATGTGTACCTACCTAGTGACAAATTTTCAGCCTGTTACCTATCTGTCACTAAACCCAAAGATTATTTATATTCTATAGCGGTCCGCCCGCGGCTACACTCGCGTTGCGTAAGATTTCCCCGTAGGAATAAGACTTTTTCCCGTAAAAAGTATCTTATGTGTTAATTCAGGGTACAAACTATCTCTATTCCAAATTTTATCCCAATCCGTTCAGTTGTTTTAGCGTCAAAGAGTAATAAAAAACAATCCATCCATACTTACAAACTTTCGCGTTTATAATATTAGTCAGGATATTATTACGTCTAGAGAACATTAGTTTAGTACATACCTACTCGTATCTGCATTTACTCTCACAATTTCCAGTATAGTATTCCTCAGACGGATTCTGCACCATTATCGTTTGAAACTTTAACTCTGAAGTTTCTTTGGTGCAAAATGGCTGGTAGCGAAGCCAATTGCAGCGAAATGCGAACTTAAAAGAGGAAATTAAAGCTAAACTACGTCAAATTTACATCTCATTATGTAAAATTCTTGTTAAATGGAGACGTTGAGTTAGGAAAAGTTTGTGCTGTGCTAATACTGCTAAGAATCCAAATGTAATAATCATAACCATAATAAGTATCTGCTACGACGCGTCGTAGCCATGGCGTAGCAGACTACTACGTCGTAGCACAAGATGCTAGTTCGGCATGTTCCGCTGCATAGAATGGGTCACGCAATTAATGGATGAACATAAAATATCCGTCTTGTATTTCATCGTTTATCGTTTTTTCAATCGGTACATTGATAAAATTGTGCAACTTGGCTTCAGCAAAACTAGGACAGAAAAATAATTATTCGTGTGATCCTAACTGAAACATTTTTTATCAGTTTTGTTTATTTAATTTAAGCGGTCGGTTTTAATTAAATAAAGCGGTGAAAGTACATTTTTAAATAAATATAATTATAGAACGTTTCGCTGCCCGTGTCGTAGTAAGTATCCCTGTGACGTTACTCAGGTCCCCGGCCTGGACGTGCTTGGTCCCGGCCCCGCAATATTTATCATTCCTATATCCACGACTTTATTGCGAGCCTGCGCTATAAAAATTGCAAACACAACGAATTTAAGTAGAGTTGACGAACGAACGTGTCGATTATTTTTATATGAAGTGATCTCTTTAGTAGGCTTTTTATAGGTCGTAATAAAACTTTATGGGGACGCACAAAAGATTTTTGGGGCTTATGTGAAGGTTGGACGGACGTCGATAACCTGTCGAAGTCGTGACGTGTTGGCGCGCGGCCAGCCCCCCTCCCCTCGGTCCCCGCAGGTGACCGGATCGCGGCCGCCAACCGCACCGCACTAATCGGGAGCTTGGCGGTCTCTGTTGTGGCCTTCCTTCCTACAACTATCTACATGACACAATACACAAACTAGCGGCATTATTGGGCTTACTCTAGAACATGTAAATTAGTCACTATCTTGTATAACCTACGCGGGCCCGTAATTTATTATGCGAAGCCGACGTTCGCAGTAAAATCTCGTGCGTGTCCATCTATCACAATTTGTTAGGATTTATTTTTTTGTTACTAAAACTCTAACATAAGGAGTATAAGAACTTGTGCAGAAAATAAACGAAATAAGTTTTTGATGATATTTCGTAAGCACAATTTTAGATACAAATTCAAAATATTTATGTATGTAATGTACTACACATATTATATTTTTTTGTTTGGAAAACTCCAATGTAAAACAAAAATTATGCGCTAAGGGTACACTAATAATAATGAGAATTGATTCAGACAAAAGACAATCACCATTGCTAACAACCACCACGAGCGTTCTGTGTTAAACTCTGATTCATGAATATACAAATCCGGCTTTATTGCCGTACCATTCGGAATTACGATTGCTAAGTTAAAGAGGGAACGAAATATACACCTACCTAACCTACCACGACGCGATCGAGCCGTGACATCTGCGTGTCGGGCCACGTAAGCTACTGTCAACCCTTCGTGTCGCCGTGGTGGGAATAATTTAAAGTATAGGTCCGGAGCAAAGTTGTGAACAAACTTTATATGAGTTGGCTGTACACATTATAAAGCGTCTCATTTCCGAACTGGCATCGCGCGGGACATGTTATCAGCTGTTTATCTCTCTCGGGACGCTTTTGTTCACTCCTTCCATTTCGTTGCCGAATGTGTTGCCATTTTGTTAATATTCCCTTCTAAAATCTAGTGTTCAGAAAAATACCTACATATGGTTAAAACCCTTTTGTGCGACAAATAAGATAGAAGTCATAAATAGAAAAGCCCGACCGCCCCCAGGAAGGGATGTGACATTTTATGTTCAAAGGGGTCACAAAAATGATTTCTATTTCAGTCTTATCTTGCACCGGACGTTTGCCAGCAGTCTCTACCTATCTACCCTCCATATAAAGGTCACACAGTTGGCCGGAAATCAGTTTTGCTTATACAGTTAACCAAATATGAAGAACCAATAACTTCCAGCAAAGACTTTCAACTGACTCGAATAGTTTATCTAAGAAAGAAGAAATAAACTTTTCTACTAATTTTATTGTCATGTAATGTACTTTCGAGAATGGCTTTTCCTATCTCTAAGCTCGTTATCAGAACACTAACCTACAAAGGGTTAGGACTATTCGTTTCCGTAGTTTACTACACCCCGGGTGACCGTTATCGGCGTCTACTGTTCTTCACTACATCTAAGCTTTTTTCTCACTTCCATTACTGTCGTGTTTGTTGGTCGGTCCCGTGAGAATATCCGGATAATTCATTAATAAATATCCAAACGAGTCTTCAGAGAGTCATTTGTAAATAGAAAAAGAAATTACACGACAAAGGCAAGAGTGCGTGGAGACGTAAGTAGGACGTAAACCCGCGGAGTTGAAATGTATGCAAAAAACACATTATGCGGTGAAAAACGACGCACGTATACTTTTTGTGTGGAAGTTTGCCAGGTCGTATTTCTTTTATAATATTTGTGAATCCGAGTTCAGATGTTTTTGGCCTAAAATTCAAATATTAGGAAATGCGTCACTCATCTTATTATGCAATGATCCCTTTTGCCTTAACTTTTCGTGTCTCTCTTGTAGCTGATTTAATTGACATCAATTGAACATTAAATGAGTTCATAATAGGTTTCGTATGCTACATCGAGTTATTAAATGATGTTATTCAGGCGTGTTCAGACGTGCGAAACGTAATTCAGTTGATTTTTGTGCGGTGCGGTGAGGATGAAGCGCGAATGTCGCTGTGAAGATGCTTACCGATGAAGAACCAGACGTAGGACTTGCCGAAGAGGCCATTCTTGTACACTTCGCAGAGCACCCGGCGCGCGGCCACCACGTAGAACAGCCCGACGATGACGCGCGCATCCTGCCGCCGCAGGTTGCGCACCGCGTCCGCTGGATCCGACAGGAACGACTGCCGCGTCACGATCTCGATGCCAACACTCTTGCAGTGAGCCTCCAAGTCTTCCACGGTCTACATAAAAAAAAAGTTTCAAACAAATTTTATTTTCACAGTAAAACTCGTACGTAATTTTTTTCCACGAATTTTACATGCTCGCTTGGAGTTGCGTAGCTGAAAAATATTTTATCCGTTTTTCCGCTTGAAATTAAAAATGTAGGCTTCAAAATGTAATTCAAAAGTTTTTCTTGCGGCGCGGCTGTATGAGCGTAACAGCGGAGCGGTGCAAGAACGCTTCAAACCCACTTATGAAGAAAAACCCGGAGCTGCTCTAATTACATTGAACCGGCGCGCGCGGCGTGAAAGGCCGGAGCCATTCATTGCGGCGACTATACACCGCACGCGCCCCTCGTTAAGTCGCCTGCCACTCCCGGCCGCTCTATAAATATACTGCTTTAGTTCGTAAAATTTAAAAATGAAGAGAAAAGCGCATACAGGATCGCGGCCTTCTCATGTAAATATCATAATAAAAGAGGCGAGTACTACGAATTTCAAAAAGATTTAACAAACGGTTGGTCCATGTCTTATTAAAATTTAAATACATTTTCTCATTTACCATATTTTATAAATTAAGCACTGCAGTTCGTTGGCGAGGAACTCATTAATATTATAAATAAACATGTGTTATTTTATATTATTGTCACAATATTTTTTTATCTGAAGTACTCGTATATAATTGTCGCCTCCGATTTTAACTCCTTCACAGAAACCCTCCGAGGAGCCAATCGAAAACCATTAAAACGTGTCGACAAGATCTTAAGTTTCCGGCTTTGGAATTTTGGGATTGTGTGACCTTGAATAGCTACTCGAATGTACTTAAAGCTGAGACTTTCGTGTCCCATGAAATTTACGAGCCGAAGCAGCCTTCCTTCAAGCATCAAGCCATCGACAAAATAACGTGTGATTTGTGCCTCTACATTTTTGGTTGTATTTTCCTTGTACACCTTTATATGTTATGCAGCATTCATTTTGAATAGTTAATTAATAATGTGTATAACGGTGTGATCTAATAAAAATATCAGGAAACGTGCAGGTTTTTACCACTCAAAATAATTAACGAAAAACCGGTGAGATGTTTCCATATATTTTTCCTGATAAGAAAAAAATAAAACACGAAACTCATACATTGTTTTCTCCACACGTCACCTATGCTTTCAATTATTCTCCTCCGTAGAGAAAAGCTTTTTTGATGCACGATATCCATATTTTTACGGAAACAACTAAGTAAGTTTTTTCCTACTTAAATACACGAAAGAAGTCAAGTCGCAATGATTAACATACCTATTTTGTCAGTTCATTATGCTTCTTACGCCTCTTTAGAACGACTTAAATGTTTCGGAAGAAAAGGGATGGGTAAAGAAAGTATCACTTATTTAGATAGCAGTTACGTAGCCACAGCGATGGAGAGCATTGGAGACAGTGTATCACGTTACACACAGTGAAAGTTGAAATAGTTTGTTTTTGCATGTATTTTGCGGACCGTACAATATTGACGCCTAGTTTTTGATTTGAAAATGTGGATGGCTTTTTTATAGCGAATATTATAATTAACAATCACGAACTGACGGGCTTAGAGGCATGTTCCGAAAAATACCTACACAATTTTTGAGCGAAGTTTATTATAAACTTTTAATAAAGGTTACAGTGGAAGTATGCGATTCATTTTGTTGAACAACCCAATATTTTATTTAAGCTGTTGAAATTGCCACATGTATCCATTTTTCCATTATTCATACATATCTTGTCGAGTTAAGTGTCCATGAAAATGGTCCTTTCTAACACACCAGTGGCCCTCATTCATTTAATCCTATCCGAAAACAACAGACCTAGATTATTCAATAGAACTATGGTACATTTGTTAACAATTGTTTTACATATAAAGCTTATGATGTCTAATGCAGTGAAATGGAAATCGTGGCACAGTCGAAGGCCAATCTCAACCGTCGTTTGTCAATCGGTAGACAGAGCGGTTAGCGTGTCGTACTCCACTCGATGTCGATACGAGCAAGTATCTGCCGATCGAACGACTTCAGTCACGCGAGCGCTTCAGGATGGCCATTGGAAAAATTGAGAATCTGCCACACACTAGTTGAAAATTTGCCGAACATGACAAAACATGCCTCATTAGATGTCAGACTTTTTTTTACAAAAACTGCTAATCTGCGTTCACTTACGATGTTTTTGTAAAAATGTGATTAAGTTATGTAGTTTTTGCCAAACTGGACGACTTTTGATTGGCTATATTTAGCGATCTAAGTTGTTTTTGTAAAAATTGGATTTAGTAGTATGTTTCATTTTTTGTAAGGAATTCAGTGTTGCCAAAATCAAGAAATCGCAAAAAATGTTAGTTAAGTAGTTTTTGTAAAAAACCCTTCAATTATTTCTAAGAATAAAACTCAGAAATTATACAATTTTATGCCCATAAGAGTTTGGATCTTAACCTACAGACTTTTCAGTTCATAATTCCGTCTTGAAAAAGGAGATCCCGGGTCCATAAAATCATTTCTTACAAAACAAAGACCAGTATTAGGGTTACAAAAAGTTCTACTTGTTTCCCTAAAATTATAAGGAGTAAGGAAGATATTCTCAAATCTGCCAAATTCTGCCACATTTTTGATTCACATCATCTGCCCAAGCGAAAATTTAAGAGCCAAATCTACTAAATTGGCAGAAATCTACCACAAATGGTCACTTTGAGCGCGCGCCACCTGTACGCGGCGGTACATAGCTACATCATTGTACAAATGCAAAATAAACTTTTTTGTGTACATATATTTCTACCCTTTTGTTGGAATACATTACCGAGTTTCCTTACTCTACAGGTTGAGTTCGAAGACTAATGTAATGTAAAGATAACACGAACAGTAGACAAACACGCCCTATATTTGTCTACAGCCACGAACAAAAACACACCGAGCGTGATCCACCGCGGGTTGCTTTTGCTATTACATTGTTCGAGAGTTATCGCAGAGGAAAAATAGATCTCTTTTAGAATGGGATAACAAATTTGGATTCAAATACTGATGATAACATAGATTAAAAAAAATTGTGACACAATTAAAATACACGTTCCCATTTATTCAATACATATTATAATTTTGGGATAAAAGTAATTTTTAGGAGTTTTTATATTTTTTATGACCATCACACACCGGATGGACACACAATTCCCACAAAAATAGAAAATTATATTTTATTAAAGTTTATAGTCCCGAAACATTCACTGGATAAATACACTATCGAAATTATAAACTAAACACTTCAATAAACTAAAATAAAAATAAAATGAAGACACGTCCGCCATTGTCAGATGCTGACAAAAGACCTCTCAATATGTTCCAGTTTACTTACCGATATGAAGACCTCCTCAGCTTGCTGCAGTATGGCGATGCGCGACCAGCCGAACTTCTGCATGAGTTTGATGCGCGTTGGGTTGTGCACTGTAGCAGACGGATGGGTGCGGAACAGGGTCGGGAAGCGCGCACGATCCGATAGCGCTGGCGACGACGCGCCATAGCATAACTACAAGGACAATAAAGTAATAAGTGTTATCAATATATTGCAACCCGCCTGCCAAGCGTGGAGATTACGGCATAACCCTCCACTTAATGCATGCCATTGTTTGGTGGATCATATGATACAAAAACCTTATGTAATATCTTCTTGTTTATACTATGTTCTTGCAAATACATTTTAATGATTTTATGATTTTTTTATGTGGAGGAGGCTCATAGTCCAGCAGTGACGGGCCGTTGATGTTGTATCAATATATAAAAGATTTTACGTACAAAAAATCCTAAATATCAAGTTTCCTGAACTATTATTAATATTTTAAAATGCTCTCAAATGAGTATCAAACGAGCCACGAGAACTACAATAGACTATTGTTTAGCAGATCTTTAGTCTTTGGAATGCCCTACTGGATGCGGTAGAGGCGAGAAGGCGAGCGGCGATAGGGTCTCGACAGTATTGTTTAAAGGACACAGACAATATACCAGACTAAGGGGCTAATGAAAATGGCAAACTATTTGCCCGCTGGACGGAGAACAAAGAGAGAGAAATAATTGATAATATTGACTCAGCAGACAGAGTGGCTTGATAGAGAAGAACCTATCAATAAGAGAAACGAGCCTTGGCGGCTGCTGAGTCACTTCTATGATAAATGGCAACATTTTGCAGTAAACCTGGTTGGATTTCCTTTACTGATATTATTTTGTTAACCAGCTGTCCGCCCGTGGCTTAAACACTTTTGTTTAGCTAGAATTAGAGTAATTATTTTTATCGTAGTTGCGTGATGTGCATACAGACAGACAGACAGACTAAGAATAAAAATATTATATTTCGATTTCAAATTTTTGTTGCAGGTTGATCTACTCAAAAATCTCAGGTGGTTGTTACGTCTGTGAAACTGAACAACAATTTTTTTTTCATAAAATTGTCTTAGTAAGCTGATCAGTTTGTACGAAATGTCACTTTTTAGGGTTCCGTAGTCAAAAAGGATAGAACTTATAGTTTCAGTCTGTCTGTCCGTCCGCGGCTTAGCTCAGAGACTCTTAGTACTAGAAGGCTGTAATTTGGCATGGATATACATATTATTATTAATCATGCCGACAAAGCTGAAGAATAAAATCTTAAAAAAAAGTATTTTTTAGGGTCCCTCTGGTACACGTGAAGTGGGGGTTATTTTTTTTATTCATGATTACCTTATAAATAGTGTGAGGTATCGTTGGATAGGTTTTTTTAAAATAATGGGGGTTTGCTAAAACCATTTTTCGGTGCTAGTGTACGTTTCAGAATTATTTCGTTTTAAAGTGCTTATTTTTGTCAGATTCAAGTGTGTCCCCCCCCCCCCCTCTACCAGCAAAACCATTGTACTCATATTTGGAAATGTGAAAAAATTCACGGTAGTAGTGTACAAAATGCTTTTAAAAACGCGACCGCATGCATTTTAAATGATTTACATATCAAAACATTGTTAAACTAAAAGTTAATGATGAATTTAAAAAGAAAACTATCAACAGCAAGTAATAGGCTTTACAGATTATCGAATATATAAAATGTACTTGTACAAATAAGAAATTTGATACTACAAATGAAAAATATTTTGATGAATGTTAACAGTCTTAAACAGGTAGGTACCTAAGTAGTATTTCTGTGCATTCACCTAAGCTCAGGCCTTTGTACACCATTTCGAACACTATTACAAGTAATGTACTTAATCTAGTGAGCGGTTTAATTACCAATGTTTAATCTGCATACTACGAGCAACATGTACGTCGTATGTAATTAAAGGAATAGAGGTCGAGTTGGCAAATTGTGCATGTAGTGTATTATGCGCTTTGTTATAATTATTCAGCAATATTGAATATAAGATTGTTAGATATTTCTATATTAAACTTATTTTGTATTTTTTGTCAAAAATATAATTACCTGATTATTATACACCGTGAAATTTACATCGTTTTGTTCCCGCCGTGTAGTGATAGTACCCGTCAAACTGAACAACTTTTCACGAAAAAAAAATTTCCTGCGACAAAAAAATTTTTGGCCTCTCCATACAAAGTGAGACTCCCGACCGACCCATTATTTTTTTTTGTCACAGGATTTTTTTTTTTCGTGAAAAGTTGTTCAGTTTGACGGGTACTATCACTACACGGCGGGAACAAAACTATGTCAATTTCATGCTGTATAACTAATAAACTTACCTAATCTTTATCTTATTTGACTTATGCCACTGAATGAATAGTTCAGAAAAGTTATTACCATTCGCTACCAATACCCGTGAGCTTTATTTTGATAGTGACACGGGGGAATATTTAAAACTTTGCCTGCAGTTTCAAATGTCTTAAACATAGTTGGTAATGCGCCTGTTTCTGGCCCGGATAGCCAAGGAGATGCAGGTTCGAGTCCTGACAAAATTTTCCATTTTCTGCTTTATTAGATATTTCGTTCACAGACGTAATCTGTAACAACAATAAATACAAAAAAAAAATACAAAATACAAAATTCTAAAAATCTATTAAAAAGTTGTTACAAATTTTACCATGTCCTAACATCTCCTTTTACTAATGTCGTCGGTTCTTAGCCGTGACGTACGAAAACATAGACGTCTCGAGACGTAGAAATTCTACTAGGAATTCGTAGAAGCGCGTAAACACCTTACTAAGCCTTGAGCGTAAGATATTGATATGTATTCTGGCAGGCTGTTAGCGTTCGCATCTGCAGAGCTCGACATGTGCTCAATATTGAGCTGGCTAAGCTCAGCTGATATCTCGTGCGTCTTCTGAATGCAGCACATTTATACTCATGCATATGTATGATCTTATTAGGTCTCTTGTACGTCATACTAGTAAGGCAAAGAAAAAAGAGTCTCCACTTTGCCCGGTTTTCAGCATCCTTAGGTGTATATCCGCTTTCATGGCTAGTACAATTAATTATTCTGTGGTATTAGGTACGTAATTTGTGACACGTTCGTTATGCTTCATTTAAAAGTGATCCGGATGATTGAATAGTTGTTTTATTTACACTTTACATGCGGATAATATGTTTTATTATATTATGCAAATTATTAGGCAGAGTACTGGTCCTCCACCATATAGTCACCAAATCGACTCGATAAGAAGAAGATTACGCAAATGAAAAAAAAAAATTCCTTCCTTCATGATCCTGGCACTATCCTCGCTTATAAACTCAGCGAATAAAGCTGTTCATTGCTTCTTATTATTTGCCACTTACAACGAATTTGTGCTATACCTATATATCCCAGTTAAAATATTAATTTGAAAAAAATCCATAAGATGGTTGGCATTGGAATTGTTATATCATTCACTTAAACAATGTTACTTCACCTACAGTAAAACACTCGTAACTACGAGTTTTAGAGCCCGTATTGTAGATAAGGTGAACCGACAACATTCTCAAACTTCCGCCGTCTCAGATATACGCGCGTCACGCTTGTTTGCTACAAAATTTCCAAGTAACAAGTCGCATAGCCAAAATAATGAAATTTAATTTCATGAACATCTCAATTTGGATTATCGGAGTTGAAGTTTGATACTTTCGGCGTAATGGGCCATGGGATAGGGCACCCAACTGAGATTGAAAATTTTTGAACCCTATTAATGGGTCTACCATTTATTAAACGAGGGAAAATTAAGTTCATTAGAAGACCTCTCAATTGAAAAGTTTGTTGAATAGAAAAGTTTGTTTAAATTAAGAACTGGATTCCTCTAACTATATGTGTTTTAATGTTAATAATGTTTACATAACCACCACCCACCACTTGCGACCATGACGTATCGCCGTTGTTTCTGAGAAACACATTTGGAAACAAGCTTGTAGCTTTGGTAGAGTTGCTGGGCATTAATTTCTCATTAGTTCCAGTGGGAAAAATCACGAAAGGAACTTGCATGCCTGAGTGAACTTGTGTAATATTCGCTACCGTACCGGGCACTCGCACGGCATGGCAGCGGCGAGGCGGCGTGTAATTGGGCGCCCTAAGTATTGCGGTGGGGGTCCACAGGTCCCTCCTTGCAGTTGGCATTACTTCAGTGTTCAAACTGTTTCCTTATTCACAAACGTGCAAGTAGTCGGAAGTTCTGCCCCGAAACTTTTCTCAGTTGCAATTACAGTGCAAATACCACTGCGACATGAATTGAACAGCAAGTTTCAGGTATCCAAGAACTTGTGATCTAGTTGTTTATACAAAGTACGTCTTTTCGTAGAGTTTTGAATACGTCCGTGAAGATGTATCTTGTAAGCCGTATTGAAGTTGGTTAGTTTACACCACACTACGTTTCGTAGCACGTGCTACGCTGCGTAGCTGTTTCGTAGCAACCAGGTGGTTTCAGTGAAGACAGATCCTCTGTGGCTTGTTTAATAAAACCAAGTGTACATGCGTTGCCGATATACAAGAATATTAGAGTTTATAATTTAAGGTTAAGTGGCTCCAGGCAATGTCATGCAATACTGAGCGAGCAATATTTTTAACTGTATTTATTTTGATGTGCCCTGTACCTACGTAATTTTAATATTGGTAATATAAAAAAAAATATTGGATTTATTTATGCCGGACCCATAGATAACACTATACTTGTATTTGCATTTGAAAAATTACGTACATATCTATCTATAGGTATATATTAAATAGAAAACAATATTTTAATTGGCTGGTGATCCAGTAGGTAGCTTGATAGTTCTAGCCAAATTTACACTATTACCATTTTACCATAAAATCTGTTACCGTTTTATAACTTAGTTGCGAGCTCTTTTAAATCAGTTCAATATATTTTTCCTACTGGTAAAACTGAAAAATAGACGAATGGATCCGGGTAAACTAAATGAAATTGAAATCTTGGTCTATCTGAAGTATTCTGTTAAGTGGTTGCTGATAAAATTTATGAGTTAAGTATACCAGATATTTATAGCTTGGTGTTTTGCTAGTTGCTGATATTACCCTGTGGGGCTAGCCCGGTTTGCTCACTCAATTAGTTTCCGTTTTAGCGAGAAGCTAAACAAATTTATGCATTTCCGGAGCAACTTGAAGATTTTAACAGCGCTTGGCGGTAACTTTTTAAAGCTGTTTTGCATAGTTGATTGCTTCGTTAGTTATGTTTGACTATGGGAAATTGCAAAGAAACACTCCTGCTACTTTATAATTTTCAAACCACAAGAAACATAAGTATGTTTGTTACAATTTTGTAGCAAGATATCTCTAACGATAACAATATTCGAATCCAAATAGAACTAGATTGAAAAATAAATCACTACTAGTTAGAAAAAAATAAGCTTTTATACATACCACCATAAGGTTCCACATCTTGGCGGCTTCAGCTACGGTCGTACACACCGTGGAGCAGCCGGCAAGCAACAACAGTTTCTGCGGCGGATTGTACAGTAGGTTGTACATCACACTCGCCCCGAGACCCGGTTCACACTAAAGAAAAACAAATAAAAATACAGGGTGTAAGTATAAGAATAAAATAAAATGATAGGGTACATTCAACCCATGATTATGAATCATATTCCACTGGAATTCCTTCCCGGAAACATTTATTTTTTAACATATTTTTTGTCAGTTTTCACATTGAAGTGTGCTTCACAGCTAGTATTACATAAAAAAAACGTTGCTTATACAGAAAGCACCACTTCTTCGATGCAAATATAACTGCTAAGTATTTTAAAAACAGCAATGTATTATAAATTACTTTGCACAGGCGGCGACGCGAGTCATTTGCTGCGCGCGTGCGTTCTACAACGCGTTGGAGTAGATAATACCCGGTTTCTTTAGCTATCTTAACATTCCTTTTTTTTCAAGTGTTGATTATTTTAACATGACGTACTAAAAATGCATTACCTATATCAGAACCCGCGCCGCCTTACCTACTTTGTCATCAGTTTGTGGGGACCTGTCACTTACACTTTAAAAAAAGACGTCTACAGGGGTAAGAGCGATTCAATATTTTATCGCTATAGACAAACACAAAATGGATAAATTAGATACCCTGAAACAGTGTAATGTAAAATACAGTTGTTGAACCTCCCACATCACTAGACGATCGGATACTGAGATTTTTGACCCGCAGAAATTTCTTATTAATGAGAAAAGAGACAGTTTATCACTTTTGGCTATTCTTAAGTAGAGTTACATCGTTACCCTAATCACTCGAGTACATTTTTTTTTCAGTTACCTTGATCTTATTTTTATCTCTAAAGCAATGAAGATATTTATTCCAGTCAGCCATTCAAATAACTGTTTCAGACATAAATTAACGAAGAATCAGACGCCCAAATCTTTCTCTTCTTTTTGGTATTCGTATCTATCGGAAACCATCGAGATAGCTGATATAACGAAAAAAGTTAAGTAGAATGGTACGATTTTTGCAAACAATTAGGATTTAAATTATAATTTAGCTGCCTCAAGGGTAAAATTATTTGTACATTGTATATGCCAGTAGGGTCGTACGTATGATTGAACCCTTATTTAGGATGATTGATTTCCCAAAGGGTTACGTACAGATTTGTATTAAATAACGTCTGTCTGTAGATACCATTACATTTCTGACTGACACTGACAGAATTGTTGTATTTTAATTGGATATTTGGATAGTAAGATAAGTATTTGGATATTTGGCCTCGATTCAGGATGTCATGCTCTAATTCTAATTTTAAAATCCAGCTATCCTTTTCGTTTTTATGACCAATGAAAGAGAGGCGATGAACGAATGATATTCATTTGAACGAATGATAACCTAAAATAAGGGCATAGCTGTCAGTTTAAGACATTTTTAAGTCGCATGTTTTAAGTGCTCTCTAAAATTGTGCAATCAACACGGCCATAAGGTTCAAATTCGATGTTTGACAGCTCTAATATTAGGATGGCCATCTCCTGTGCCTTTTCAATCTTTAAAAGGTAAAAAGGATGGACGAACTTAAATTAAGGATTAGAGCGTGACATCCCGAATCGAGGCCAATATCGATTAAAAGAATTGGTCCAGGAGTCTAATACACAGATTGCGAATGTACCAAGTCGAATTTAACTAATTTGATTTGTAGAAATATTCTATGCGTGCTCCCTTGTACTGAATTATCACGCATTATTTGTGCCAGGCTTCGTTGTAAAAGGCTGTAATCGTAATACAGTCAATGTTAAAGCAGATTTAATAGAGGACGACTCATTTCATTACAAAACATGTTGTATTTATGTAGAAGCGCCTCGGGCAGACTCAGGCCGCGTTTAATTAAATCCAGCGTTATGCTCAAACAACACAAGTTACCTCGGAATTCATATTACGCAAATTTTGCGGTTCGGATAAGACTAATTCTGTGATATATTTCAAAACTTTTAATTGAACCGCCCTTATCCGAATATCTTAAATTAAAATACGTAAAACTATTCTGTAGCTATTGTTATCGCCAGCCAATAATGTTGAAGAGGGTTAGCTAAGAATTCCAGGCACTTTGGGTACAGCCCCCCGCGCATCAGTGGAAAATATCGGTTTCATGCCATCACCCTCCATTTAAGTACCTGTTTTAGGTAATAATCGGTCATCAAAGGTAAAAGCGAGTAGATGAAAATGTCAATCGTCCCCCAGCATGAATCAATAGGACGGGAAATGTCGGTGGATCGGTAAAATCAGATTGGAAATTCTATTTTATCAATAAAAATTTCTTCCGTGAGCCGTTCATAAATTGTCGGTAATTGAATTGAACGTCAGGCTCACCCTCGGTGCAATATCAACCTGACTCATTCTTAGGGACTTTGGTTGGGATTATTGAATAGACTATAAATATTTAAGTAGTAGTATATTTAAGTAGAATGAAAATTCGGCTGCGTCATAGATAAATGCTGCGTCTAGAAAAACCGGAACTATTAAAAATCTATCAATTTAAATGTCTTTGCACAGGGTTTGAATCTAATTAAATAGATAAGGAAAAAAATTACTTCACTCATCTATTTTTTTAAATCTGATTCTATAAATAATATAGGGTCAGTGGATCACGTGACACGCCAAGGTGTGGGTGGCACTGGTAATTATAATCTGATCTGTAGACAGATTTCACTGTCTGGATTTCGACGCTAATGCTTCTTTGCTAATGGATTACTTACTTACTTATAAAGGGCGTCAACAGACATGGTAGATTACTATCACACAGATTAAACTGATTAAATTTTAGATTCAACTTCGATGTGATTAATATTTGACAGTTTAAGACCGTATATGGGTACATATACGGTCTTAAATTATCTGTGATTATGAATCATAAATATATAGGTAAAAATAATCTTAGGGCTCAATTTCACTTCCCCACGACAAAACAGGATATTTATTTCATCGACAGCTCATATACGTCCCCACCTAGGGGCTCGAACAAGCCTACCCTGAATTAGGCCGATTAGGCCTTAGTCAACCACGCTGGCCCAGTGCGGGTTGGTCGACTTCACTTCGTCGAGTGCGCAGGTTTCATCACGAAATTTTCCTTCACCGTAAGAGCGTCGAATAAACGTACATATTAATTCTAAATTCGAAAATACATTGGTACGTGGTGGGGATCGAACCCGCGTCTCCCGGACGGGAGGGAGGCAACTAGACCAAATTAAATAAATAAATATCCATCATATCGGTTGGATATTTTAATAATTCATTATATGTATGTTCTACATTATATTCATATCGTCCTCACAGAGGGACTTGATGAGCCTACCGTAATTTTATATTAACACCTAATAAAAAAAACTACCAACCTTGCTGTCGTTACTGTGTATGAACAGCTTGAACCCGGTGAGGAGGTCGGAGCGCGCGTTGACGTCAGCGAGCGCGAGCTCTGCGGCGGGCTTACAGGCCTGGCCGCCCTGCCAGCCGCCCTCGCCTTCCATGGGGAAGATGCCTCCGATGTGCAGGTCCTCGTCGCGCCGGCCCTCGCTGCCGCCGCCCAGCGCGCCCAGCGCCAGTAGCACCAGCGCCCGCGCGCGCTGCGACTCGCCCCCCCCGCGCCGCACGCGCCACCCCCGCCACGACCACCACCACACACTCTTGGCAACGACGAATAATTGCACTATTGCTTCCACTAATAAACACCTAACTCCACACATCGTCCTAGTTCGAAAGCTAAATAAATTATTCGCGAGTGCTTTTAACTTGACCAGCGGACGCTTTGAAAAATTAAAGTTTGCGCGCACTCGCGAGACGCGGAATTCGGCTTTATGATATAAATATGATATCACCCGTAGAGATTGTAGACATAGCCTAATAAGCGTGAAATTTTGTAAAAAGTAGGACGCGGTGAGGGGGCGGGTAGAGCGGCGGACGCAGGGCCCGTCCCGGCCCCGGCCCGGCGGCGCCTGCGCCCCCCCCGCCTGCGAGCTCATGGCTCGCCGCGACCACATGCTGTCATTGCAAGCCTCCTCTAGCATTGTCCATCTTCACCCTGCAACAAAAAAAGAACAACGTTAATGCACATGGTTCACATGAACTTTCATTCACACACATTTCGCTACTATTCTTACTTGTGGAAAAAAAATTGAAAGTCCCGTATCGTCCGCTATTTTAAAAAGAAAACTTGCCTCGATTCAGTCAAATTAAATACGTCGATGAAAAAGTGATGTTAACTAGAACGGTTAATATCAGTTTCATTATTTTTGCTTCAAACTATCGATCGCCCTCCATGAAAGAATACTATCTCAAGAACTGTTAAATTCTCTATTTTTACTAGCTGAGTCCCCACTTTCTTTTCAGTCGGTCTCTAATATCGGTTCATTCCATTGTACGTGATGAAAAATCGCACTCATTCGTATCAAGTCGATATCGACGATCGCCAATAATGCGGATTCTATTTAAATTTTGACGTCCCTATGATCGTCTACCAACTTCTTTGAATAATGTTAGTAAAAAGTAAAATTATGATATCGTAGCTGGCTGGAAATACTTCTATAAGGCTCTTATTTACAGTGCACTAAGGGGATTCGTGTTGTCGGTAACACAAAACCCGATAATCGGCTCGGAGAGCACGCCGCTATGAAGAGTTAATGATGAACGAACAAGGATCACATTAAATAAAATAACTAAAATAAATAAAATCCGTTATTATAGTACAATTTTACTATAATATTTTACTACGGACAATGTTTGACATTCTTCTATCTCAGGAAAAATGTGCTCCGGACCTTTGAATGGCGTGCGTGGGGCCAAATCCAACACGTAGAGGCCCGTTTGTTAATAACCATTATTATGAAGGTAATTTGTAAAATACCAGTTGTACGCTCATGGTTGTCTAAGATATTTTCAGTGTTTCTCCACTTCCATACATTCGCGATATTATCCACCAATCTAATTATTAACTGATTATTTATCTTAGAATGTATATTAAGAAGCAAGTATTGTAATAAAATTCTGCTACAAGCTACTGAATTGCTCCTCTACTTTACATTAAGGAACTTGTAAAATGACCTGTAATTTATAGCTCGCTAACTTACACTCACAGTTAGTTGTTTCAGCGTAAATTGAATAAAAAAAATATGTCATTACAAAGCTCATCCCGGTCGCATTGTAAATGCAATTTCCGGTGCATTTAGCTGAGATGACGGCTCGTGGCGCAGAGATTGAATGAAACTTTCGTGGTGCACGGACTGGAAGTAAACTCGATATTTCGTTGGCAAGCCAGCCGCCCACCCCAGCAATCATTTCTCAAATGGTATTTTCAGATTTGTTCCCTTCAATGCGATATTTCAATTCAGGTCAAAAAGATTCAATTTTCCGTGATAGCGAGTAAGCAGGGTGGGACGTTTAGTGGCGATAAATAGTGCACTCAGGCTGTCCGAAGCTTTTTGCTTCTATTTTCCGCTGCCATTTCTACCCCGCCGGAACAAGACACCCAATTTCCGTCCCATCTTTACTATGTAATACAAAAAACAGGGCTTCGTTACTCCAATATTTATGAAGCGTATTCGTTCGTGTTTTGAAAAGAATAATGACTATCCACAAAGAGATCCCATTTTACGGTAGATGAAAGACGACAAAATGCGGAAATTGAGGTCGACACTTAGTGAAAATTCGTGAAGCGTGATGGTTATGATGATAGAAGAGTACATTTTGTAAGTTTGTTTTCTATGGAGTTATCGTAATAAACACTTGTAATTTGAGAAGGAATCACATTAAAGTATTATATTTTTAGATAGAAAATTATGGGTCTCGGTATCGGTCTCTCTCTATCAGTATTTGAAAGAAAAACTAATGATACCCCAAAACTGGAAAAATCCACATCGTATTTTTTTTAATCTATGAATATAAGCAAATATTATTTTAAATTTTAAAAACATTACTTAAAAGTGTTTGTATGTCACATATACATTGTTGGAGATAGTTTTTTTAACAGTGTAAAAAGACAGACCTCGTAAGGATTGCGCCCTGCTGAACATTACTTCCAAACCATTAGCTATAGATACAATATTCATTATGACAGGAAAACTGAATTTCCTCTTTCGGTCCATTCATTTGAACTATTCAGTTTGCTTGTTGATGTGAACAATTTGATGATATCCTTCACACATTTTTTTATTGTAAATGTTAAATGTGTTACATTTATCATTAATAATATTTTACTGTGTTCTTATACAAAGTGTAAGTGACGGATTTCCTCTCCACAAAATGATAAGGTACATCATGCTTAGGATTTGGAATCACATCCCACCGGAATTTCCTTCCGGAAAATTGTTGCCCTGCGTTCTGAAGTCAAGTATTTTCAGGTTTGAGCCGAAACGATAGAAAGCACCCCACCATAGTTTCCTCACATTGGCTTTTAATTTTTCTGTGACGCCACATGTGGATGTGTGGGCGTATGCTGCTTCCCTTTCACCGGGTACTAAACATGTAGTAATTTTTGACATGAAGCACGCGGCTAGGCAGTGTAATTAAAGTAATATGCCAAAGTAGAGTAGCAGTACTATAATTATTTATTCTGTGGAAGTAACCATTTGATGTGGAGACAGGAGGACCATGATGTTGGATACTGGGTACCATAATATATTCTGACGGCCAAAGAGGATGTAAGGGGGTTACTGGCGGCTATCTAGCACGGCTAAACAGCCAGCGTGATGAGGACTTTGAGCGGACTATTTGATTAGTTTAAGGCCCAATTTCGACTGGTTTCGTTTTATTTCAATAACGAAATCTGATTGGTTATTCAAAACCATCTCCTCTCCTCTCCGCTTTGGTGGAAACCGGGCCTAACCAATAGGATTGCATAAAATGTCCGCTCCTGCAATCCTATTGGTCGTTTCTCATCTCTCCTCGTTTCTCCGCTCCGCGCGCCGCAGCCTCGCTCCGCGTCAATGGACAGGCAGCCTAACGCCAAACGCTTCAAATTCATATATAAGTTTTATTTATTTAGTTGTTGACTTTTTGACTAAATAATCGATATGATTTCATGTGTAGATGTGTTTCACTGAACTCAATGTACAATGTGCGAGATTATTTACGTAGGTAGTGTAAATTATCTGGTAAGCTGTGTATTGAGTCTCGTCTAGGGTCCAAAACGTTTGAATTATTTATTAAAGCGAGTTATGTACACCACTCTACAAGTGAAACCAGTGAAGCATACATTACCGTTAGTTTTGTTAGGCCATAATTTGAGTATCAAAATAATATTCGTCTTTAACGTAGCGTGTTTAATAGTGAGTAACTCTCACCTACATTGCATATAACTTTCGCCACTATGACTCTAACACGACAAACTTTTTTAACCAATAACGTCTAATCCGCTTCTCTGTACTCATTCTCACTTCCTAGGTCTGCTGTAAAAAATTTCTTTAGAAATAAGCACTACCTGTTGTGTCGTTTTACTATTACATTAAATAATAACATAAATAAATGTTGTTTGTTTTCAGCACTTCCATATACACCCCCCCCCCCCAAAAGCTTGAGCTTATCCAGAATTAAAGTGATCAGGTCCTAAGTAGACCAGTAGCCTAGTGGGGATTGGTTGACTTCCCAATTTGAGCTTTTTTGCATGGTCATGTTTCGTCACGACTATTTCTTTCCGTAAGAGCATAGAATAAATTTAGCAGAGCATAGTGACTGGTTGGGTTTACAAGGTGGCTGCGGCTCTAGCCACTACAGCTCCACCAGTATGTAATATTAGGAGTGCATACTTTATTACGTAGTATGAATTTGTTTCACGGGAGAGCACATTTTTTCCCGTAGACAACTTCTGAAGCCATTGTCAAACTTAGAAAGGAATTCCTTTGACTTGAAGCCAACAAACTTTACCATTTGTCATAATGTAAGTATTTCAACGCTGTGAAACGAAACGAAATATAACTTTAAAGCTGCCGCTTGGTAGAAACGGAACGTAAAACAGTAGCTGCAGCAAGAACTTTTTCTAACATTATTTTTATTATTCTGGCGTTTAACTTTTACAATCGCATCCCTAAACACCCTCCTTATAATTATTACACTCATAAAATCACGAAAATGTTTAAGCTTATGAAAATAAAACAGGACACTTTTTCTTTCTTGTGGAAAAAAGATTTTATAATTTCTTCTTATCATGTGGATTGTAAGGTCAATTACCAACTTTAGTAATCATAATCAAGAGCGAGGCAATGAACATCTGGAAAATTACGTTTCGAACGCTGATTGTCACAGCAGTCTCACCTAAGCCGCTTGAAGAGCTAGCCAGCGCTATTCTACTGAAAAATCTTTATGGTTCTTCTCTGGCACTAAGAAAATGTTCCTAAAACTGATAGAAGATTTGGTGGTCGGTTTGAAGAAAACACAAGTAATGATGTATGTCGAGCGCAGCAAAACAGTAAAGGAACATTATTGTGGATAAATATGGAATTTAATGAATATCAATCTAATAATATACGAAGAATAAAATGCTTTTCGTCAGTATTTGTTGAAAAAAGCCACGTAAGTGCTTGTAATGTAATTCCGGCAATTTATTCTATTATGCACCAGATTCCGAGAAATGGGCGAACAAATAAAGAAAGCGCTCCTTTACGTAATGGGGCCGAGGAGTGAATCGTAAGTGGGTAATCGGTACTCCTGGGATTTTTGACATATTTACTGGCGATTTTTGGTGACATATTTCTTGATCCTAGTGGAAACAATACAACTGAAGGCTGTTTGATGCGTATGACCTTAGTCTAGGCAAGAGTACCTATAGCGGAGGGTAGACAAGCATGAATAAGGAACGTCATGTTATTCTGTTTCAATAAAATATCTGTGAGTTTCAACTCATGACGTCACGTTACTTATGAACATTAACCTAGGCGGCCATGATATCAGTTTATTCGATAACTCATATGTGTACACACTTGGGTTTATTTTTATAGTTACAAGGTATAATTTAATTTGTAAGTTGGCAATTGGCAAATAAAGTTCGTGTCGTTCCTTTAGTTCTTTTTTTTCAACAAAATATGGCACAACAGATAAACTTTAGATTTTTAGTAAGGTCTAAATCCAAATATCTTCCAATAAATTCATCAATTGCTTACATCATTAATTCAAAATTTCACTTACCTCGTCCATTTATTCAACAAAAATGATGAGAATTTTTCCTTTGGATTTATAGAAGCGTTTATAAAGAAGCGTGTTCCGTGTTCAAAACACACTAAACTAGAGCACGGTCGTTAAGTTAGGGGCCTTTTAGGGCTTAAAAACTCTAACTGGCTACTACACCTATGCGAAGTATGTTTAAATTTACAAACAAATACATCGGGAAGACAATGAAAATATATAGAAGGTCTTACGAATGTAAGTAAATAAGAAAAGCTATGCAATATAAATATAATATTCTGATCGTTTAATGTATAATGGACCCTACAAGCAAAACAAACGTTTTAGATTACAATAGCGATATCGAATTATTACGATCTACTGGCGAATCCAATCCTTGATTGTATTGTTCGGAACACACAAACATGTTTCTGACGTTAGCTTTTGAACTGTACCACAAAGGAACCAAAACTAAATACATACGCAGAATCAACGCGATGTCGATAAGGAGCTTTGGGAACAAAGAAATAAATGGTTGTTTGTTTAAGGGGCGTCGAAAGGAAAAGCAATTAGCTGGAATGCAAATAGCGCAATGTATTGTGAAGTTGAACACATTTGCATGCAAAGCGCGAGCCCCACTTCGAACCCCGCGCTCATTTCTATACCGGCTCCCTTTCAAAACTTCCATCGTAAAGCTAAAAAATTGCAACGCTCTTTCTAATTTCGCTTAAAGTGAACAAAATATCTCGAAGAACAGCGAGAACTTTTGTGAATATATTAAACTTTATATTAAACCCTTATTATACAATAAATAAATAAACTATCCTATGTATATGTAGTTGTTTTCAATTTAATAATATATATATATATATAGTTAATATGTCTGTTTACCTTGTTAAACAATATTATTTTGTTCAATAATAACGTTTTTTCACGTAATGTACTTGTTAAATGTTGTCACCAAACAGAAAATATGTGATATATTTTATCTTAATGATAAAATTCTTGTATATCAGACTCACTGTCTCCCAAGACACAGGTTACCCTAGTTTGGGAGAGAGAGATCAAATTCTGTAAGGACTTTTACTAGTACGTCTATCTATGTACATTTGCTTTTATTGCATTTATTGTAAAAATTTAAAGAAATAAATATTTTATTATTATTATTATTATTATTATATAGACAAAATCTTTCTTTACTTCTGTATTTCTTTGGTATTTTTTGTTAATGCGCGTAAATAATTCGCGCCTGTTTCACATTCTACGTCTATTGCTAGGCATTTCACAATTCATTTGTTTTGCAAGTTCCTCCATCCCATTTGCCAGGGGCCATTCCACGACGGCGTTTGGAGGAATCGTCTAATTAACCTGCCTATTACGCGATTTATGACCCACCTTTGGACCGCGGCGTTTTCAAGTAATTTCCACTAAAGTGTAATAGGTACGAGTATTTGACTACGAGGATTACGTTGTTTAACTGTTGTTTTGAAATTAAATTGCGTCGTGGTTTATGATTTAGGTTACGTAATATTTACTACTTTTTATTTCTAATAATAAATCGTAAATAACAAAACAAATATTTATTTTTAAAATAGCCGATTAAAAATTGTTATATTCGTGATCTTAATTTATTCATGTAGGAAAAAAAATGGTTTGTAATTTTACTGTTATCGCGTAGTATAATACTTATTTGCCAAAAATGCGGTTATTTGTGTTGAAATGGAAGACAAGACAGTAAAGTTCGGCGTTTGGGAGAATCGTCTAATTAACCTGGCCATTACGCAATTTATGGCGTACCCTTCGACCACGAGCGCTCGAGTAATTTCGCTCAGCTTTATTGATTGTGACGGCTTTTCCAGTAAATCACCGATGTCCTACATAGCAGATAGGGTGTTATGTTTAGGGCAACGATAGGGTGATGCGTCCGTCTCATCTCAGCAGCGCGTTGGAGTCACGAGGTTACGTATGTCAGAGAGCACACGCTCTGGTAGGTTCGGCAGAGCCGGAAATATGGTGCTGGTCAGGTCAGAGATACTCATTATTATACGCCTCCAAAAGTAAACTTTAGCAAAATACGCAGGTGGTGTTTAGGTATCCTAAACTGATAATAATTATTTTAGTACAAAATTATAACTTAATATCACATGTTTGTTAATAATTTTAGTCTTAATAATAATGAGAATGAGGAATTTATTTATAAGTTATAAAAAATATTTAAATACTGTGAAAAATCTTTTTGTGTTTGTGAATTATATTCTTAGGGATACATTATGATATGCTTACTTATAATTTACGTTTTATAAATGATAAATGATAATGATTTATTTGCTAAAAAAATGGTACAGGTTTGCAGGTGTACAGCATAGTAAATAACGAGCACATTTTCAGTCACTTTAAAGTAACTTGCAAATTATAAATGTCATAATAACTTAAAAAACAATACACAAAATTACACTAAAAATGTCCAAACAAGTCATGCAAACTTTACACTTAAATAATCCTTAACTGAGTAAAAATTTTGTGATTGAAGCCATTTGAACAATTCTCTTTTAAATACGAGTTTAGGCTGTTGTATTAAAGTTCGTGGCAGATTATTATAAATTTTAATACACATAGGACCACAGTTTTGACTGTATCTTGCCGTTTTAGGGACAACAGTTTGCACTAATTTATCCGGGTGTCTCAAAGGTCTATTAGTTAAGTCTTTTGCTTTTTTAAAGAGATATAGATTTTCCTTAACAAATTTGGCCACTTCAAATATATAGAGACACGGTAATGGAAGAACTTTTAGAGTTTTAAATAACGGACGGCATGAATCGCGAGGACCAGCTCCACAAATTGATCTAATACATTTTTTTTGAGCGATAAATGCTCTTTTAGAATGAGCGCTATTACCCCAGATAAGAATTCCATATCTAGCGACGGAATCAATATAACCGAAGTATGCAGCCAAGGCAGTGTTTAAAGAGGCTGCTTTTGAGAGTTTGTAGAGCGGAAAACTGAATCTATTTATTTTGTTACAAACTAGATCAATCTGTTTTTTCCATTTAAATTCAGCATCAAGTGATAAGCCTAAAAATTTTACACAGTCAGTTCCGTCAATGTGTTTGCCGTCATATTTAATGTTAAGTTTCTTATTTAAATTATTAAAATTCATAAAATTCGTCTTATTAATATTAATTTGCAAATTATTTTTATCCATCCATTCTATTACTACTTTAATTATATTATTTATGTCATTTTCATGGTTATCAAATTTATTAGATGTCACAACGATTGATATGTCATCTGCGAAAAGAATTGTTCTATATTTTGTCACCTCTGGGATATCGTTAATATATGCCAAAAATAATGATAAAATATATGATTCTCTTTGTATGCTAAGCTATGTAGATTTGTGCACATTCATACAGAAGAACGCTTCCACGAATACGCGCCTACATTACTCCAGTTTAATACGATTCGTTAGATTACATTTACTCGCTGTGCATTATATTGGTCGTGTCGAGTTTATATAAAGCCTTTTAGAGTCACCGTAAACATAAACGTAACCATAAGAGTTGTTACGATTGCGATTCACGTCACAACTAAATATATCATGATGACTCCACGTATCTAGGTTATGTTGGTTGGAGATAAAATATTACCCGTAGAATGTTTGTCTGTAAAAATAATAAATAATTATAATTGTCATTACATATTACAAAGATTTCACCAGTGACTGCTTTATACCTCGTGAGTCTGTCTTTGCAGAGTTAAAAACTTTGAAATGGCTTCCTGAATTTTTTTTAACGTTTTCACGCCCACATATCTACATATAAAAAAAACTGAATGGACATAAAAAACATATTATTACATATGTTATTATTATTGTTACTATGTAGGTATGGTATTTATGTACATATGTACTTTTATGTACCTATTTATAGGATGTATTTATAACATATTGATCTATGTACTTACATATTATTATTATGTAATTATAATTATGTGATGTAATTAGTGTAGAAGTCTATTTACATTTAGTTTTTTTTTTTCCTGTATCCAAAGGTTGCCTGGAAGAAATTTCTACCTTAGCAATAAGGCCGCCTATCTGTACACTATTATTTGAACTGCTTTTTTTCTGTGTATCTCTTGTGTGCTATAAAGTATATTCTATTCTATATAGGTATAATTTTATCGAACGTGCTCACAAAACTTCACGAGAATCGGTTGAGAAAAACCAATCTTATAATGCTGCGTAAACATTCTTGCACTTTGTCACGTGAGTGCACACCGGTCCGCTTGCCTGCGTATACGATTGTACGATTCTTCAATTTTATTCAGGCAAACGTAACCCAGTAAACCCCATAGCGCGTCTTGTCACGGCACATTTCAATTATAGCTTGTGACATGGATTTCCTCGTCATATGAAAAACAGCTTATTAAAATACTGTGGCGTCACTTTACATGAATTTTTTCTTCGCGTAGTATAATTGTCTTGTTCCACTTGAATAATTTACGTTTTTCTTTGAAATGAGAATACTGGTCTCGTAATAATAACGATTTTGAGAGGAGTATAATTTAGAGAACAATCTACCTCTGGTGAGCGAAGGATAATATTATACTATAAGAAATAGTAGGTGAGTAATAGATAAAGTAAAATAATATAATTACCGTGAAAGTTAATTTTAAACTTACAGGTTGTTTTCAAGATTTTTAGCAGTTTCATTATTCAGAATCTCAATAAAAAGACAAAGATTGGCCTGTAATTTTTATTTAATCTGTATCAATTTGTTCTCGGATCATTTAAAACTTCACAAAAAAAAAACAAAAAGATGGAAACATTCATCTGAAACGTGTCCCTTTGTTACAAAATAAATTGGCATTCCATTGTTTCGTTCATTTTAACTGAGATTAGACGGCGGAAGTTCGAGTTGATTGAAAGGACACGTAGAAAACATCGCGCGCGAATCCTTTGTTTCTAGTGAATCCATTCACTTAATGTATCCGGAACTGGCCACTTACATAAACAATATTTAAAAATAAATTATAACATTTAAAAATAGAACTCTTAGAAATAAAGTTTGTTTCATTCATCTGTCAATTGTTTTTACATTGTGGCGCCATTTTTAAAATTCATTGTCTATCATCACCATGGATTTGACTCGTGAAAATTTTCGTGCTAAGATTTATTACGACTTTCGGCGTGGATTAACTCATAAACAGTGCATGGATCAACTTTTGTCGACTTTTGGGGAGGAAGCCCCATCGAAAACCACTGTGTATCACTGGTTCAGTGAGTTTAATCGTGGTCGTCGTATGCTTGCGGACGATTTTAAAGATGGTCGCCCTAAATCGGCTGTTGTACCACAAAACATTGATGCTGTGCGCGAACTAATAATGCAAGACCGTCATGTTACATATTGCGAGATAGAGGCATTAGTATGACGAGTATTTATAAAATATTACACGAACATTTGGCTGTAAAAAAAAATTATTCTCGTTGGATCCCGCACAACTTAACAGTTGAACAAAAACAGGCTCGTGTTGATTGGTGCAAAAAAATGATAGAAAAATACAAATGTGGTACCTACATCAAAAGCTGTTCATAATATCTACACAGGAGACGAATCTTGGATATATGCGTATGATCCCGAAACTAAACAGCAGTCAACGGTTTGGGTGTTCCAAAATGAGCCAAACCCAACTAAAGTTGTTCGTGCAAAAAGCACTTTGAAGCAAATGGTTGCCTGCTTTTTTGGTATTAGTGGACATGTGGCTACAGTACCACTAGAGAATCGTAAAACGGTTAATTCTGAATGGTACACCACCATTTGCTTGCCAGAAGTCTTTGGAGAAATACGCAAGAACAATCGACAACGAAGAATAATCCTTCACCACGATAACGCCAGCTGTCACACCTCGGCCGCAACAACGGAGTATTTAAATAGTCAAATGATCGAATTGACGGGTCATCCGCCGTACAGTCCCGACTTGGCACCCAACGACTTTTATTTATTCCCAAGCGTGAAGAACAAATTACGTGGACACCGATTTTCAAAATGCTTCAAATTGCTTTCAAAATGCTCGTTTTGGAGATGGGTATCTCCCAGAATAGAAAAAATACAGAATGGAAAAAATGCTACTAAAGTTGGTTTCAACGTATGAAAAAATGCATCAATCATCACGGGGAATATTTTGAAAAGCAATAAAAGTATATTTGGTTGTTTTTGGTATTTTTTGTTATTCCGGATTAATGATGTGCCGTTCCCGGTAAATTACTTTTGTGTGGGAATATTCCGGGGAATATTCCCTTGAGAACTTAAACAATGGGAAAGTTGTCGAAATCTTCTATTTTTTTTATATATTTATATGTCACAATATTAAGTTTTAGGAGACAAATCACAAGTAATATTTGAATACTTACTAACCTAAGAGATTTCGTATATTCCCAATGTTACCGGGAACAATCACCAGAAATTTCCCACATGCCTGGGAATATTCCCAAAACTCCCAAAAAAATGGGATTCCGAGGAATATTCCCAGTGTTTTTAGGAATATTCCCAATGTTTCCGGGAATATTCCCGGGCAGATTCTGAAAGTTTTAACTGTATTTTAATAAGATAAAAAGAAACACAGACGTTAAATTTTGATAGTTTTTATTCATGTGTGTACAAATATGCGTTATCAATATAATCAACAATTAAACATCAATAAAATTTTAGTATTAACAATTTTAAGTACACTAAAATAATTAACAAATCACAGAACGATCAACATGTTTTTCATAAGTTATAGGTATAAAACAAAGCAACTTTTTTAAAATCCGACCACAAAGATCCAGATTTGTTTTTAAATATCAATAAAATTTCAGTATTAACAATTTAAATTATACTACAATAATTAACAAATCACAGAACGATCAACATGTTTTTTATAAGTTATAGGTATAAAGCAAAGCAACTTTTAAAATCCGACCACAAAGATTCAGATTAATTTTTAACAACGAGGTTTGTATGTTTAAATACGTGCACCAAGTTACAAATTAAATAACAGGTAACTAAATAAAAAAGCGGCCAAGTGCGAGTCGGACTCGCCCATGAAGGGTTCCGTAGCAGCAAGTAACATAAAAGTTCTTGTAGTTCGTTGTAATTTTGATCGATGTTTTAATAATAGTGTATTTTTTTAATTGAGTTTATGATAAGTAAACATTTTAATTAGGTACCTAAATGTGGTGGGATTTATCCCATTTTAGGTAAAGACCGGCAAAGACTTGGCTCGTGTAACGACTAGATAGTAGCCGCGGTTTACGATTTACGATTTATGACGTATTAAAAAAAAAAACTACTTACTGGATCTCGTTCAAATCAATTTTCGTTGGAAGTTTTCATGATAATGTACATCATATATATTTTTTAGTTTTATCATTCTCTTATTTTAGAAGTTACAGGGGGGGGGGACACACATTTTACCACTTTGGAAGTGTCTCTCACGCAAACTATTCAGTTAAGAAAAAATGGTATTAGAAACCTCAATATCATTTTTAACGACCTATCTATAGACACCCCACACGTATGGGTTCAATGAAAAAAAAAAATTTGAGTTTCAGTTCTATGTATGGGGAACCCCCAAATTTATTGGTTTTTTTTCTATTTTTGTATGAAAATCTTAATGCGGTTCACAGAATACATCTACTTGCCAAGTTTCAATAGTATAGTTCTTATAGTTTCCGAAAAAAGTGGACATGACGAATCCATAAGGGTTCCGTTTTTTGCCATTTGGCTACGGAACCCTAAAAAGGACGCTTTCATTGTTTGATGACCTTGTTGCCACTCAAATAAAGAGATTTGCAAATAAAGTGTTTTTTAAAGAGGAAGCGAGACAGTTGATCCACATCTTACGGTCGACAATGAACAGGCAAACATCTACTTGGCTGTATGTAACTAACAAAACGACTAATACCTAACGACTAATAAAATTACAGTTTTCTATAGTACCAAGCTAAGGCGCGAAAAGAAAAAAAGGCAGACATCAAGGGTAATTTCTGTGTCTGGGTATTAACACCCATACTCGTTGTACAGGCCTTGCCTAGTTTTGGATCAGATGACCGTGAGTGAAATCTCTCACTTAAATAAAATAAAATTGTCTATATCAAAAATAATCAATTTTGCAAATTAAATCATACTAACCAAACCAGCCAACCAACCAACCAAACTAAATTAAAACACTAGGTAAAGAAAGAATTCAATATATTAAATGTTTCATGTGTAGGGGAATATTCCCGGGAACATTGGAAACTTTTGGTAACTTACCGGGAATATTCCCATAGGGAAAATACTGGGAATGGGAACATTCCCCACGGCACATCTCTATTCCGGATACATAAATAGCAGCCCTCGTAATACACATAAACGGCTGAAAATTTAAGAAAGTTTGGCATACAGATAGTGGGGCTTACTGAAAGACTCTGGATCTGGCCACTTACAATAAAATAATGAAAAAACAATTATGGAATTCGAAAATGGAATGTTACTTTTTAATTTGCGAGACTATCATTTGTTTTTTCATTGTGACGTCCTTTCGAAAAATCAAAATTAATTTAACTCGTGAACATTTTCGTTCAATGTTTTTTATGATTTGCATTGTGCCTTAAGTCAACAAGAGAGTTGCCAGAGACTTCAATTGGCATTTGGTGATGAAGCACCAAGTAGCAGCTCTGTGTATTCGTGGTTTGGAGAATTTAGACGTGAACGTGATCATCTCCATGACGAGGTACGTGAAAGTCGGCCGGCGACTGCGGTTACAGACTCTAATATTTACACCGTACGACACCGTCTTATTTATCAGAATCCAGAAACTTTCAGTATGCCCTAAGTATTAACAAATAAACTCGGTTTTTACCGCTGGAAGTCATCTATTTCTACGCAGCATTATGAAACCTTTCCCTTATGTAGCTAATAAATATTATTTCTTGCTAGGTTAATTAGATTCTCATTATAACTTTAACAATATCTAGACGATACTTTTGTCACAACTGCGAACGCACAATACAATACAAATATTCTTTAGATACCATTCACAGTTTACAAGAATTAATTTTTACAATTGGTCGAGTCTGTTATTAGAAGTAAGGATTTAAATTTTCAACGTAAATGTAATTCGCAAGTCTCCTTTCAGTACATTTTCTGTTGTGCCCGGATTTTCTTTCTCAAGCCGTTTGTGAGCGTTTTCTAATTAATAGTCCGTCCCCTGATTTATGAAACGTTTCAAAATTTTGGGATCTTTTAATTTGGGTTTGGAGACCCATTAACTGATCTTGTTAGGTTGTACAACAATTCGGTTAATTTTATTTTACATAACTGAACTGTTTTTTTTTTCTAAATTAATCTCGAAAGGTAATATTAAAATTTTGTCACGTCAATTAAGTGTTTTTACTTACTTAACAGCCTTTATTGTAAAATACAAACAAGCTATGAAAATAATGAGTTTGCACTCTTATTGTTCTGATTAATTTATTTTAAAGTGAATGACACATTGTAGTTTTAATACAGGCAAGAGCTAACACTCGACAAAGTTAGTTATATTCAGTATTCCTAATTTAAAATTATTTTCATACTTATATTTTACTATTGCTAGTACACTTTCCCTTTTAGTAATTACCTATGGAAAATTTTTACTTAATTTCATAGCATTTAAGAAGATGATGTCTTAGGCTGAGTAAGATTAACTGAATTGCCTAAGGATTATGAGCTAGTTCACTTATTTAAAACATAAAAAGCTGCTTCAATCCATTTTACGCCATTGATCGAGTTTTGGCTCTTCTTATCATATTTTGCTCCCAACTACTTGTTCCTTTATTTAGTGGCAAGACGACACTAAATAACTATGAAGTAGACACGACTTTACACGACTATAGTCAATAGTCTCACTCAACTGTTAATATAAACACTCGTAAACATGAGATGTTTCGTTTTCAACAAACGTTGGGTTTCGACCTCAATGAGAACAATGAAACAGTTTGGATGAGACCGCGCGTCGGCGCTTATTTATTCATAGCGGAAGCGTCCTCTCATAACTTCCGGTGTGGGTGAGGCCGACTGACGAAATATCCACGCGCACATGAAATAATCGCACTTTTGGAGAATTCGGTAATGTTTGTGCCAATATTTTCTAAGTAATCCCAGTTAATGATCGTAAGCCTAGAACAACACGGCTTAATCAGGGTCGTGGCTCTAAGTCGGGGCGGGTTTATTTTATTTTTATTTGGTACTCTAACATTGAAGAGAAGAAATTTCAATATCATAACAATAGAAACTTTATTTGGGGCTTCTTCATTTCACCTGGGGAATTTTGACGGGAAACTTTATTATTATTAACAATACATCTTAGAAATACTTACTTAAATTAATAAGACAAGTATTAATTTTAGAAAGATAAACACTGGAACGTTCTATCCCTGATATTATGAACTACCTCTATACTTTTTTTTTCTTCTAAGCTAAAGCTCACACAACTCAGTTAGTCAAAGTGATTACCGGAGAGCTCGCGTTCTATCTACGGGCAGACCATGATTCACGCAATGGCCGGGATAATTAGACAATTCCTACGAACGCAGCGCACTATGACGCATGATTCTCTAATGATCCGAGGCTCAGCTGTATACATAAGTATAGTGCAGTTATGAAGTTAGTCAAATAATGCATAACCTCTCAGGTAAATGCTCAAGAATCCAAGAATCTTCTTGCTGACCGTATAACGTGTGAAAAGTCAAAATGAAATAACCGGCCAAGCACGTGTTGGACCACGTAAAATGTAGGGTTCCGTACTTGTCCAATACTACTTAGGTACTTGTTTAAGACAGTTAACATTTATCAAAATAGTTTTCTGTGATTTTTGTATAGGTAGTACCAAATTTCTTACTTGTGCAAGTACATTTTATAAGTTGGTCTATTGTTCGATAACCTGTAAAGCCGTTGCTGTTGATAATTTTCCTTTTAAATTCATCATTACACTACTACCTACTGTGAATTTTTTCACATTTCCAAATACAACGGTTTCGCTGGTAGGGTGGGCGGAACTTAACTCTAACAAAAATAAGCACTTTAAAATTAAATATTTCTGAAACGTTTACTAGCATCGAAAAATGGTTTTAGCAAACCCCCATTATTTAAAAAAAAACCTGTCCAACGATAACCCACAGTATAAGGTAGTCGTGAATAAAAAAAATAACCCCCACCTCACGTGTTCCAGAGGAACCCTAAATTTTTTTTTAAAGACTTTATTCTTTACCTTTGTGGGCATGATTATAATGCATACCCATGCCAAATTACAGCTTTCTAGTACTAAGAGTCTCTGAGCCAAGCCGCGGACGGACAGACAGGCAGACCTTTCCTTTCTTTCCTTTTTGACTACGGAACCCTAAAAAAGACTATTGGAAAAATAAAAGTCCACTCGAACGATAATAAATGGTTGTGTGTGCGTGTACTATACGTTGTAGAACGGTCGGTGTGATGCTTTTCATCGAGTTTCATGCTAGCTCTAATTAGAGCTAATTGCTTTTCTTTCCCTTTAGATAGAGAAAAAACTATACTTAGTTAAACTTAATAATAACGTTTCCCCACCTCGCCTAATCCCACATGAAAATACACACCCACGCTCTACAGCTATACTTGTTTCCTAGCCATAAGCACACTTAATTGGAGGAAGTTCTCAAAAGTTTAATGGATACAATTAAAGTTGTATCATGGAGGGTGGATGTGCTCCGGTGATGAGTCTTGGGAACAGTGTTCCTTATTCATGGCGGGGAGCGCGCGTGAACGGCAGGGCGTCTGTTCGCACCCGCACAGCTTCCGCTACAAGTGAGATCAAAACCGAGACAGCCGTCTATTTTAAACCTGCTCAAAAATATACGTTCGACTTATTAATAGTTACCAGCTTGTATACCTTCGTTCCCATATTCTGAATAAGGGCGATCAAAAGGCCGATTTACATTTCGACAAGTAGCAAGTGCAAGTTGCAAGTCAACTTAATCGGTCAACTTGCAACTAAAAATAGAAGTCCGGTCTATTTTTTGCAAGTGCGCGAGTATTTCCTTGGCAACAGGAAATAATATGATTTTTGACAACAGGAAGATATGAGACTTTTGTTTTGTCAACTGTACTTGCAACTCACACTTGTACTTGTCAAAGTAGACGCTACGATAATTTATGCGACGGCCTATTGTAGGTTGGTCGACTCCACAATGCTCTTATCTACTTTTTGAGAAATTAATTAAGATTAAGACATGACGACTGCTGACCAACCGTATAAAAATTGATTACCATATCAATTCTTAATTTTTTGGATTTCAGAAATTTTTTGTATTATCCCACTGACCGTTTTTGACTACTTATTACTTCATCATAGATTTTTCTTTTCTTCTTTATTTCTGTACTAAAGCGCTTGCAGGTCAGCTTACACTTGAAAAGGTTAATTCACAATTATATTGACCGTTTCTTGTTAGACCCATGACCCATTACAAAATGAGTCTGTTACATTATCTATCTTTTTTAGGGTTCCGTAGTCCGACAAGGAACCCTTATAAGATCGTTCAGTCCGTCCGTCTCAGTCTGTCACAGCACAATATCTTCTACGTTTATGAACCGATTTACATGTAACTTGGTTCGACGATACTTTGGATATAGATCTCAATTTTAAAAATACAAAAAATTTAAATTACTCCTTTTTAAGGGTACCTCCCCATACATGTAAAGTGGGGGTAAATTAATTTTTTTGAGCACACCCCCTTGTGTGGGGTATCGTTGAAATCGTCTTTAAAAATGAAGTTGGGTTTCCATACAACATTTTTTTATCAGCTTTACCATATGTGAGATATAGCACGCCAAAGTCGTTAACACGGTGTCCCCCCCCATGTAATTTCTAAAGTCTTGAACCTATAAACTTCAAATCACTCACGTAAATAAACTGGCGCGGAAACTCTTAATTAAAATTGTTTTGGGTATCTTGTGATGAATACTTTTGAAATTATAAATAAAATAAAAATATATACTTTTTTTCCAATGTTAAGCACCCATCGCCATAGCCAGGCTATGGATGGGTGACCGGTAGTGGTAAAAAAAACACGACCGTTTTCCGTGCTTTGAAAGGCACGTAAACCTAATCTAGGTTTGGTCCTGGTTTCCGCTCTGGGTTGCGGAGTTCAGATGGCAGTCGCTCTGTGTGAATACCAGTATTCTCGTCAAATCCCCTAGATTAAGTAGCCGAGATGGAGATGATGATGATGCAAGAAATGCGAAACAGCGCGGTGTCAAAAATGACTACGGAACCCTACTTTATACGTGGTCCGACACGCACTTAGCCGGTTTTATTTTTTATTAGGCAGGGCCCTTTCAAATACTGTATCTGCAAAACTTTTTTCAAAAGTTTTGCAGATACATAACAGACGTTGCGCAGAAGAAAATATTATTCTTGATTTGATAAGAGCAACCGATGTGCCTAATACGAGTGAGAGGGTAGATCCAATAATAAGGATTCAAGCAGTGTGGCGCTGGGGTCGCTCTTAAGTTACCTTACCACCCAATACTCGTAGGTTTAACAAAGTTTCCCTTCTCTCATATCAAAGAAACCGAGCCCTTGTGCGCCTGTCATGTGGTTAATTTAATTATGCTGCTTTTATCCGACGTCAGCGCCCTCGAGTCGAGCGGCGCGTGCGGCCGCGGCCTGCGGTGAGCCGTCGTCGCTTCACTAAAGATCTCGCATTAACGTTTAATGTTCTGAAACCTCCCTTGGACATAACTACCTCGTAAAATGCTATTTTTACGATATCATCCGCCACTAACTTTGGTATACTTCAGTAAATATAATAAAAGTGCGCAAAGGAGCTCAGCGTAAAATGTCTCTGGAGTTGCAATTTCCACCGCTCGACTGTGGGCACCTAGGTTAGTAATAGAATAAATTCTGGTTTTATTCTGATTTGAAAATAAGCTCTTCGTAGCTCTTCGAAAGATATCATCAATTCTCGTAATAATCACTGCAGATAAAGTTATGATAGATTTCGCTTACAATTTGATTTGATGTATAAGAGAGGTTTGTTTAAGCAATACAAGTTTAGTTAAAAGTTCAGAGTTTTTACTTTTTTAATTAATAATAAAATTTTTTTGACAGGAGAACCAACAGTTATATTAAATCTAATTAATTAATACAATTGCAACTTTTAAACCAATTAAAGGTTCCCACAGATATATATATATATATAAATAATTAATTTAATTAATAAAATATACTGGTAGGTTTGAACCACTCGGTGGGGGCATATACCTATATATATATGAGCTGATAACACCAACAAAGCCTCTTCTTTGAATACAACTGCTATAGGCAAAAGCTTCCTCACGCCATAGGTGGTGCCTCGATCGAGAGCTAAATATGTACCGCATAAGAAACAAGACCTTACGCACCAAAACAGGAAAAGTTTTGAAAATCCTTTACGAATCAGCGCTAATGGTGACGTCATTCATTGGTTAATACGGGTTCTTTTATGAGGGACCGCCCGGCGGCGGCGGCGCGACGACCGACCGAGTGCCTATTGGGAGGATGGTACGATCGGACATTAAGATACCAGCTACAGAAATTAAATCCAATGAGATTGCAGGCTATAAGGGCAAAATTTCATTAAAGCCCTACAGAAACGTTGAAGAGCAAACGTATTTTATAAACTTGTTCATTAGACAAGGAAACCTGAAGTCTTGAAAAAGATACATTATGTGACTTAAGAGAAAAAGAAAAGAGAGTTTTCATTACTCATACTCGGAAAGTAGGTCTGAAGTTGCCTGAGGAGCGGGTTGAATTAAATATATGGCGTTTCCTTTGTGATTTCGCCAATTACTTTTCAGCCCGAGGGAGAATCGTTTTCAAGTGACAGCTATCAAATTATAAAAAAACTAGTTCTAATTTCACATTTCTATTAAACTATGTTTCATCTTTCTACATATATACAGCCACTCAATTTCAGCGGAATGTTAAATTTAAATAACATAAAGTTAAGTATTAATTAAAGACTTTCAACTATTTCTTATTAAATAAAATAGATTTGGGCAAAATATTTACCATTTTTCAATGATGGAAATGAAAAATAATGGCTCAAAAGCTGGCCGGACCACAGAAAAAAATAAAAATAGGCGGGAAAGTAACAACCCGATTATCATTTTTTTCTCGAGTTGTAGGGTTTTGTTTACACTGAGTTCATCTGATTCAAGTATTACATTGGCTACTTACTCCCCACAAAGCCGGTTCTATTTCGTAGTAGAGAAGATACTGAAAACGTTCAACGTTTTTTTTTTATAAGTAATGTTCTTAGATTGGTTGCTGGTGGAATCTACCTAAATGTTAATAATTTCATAAGCAATTAAAAAAAATACTAAGAAAAAGATCATGAAAGTCGTAGCAGTATAATAAATTCATGTAAACAAAAAGCTAGTCCACACATCAAAATAATTCTGAAATTTTCTCCCACTGTCTGTCTCATAGAACATGGCAAGATTGTTTTAGTCAAAAGTTTTAGTAGTGGAATACTCGAGCTCCCGTCAAGACTTCAACTGTCCTTTGTTTTGTTTTTATTGTGATAACAATATCATCACCATCATCGTATTAACGTGTGGATCTCCAACATTTCTTCCGAGGAGGTGTACATCGATGTTCGACTCCACAATCCAAGGTGCCAGAAATTACCCTCTAGTGTCAATATAATGACGTTTTCAAAATTAAAAAGTCTTTTTGACTAAAAAAACATTTTTCTTTCTCTTTTATTTAGATATATCATATTTTAGCAAGTTCGTTATCTATACCTACTTTGTAATCTGTGGAGTAGAACGTGCCAAAGAAACTCCAAAGGCGCTCTGCTGAAAAAATGTACTCGAAGTTACAAAATTTGTGCAAATTGAAAATCTCTAGTCAAAATATATGCCGCTGAGTTTAATACAAATCAGGTTTTGTTTGAAAATTGATTACCGGGTTCGGGCGGCAACGAACAGGCGGCGCGGCGGTCTGCCAACGAAATATCGAGTTTATCTCAACATGCGCAACGCGAGACTTTTATTCAATCTTTACGCTGTTGTGTCGGTTGAAATGTAGGTGCATAATCTATCGCAGCTTAAAATAACCAAATAAATCTTTGAAATAACGTATATATTTTTAAATTTTGAATGTTATATCACTTCGTTGTTAGTAAGAACACTTTTAAGGTGAGTTCATTATCAGAATGTGCAACTGCACAAAACTCTACAGGCGTTTCATCTGTTGCGTTTTTTGTCGGTTACAAAAAACGATAATACCTTCAATAGATTTATTAGCGATTTAAATAATTTATCAAACGAACAAAAAAATATTCATGCTTCCTGGCGGTCTGGTATCTTCTAATTTGGTCCGATTTCCAGATATTTTATTTGAATCAAACATCGGACAGAATTGTAAATACAACAGAAGTAAAGAATATTATATTATGTCATCTTCTATTTCGATATAACCAACATTTTTTAGTGTAAAATGTATTTAGAGGTCGAAGTATAGTCGACATTTTGAATGTAAATGTGTTGAACTCGGCAATAAATCTCGCCATTTGATTTCCAGCTAATTGCTTTTCCTTTCGACGCGACTCCAACAAACAACCACTTCACTTTCTATGCCCAACTCAAAATGCCTTATCGGAATTGGCACTTATACGGAGGCAAAGTAATGTTTTCAATATGCTTATAGTATTTATATACCTATACATACACTGTAAATAAATCCTTGTGATTTCAAAAATAAGATCGTATGATATCACTACAGGATTTTTTTAATGGGATATGACCCAATAAAATTCTAACACTTTCACACTCGTTTCAATCAAATGAAACCAAAAATTAAAACCTAAAATAAAATATTTCGTACGAATGTAACAGAAGTTACAGAAGAGACTTCACTGATCATAGGTGCAGGAACTATTAAATAATAGTCAGTGACCATTCCGCTCTGTTTGGGAGTTTATCTTTAGCTCGCCATTAAAGGCCTCTCCCGTCCTATCTGCCTAGTCATTATAGGCCTGCCAAGTGCCAAGACTTCTGAGACCTTAAAACGAGACTGGAGACAGTCGCTATTGTTCATATACCCTAACGATATATTACCTACATGTCTCTACGACCTGCTGGTCAAATATGAAACAAATCTTACACAATTTCTTATTCGTTTATATTATGCAAGCACAAACACGTAAGGCAGGTACACAATCCTTTAAACCATAAGTTTAAACCACGGTGAGGTCGGTTTTCGAACTTAACCACGATAACAAGAAGAAGACAACGTTATAATATTTGTGTGATTTGGTATAAGGAATATAAATTAAAAATCGACCTTTATCATTATATTTTTTCTTATTAGATAATAAAGGTACAAAATAAATTAGCCGCCGCAAGTAACCGCTTACTTAAAATTATCAATTAAGAACACAGTTACGCTAAAGTAATTAGGAAACTATTGCAACTTCTTTGCCAGATTTTGATTGTGATTGTCGAAGCATACTGCCGACTTCTGGCGGTAGACGTTTGAAGTTCCTGCAGCACACCTTTGGATCAAATAGAAATCGTAATTAAAATTGAAACACGGGTACATTAAATAGTTTTGGCAGTTGGTACAGTCTATTTAGTAACAGCGAGACACACTGCTTATGTTTTATTGCAGATTAAACAGCTTTATCCGAGTGCTTCCCGGCATTAGAAATAATTTAGCATTGGACCTACACAGTCTTCCCGTGGCGTAGGTGTCGATAACGTCTAAGGGATTTTTAGGTTCATTCATAGGCGACAGTCTGCCCTGTCACTAAGTGACTATGTATGTCCAAACAGAGAACTTATTTACCTGTACAAAAACCCAGACCTTTGTTAGTTTGATTACTGTGAAAGACATCTGATACGCTCGCTCATATCACAAAATATTTAAAAAAGAAGAAATGACCCTTCTTACTGCACTATGTCTGTACCAGGTCAGGTATTTATATACCTTACCTATATATTGTTTTTCTGTGTTATATTTTTCACTATAGCTATTAAAATATCTGTTTTTTTTGTATGATAGTTATACAAAAAAAACCGGTTAAAATATTTATGTACCTTGAACCCCGACATACACCCTGGTACGGATCCGTCAAAGTCCAGCCCTTGACATTCTCTGATGTCAATGCACATGCCGCCTCGCGCCCAGCATGTCGTCTGCGTCATGCCTGCCAGTTGGTTCAACAACACCACAGAACTTAGAACACATAATTCATTACATAATTACAATAAATATCGATATCAATGATATTGATTAATATTTTTTTTAAATCAAACTTCCCACTACTGAATTTTTCGGCTCTATTTTTCAGACAAGTAATTTTCAATGTCTAAGCTAAAGGTAAACTGTTTCCCTAAACTTTTGCTTATTTAGAGCAACACGGTCTCTCCGAACAACATGCAAACAAAAACAATCTCAAGTAGAGAAAGGTCATGTCAGAAAAGTTCCATGCTGACCGTTATCATTTTAGCAAAATTAAATTCAACAGTGAGTTTCTAATAATTTTCAGATTACAGCATAATACAACAACACTACTGTATCTTCATTATTCAATTTTATACCTAATTACTTTACGTTACGATAACTATAATACCATTTCGTAGGCGTGTTTCTTTAAATAAAAGAAGCTTATGGCTTCAGAATATTGCTAGAATATCTACTATACAATACAATACATAATAATAAAACTGTAAGTAGCCGATGTCTGATCTGAACATAAAATATATTTAACAAAAGAATAATTTTATAAGGGCAGTATGAGTATTTTTCATATTATTAGTAGCTAACTAAAACAAGTGTTTTTAGATTTGTTGTTTGTTTGTCTGTGTGTCTGTATGTTTGTACGCGCATCACGCAAAAACTACTGCACGAAATTTAATTCCGTTTTCACAATTATTTTAGAGGCCTAACTTAAAAACTGATGTATGTTCCATTTTGATGCGCTGCCGCCGCCTAGAAGCCTATCTTTTTTTTGTGCTAAAAAAAGTTCATCTCAGAGATAAAAAAAATATCACGCAAACGAAGTCGCGGGCAGACCGCTTGCTATTTTTTTCATAATATGCGGGTTCAACTATAGTAAAATAAAAGCAGAGGGGGTTTTTCTATGAGACAAGAAAACTAGCTGCACTAATGTTAGATAGATTATTTAAAAAGAATTCAAATAAATGAAATAAAATTTCTCTTAGGCCACGTGGTCAATTAAGGTCCGATGATCGTATAAGACACAAACAAAAAAAAAATCAAAGATTTCTATCAGGAATGAGATAGTTACCGCCGACATGCTAAGAAGAAAATTAAAGGAAAATAATGAATCAGGAGCGTTGGTGGTGTAGTGGCTAGGGCCGCTGTCTTCCGTCCAGGAGACGCGGGTTCGATCCCCACGTACTAATGTGTTTTAGATTTTCGAATTTATATGTACGTTTATTCGACGCTCTTACGGTGAAGGAAATCATCGTGACGAAACCTGCACAACCCTGCAAAGAAATTCAAAGGTTGTGTGTGAAGTCGACTAACTCGCACTGGGCCAGCGTGGTTGACTAAGGCCGGATCGCCCTAATTCAGAGTAGGCATGAGCCCCTCGGTGGGGCTTATATGTGCTTTTAATGATGAATGATGATGATGATGAATGAATCATGTTCGATAAGGGGAAGGTTTTGATAAGTGAAATAAATGTTAAAAAAGCTAACCAAAGCGTGGTTTGTTCCCTGGAACTTTGAATACGTCTTTGAAGGAATCAGGTAATAGCTCATATTTATGATATTTTGAGCTCCTTAATTGAAGAACACCATATACTTCAAACGTAGTTACGTTCAGCACCGCTAAGAAAACTACTACTTTCCACTGCACCATAGCTATTACTTATTCAATCAAAAGGCCACCTACATGCTCGTTTATGCCTACATAAATATATTTACACGAAACTATTTCTGTAACTTAATTAACTCTACAAGTTAACCATGCACTCTTAAAAAAAGCCATTACAGCTGCAATAGGTTTATCAAACTATACGAATGCGTAAGTCAAGATATTTATTGTGTTTTAAAGCATACTTTAAATGCTTCTTAATATTAGAGCTAGAGCCTCAGTATTACTCTCATGACTAACAGAGTCTCCATCATCTTCAGCATCATCTTCTTTAGTTTTCTTTTTCTTCTTCTCATGATCAACAGAATCTTCAGAATCATCTTCTTTAGTGTTCTCTTTCTTCTTTTCAATACTACCAACAGGCTCTCCATCATCTTCAGTATTTACAGCCTCCTCAGGAGCAGACTTCTTTTTCTTTTTCTTTTTTTTCTTTGATTTCGTTTTTTCATCTTCCATACTGACAAGACCTCCTTCGAAAGGTATAACATTATGACCAAACCAGGGGTACGGCGCATGAAATCCGAGCGATTTATCTTCCCGTACGATTGCTCGGTTCCAGGCGAAGCAGCAGACCTCTCGCTTATCTCGACAGGCGTTAGCTTGGAACACTTGCCGAGCACCCATGCACATCTTTCGGACAATACAAATACCGCCCAATCGCCAACATGACGTACTCCTCAGAGACCCTGTCGTAAACATTCGTCAATATTATTTTTAAATTGAAACTTTAAACTGATGATAATTGTAAAAATGACTTTTTAAAAATGAATTGTTGAAATTAATTACGATAATGCCAATCATACTAACTGCGTGAAGAGGCGTCGGATAGTTTAGCAAGCGCAGTGTGGTACGCTAGCAACTCGGCGCGTAAATCCTCATACTCTTCATCCTGTGACAGATCCAGGTTTGCATCATTTCGTAGCTGTGTGACCAGACTCGTTCCAAACTTATCGACTTCAACGTCTTCTAGCGGTGTTCCTGTTTTTTGCACATCGTCACTGTCAGCAAACGCCGTTCGAAACCAAAGTAACAATAATAATTTGGGCCACATTTTTCTTACATTATTCTTGGATTATCGATTACGAATGTATTTCAGTATAGAGTGTTTTATGGAGGAAACTGTAAAAACTGATAAAAGTTTTGCAACCAAGTCGTTGCAAATGGAATTAGGTAAGGTTGTTTTTTTTTGCAATTTCACAGTAGATATCATGCGAATTATGTTTCATTAATATTGGAAAGAAGATTAGTAGGTATCAATTACATTTTGATTTTGTATAATGGGTATATTTACGCTTATATAAATTCAACAAGCTAATTTAATTTTTATCATAGGCATTGATTTTATATTCTATTCTACAAATTTACTTAAATTACCTACTGGGGTTCAATAACAACAGTAATGGGGCAGAATTTATGAGACGGGGAAATGATGGCATGAGTTTCGGGTCACAATTAAATTACCTCCGTCAGGTTAATATTATCCAATAATGCAGTGAGTCCGAGTGCAGTAGCACACGAACACTCGACACGTACGCGATCGGTCATCCTGCTGAATTATTGAAGCCCTGCCGCCGGCAGACCCGGCTGCCCTCACCAAATCAATCGCTTCTATATACCTATATGTTGGCGAACGTCACAACTCACCCATAAAACTTTTTCGAACCTTTGCCATTGAAGGCCTCTCTACAGTCCCCGTACAAGCAACTATTCTTCTCGTTCGTGATGTTTCCCTACACAGAACGCAATTTGAACGAGAGATCCTGATGAATTTTGTTTCAAAGAAACGTTATTCATTGCCTTAAAATTGTTTTCAATTCAAAAACGCCCCGCAGGATTGATTTATCGTAAAAACAGCACAAATAATAAGATTGAAGTATACTCACATTTTTCAATTTATGTAAGTACCTACCTTAATCTGAAAGTATCTTTTATGTTGGACCTCTTACAAAATTGCTCGTTGTTCGCGTCTGGCAGTCGTTACGATTATGTTACGTCTGTTGACCCTTTCAGTAATTGAATGGAATGAGACAGCAGTCTTTTGTTGGAAGGTGCAATTTGAAGGCGCGTGGTAAGTATAGTGTCTGCTTTGTCCTGCCCTCTCGTACAGCGACAGAAACGCCAAACGAGACATACTCGTACTTGGGCCCTCGTAAGTTCAACGTCACACATAGCTGGAACTTAGGTACCTAAATTAAATTCCAAATTAAACCAAAAAGTCTTATAAAAATTTCTGCGAATTGTGCACTATGTTTCCGCCAAGTCATCCATTAGCGAACTATTTATGAGCGGTTTGCAACCCCACCGACAAAGAAGTTTGATTAATCGTTTTTGAAACGACATCTTACCGAGTCTGCGGGATAAACAACAAAGTTTTACCTAATTCCCTTTCGCAGAATACCCGTAATTGCGTCGAGTAAATTTTGACAGCAGATTGTTGGCGAAGACAAATGGAGAAACTGGGGCTACATTTCCACGTCGAGTTAACAATACGTTAGTTTATATCAGTTTACATTGCATATTACACATTTTTTATTGCAAGATAAAGGAGATAATAGTTTTAATGGTTTTACTTTAACTTATTTAAAAAACTTATATAAAAATGATAAAATAAGGTAAATACTAAAACTGACATGAAGATGAAAAACGTTCATTGCCCCACTTTGTATGAAAATTTATATATAGGTACGCTATTCAATTTATTTGCCTAGTCGAAGTAAAAAAAAGCCCTGAGTTTATTGAAGCGCGCGGGGCGCACGCTGCGCTCAAACATCTCATGTTTTATTTAAATCTACAGGCGTTTTTGTCGCTCCACCAGAGCTTTATTAAGTCATTTCATATTAATATCAAGGGAAAGAGCTAGTTTAAGCTTTACATAATACGCTCACTCCCACGTAAGAAAAGCCCTTATAGTGATTTTCTAGAAAGTAAACATAAAATCAGGGAATGTTAGGGAAAAGTTAAGTATACTAGCTGAAAGTGGCCAGGGAAAGTCTGAGAACCCGAGGGGCCTACCTGGAAAATGACATACAGATTATAAGATTAGTTTTTTTAAGGACTACATAAATATGATTTGAATTTGCTCTAGACATTTTTTCAAATTATTGTAAAAAACTCATAATAACATTTCATGCTCTGTTTTAATAACACACATATCTACCGGGTTAACAACCGCGAGAACCTAAAAGTGGTAATGCTCTGTTTTGATTATAACAACTTTTCTGACATTTTTATGTTTGACTATTGTAAAATTTAACTTTACTTATTTATACTTTTATATAGATTTTTTAATTCGTAATTTTATATCTAGTTTTATACTCGTCAAGCAAGTAGTACAAAAACAACAGCCAAAGCTGGATATGCTTAATGCGCCTTTAAAACAACTTCCTAATTAGTTTAGTATTAGCTAACGTGCGGCAGCCGAGGGTAAGTGAAGCTACTAAACTGTTGAATAATTTTCTTTTCAATACACTTTGCTCCAAAATTGAACTTACGAAGCCAGTAAATTCTGTGGTAAATGCGTTTTACCGCACTAGTGCGATTTTAATTACATTTCTATGGTCTCCATTATTGTTATTCAACCAGGATCATTTCAATAATAAAAAATAAATTGAATCGATTCATACAAATAGAAAAGTATTCATATTTTTTTATTTCGACATATTGTATCAAAATTAAAATCAGTCAGTATATTTTAATAATAAAAATATAATTATCTCGATTTAACGAAGAATCGATTTGTAGAGGCTGAATGTTCGCGAGAGCCTTTGCTCCATAATTATGCTTATAAAAAAGAAACCTATTATTGTTTTAAGGTTGCCACTAATGTTTTAATATCTGTGTTATATTGATTGTTGTTTTACTCGTATGAGTGATCAAATTTAGTATTGAATAGTAGAGCAACTACTAAAACTGCGCGGGATATAATAAAGATTAGTATTAACAACTTTTACATGAACAATTTTACCTGTAGTGTCGTAGCTTTTGTAGGCAGTTTGCTCACAAGTGTATTGAAAATCTTCGTACAACACATGGATCTCACGGATTTTATAACAAACTTGTGACATTGTAAACCCTCGCCTACGGATAGGGCTCACAAAAGTCACCTCGTTTGTGATTTGCCACCTACGATCCTGGTGTCCTATTATTTCACTACCAAGTGACTGAGACTTTGTCTACAAAACTACATTTCGTTAAGGATTGTAGGATAAAATAAATATTTTTATTCCATACACTTAAAATTCAAGCCGTTTATAAAATCCTGTAAATTAAAGCTGGTTGTTTACAAATCTGAAAATGTTTCCGAAAGTTAATTATCCCAACAATTTAAAGAGCTTTAGTTAAAGCTAACGGACCTCTTAAAATTTTATTTCCATCTACTGTAAAATTGTTTAAAATGTAGTTTGTTGCAGTGCACCTTAAACAAGTTCCTAATTAGTTTAGCGTTGGTTGTGCTCACAGCACGTGCGCGATATCGGTTTATTATACCCCACTAGCTTTAAATCTACAGTAATAAGCGTAATAATACCACCGTACTTTACTTTTAATTAATACACAGCGGGCTAGTATCCAAATCACTATATTTAATAATGTAATAAGTATTCTGGACTATTTATTATTATTATGGGACTGTGTGTGTAGGTAAGTGCCCTTTTAACGCAGTCTTTTAGGTACGTTTATTTACGTCGACACGCCGCCGCCGCCGTGTAACAATAAATCTTTACGTACCTACCTACCTTGTGGTTATGTGATGAGTTTTTATCCCTCCCTGATATCAAACATAAATGGTAATTATTGGCCATAATTTTCATTAACAATTCATAGCGAAATGAGGAGTCAAGTGTTTTGACATTACTTTGTTCAAACTAATATCAAAGATTTTCTCAAGCGTGTCGTCGAGCGAAACGAGCCTATACAATTTCTTGGTTAATATATTTTTATAATATAAGAGCTAAAACTGACAGAAAGATCTCGGACTTTGTTGACGCATGACCCCGCTTGCGCACTACGTACACAATATGTTTAGTATATCTATATTCTATACCCACCCCAAAGGAAGCTCGCCATACATTTTGTATAAGCTGTCTCAGCAGATACAAGCCACAGGATGTGGGTATTAAAAAACGCATACACTCTACATTCATCAAAATTTATTAAGGTTGTGTTTGCGGTCAGGGTTTGCAAACACAAACCTCGCAAATGTCGCCCCGTCTGTTTGAGTTTTCAAAGTTGTACAAACTGTATTCTGTAGATTCCCTTATATCAATCACATTCAGTACACAATAAGAAGAAGAAGTACACGAAAGCGTGACCTTTACGTGCGGCAGCATCAACATCATAAATAAACTACTTTTAGCCAACCGACAGCTTCAAAAGCTTAACTTTCTCATCTCAAACTACTGGTATTCGTAATATGCCGTAGTTCAACTGAAACCAAACTCTCAGCGCAGCACATATTATTTACGACTACAAATTCTGCATGAAAAGCAGGATGGTTTCAGTTGATTAATTAAGTAAAATAAGCCGGACTCAAAGACCCACATGATTACCCACTAGAGGGCCGACGAGTACCTGTATTACATACAAGACACGAATATTCAACATTCAGTGGTTGTAATAAATGCATAGAAACATTATTATTTTTGGACGGACTATTTCTTCCAGATTGGTAATATAGAGCAGACGGGTTCTCGAATGGAGACCGCGTCTCGGGAAACGTAGTGTGGGACGCCCCCCTGCCAGGTGGACTGATGACCTGAAGAAGGTCGCTGGTGGTGGCTGGATGAAGAAAGCGGGTGATCGTGCGCTTTAGTGTACCCTTGGGGAGGCCTACGTCCAGCAGTGGACTGCATAATAGGCTGATTGATTGGTAATATAGCGGGCACGTAGTAGCTCATAGAAACACCCCTGTTTATCACCTTACTGTTCGACTTTCATCATTAAGATCGTCTTCATTAGCACTTTAACAGGATTCACCTAGAGGTTAATTATAATTAGTTCTCATTTTGAAACTAAAACATGTGTATGTTTATTGTTCAAGTCCGAATTACCTCGCCTAAGTTTGAATAGCGTCACTGCATTGCAACGTAGCTCCACTCAGCTACAGCCTTGCACTTGGACATATTGAGGAGGTTGAGTGTGCTCCAGTGTGCGCTTTGCGGTGCACATTCGCTGGTGCAATATTTGGATTGCCAGCACTGTCCGCAGTATCGGTATGAAATTCGTGGAATATTTTCAAGGTTTATTTTCATTCCATATAAGATTCGTATTTAGTTGTAAGTATATGCTTTATAAAATTCGTTAAACTATTTTTTTTTGTGGACTAGACTGATTGATTGATTGATTATTTAATTAGGGTTTTTAGAGTAAGCGAAAACAAAAGAGATAGATACCCAGCCAAACCGACATTTACTCAAAATGTGAAATCAAATCCGCATCTGCTTATAGTGACTTTTATAATAGACTAAGGAAGTATTTACTGCAGAAATGTTTTTATAAACTATCAGAATTTATAAATAATTTAATTTTAAGTAATTTATATACATAATTTTATAGATTTCATGTGTAATAATGATCCATAATATATTCGTATTTTTCCAGATTCATTAATATTTAATTTTGTTTGTGTTTTGAATTGATATCATAGTTAATAGTAATGAATAATAATTATTTATGATAATTGCATAATTGATAATTGCAATTGGTGTGTGTGTGACTTCTGTCAAGGAAGGAGCGTTGCTATTGTCGTCGATGTTTTTATTAGAAATCTTGCACTAAAATCGTAAAGCTACCTTTGAAATATACTGTAAAGTGAAGTTCCAGTGCCAACATACGGAATACACATTGATTCAGTGCGGAAAACTCGCGATTTAACGTGAAAATTGACCTGAAAACTGGTGAAGGATATATATAACCACAAATATAACCTAGCGAAACGTAACCGTCATCATTTGTGACAACTTGACAGTCGCGAAAAAAAATAAGTCCCACCTGTCAAACGAATAGGTCAACCAACTTGAAAGAAATAAAAAAGTGTTGCCAGAGTGCAGAGAAAACTACGAAAACGTAGAAAAGTGCATAGCCATGGAGAATCAAATTCAATTGTTGTTGGACCAAATGAAAGAGATGAAAACTGAATTCATAACACAGAACAATATACTGGCTGAAACTTTGAAGCAAAACCTAGCGACTACAATAGACGATAAGCTGAAACCACTCGTTGAAGAAAATCTCTATCTCAAAAATGAAGTAAAAATATTGCAGGAAAAAGTCAAGAATTTTGAGAGGGAGAAAAGACAGAATAACATAATTCTTCATGGTGTAATGGAGTCAGAAACAAATAGCGCAGAACTGATGGAGACTGTCCTGAGTTTGCTCAACGGCGCCAGTGTAGCAGCGTGTGCAGAAGAATGGGATAAGTGGGAGATAAGCAAAATGTACAGGTTGGGGAAATAAGACGATAATAAGATCAGACCCATATTGATAACAACTACCCTTACGTGGAGAAAAATCCAACTCTTTAAAAATAAAGAAAAACTACCCAAAGAAGTTTACATAACTGAAGATTATCCAAAAGAAGTGAGAGAAAAGAGGAAGGAGCTTAAAGGAAAATTTCAAGAAGAAATAAAAAACGGAAAGCAAGCCTTTATAAAATATGATAAGCTAATTGTCAAAGATGCCACAAAAGACGGAAAGGGGAAGAGGAAAAGATCACCCACAGAATCGCCCGAAGCACATACGGTTAATGAACTGTACAGAAATGGAGCTTCATCAACCGCAAACATCAGCAAAAAACCTGCATATAATATATTCAACAAGAACAAGATTGACAAGGAAGAAAAGCAATAGCAACCAGTAAAAAACGGATACAAAAAACAAAGAACACAGCACGAAAACACGGAAACACTGAAGAAATTTAAACATAATATACCTTCTCCAAGCTGGCTGGTCCCCGTGGGGAAGTACGACCAAAACCTTCCAAGGAACAACAATGAAAACAAGATTAACAAGGAATGTATCAAAACAACACGTAGTCACTCTGAAACCGATACACCAAAGAATTATCTCTTATCCATCTCAAAGGAAGTAGCGGGAAAGCAGTGGACAAGAGAAGCACGGGACAGAGTGAAATGGAAGTTCCTGGAGGAGGCTTTGTCAAGAAAGACAAGCTAGGGGAGAAGTAGAAAAAAAAAAGAAAACAAAAGTTTTTTTTAAATACATTTATTATATTATTGTTAAGTTGCATGAATTGTCCCTAGAAATAAGCTATAAACAAAATGATAATTGCATGATTTACGTTCCCACCATGGGACGTGAACAAAAATTAATTCGCAGTGCCTTAATCAGGGCATCAAATTAGAAACTAAATTATTAATACTACTATTTGATCGTAAATAAAATTATGAATTACTAGCGGCCCGCCAGCGGCTACGCCTGCTTTATTTTTTAATTTTCCCGTAGGAAAAACATATTTCCCGTAGTAAAAAGTAGCCTATGTTACTCAAGGATAGTTTAGCTTTCTAATGGTGAACGAATTTTTAAATTCGGTTCAGTAGTTTCTGAGTTTATTCGTTACAAACATACAAAAATACAAAGGTTTCATCTTTATAATATTAGTATAGATGAAAGAATTTCCATTTATTAATGAAATAATTCAGTCTGTTTTTGCGATAAAGGATTCCCCGACTAAAGGCGAAGACGTGGCAGAATCTGAAAGAGAATAATAAAATTGATGAAAGACACAGCCGTCTTTCAGGGCGCTCGCCGATACGAACGTTTGAGATCAAACAGATTTAATTTGTAAAACCCTGTAAGAATATTTAACAGAATACCTATTCACTTCGGTATTTTTGTCAGACTTCGGTTGTTTTTAATAGTCAAATTCAAATACAATACTTTTTACAAAACATAATATTTTGAATCAACGATATTATTGAATTTCTTGAAAATATGTTTTTTATGTAGCTACAAAAACAAATTATTGTATCGCGTTTATAAAACAACTATAAAAAAGGACTAAAAACCAAAAAGTGAACAGGGTTTTACGAGTATTGCTTTGAGTAATTTCTTCCAGGAAAACCAACTAGTGAGGTTGGGTTAACGTATTAAATTGACTTCAATGTTAAAGAGATCTAAAAATGAGATTGAATAAATTTTCTTTTATATAATATGTCCTCTTTTATTACGAGGCAAGCACACATACATGAGCACTTTTAAGTTGAAAGCGTGAAAGAATCCGCACGGTTCCGGCTTGTTACGGACTGTAATTGGATTCTTCCACTGCGTTCCTCGTTAGGGAAAGAAATGAGTTTTGATATCTTATAACATTCTAGGTACTAGTGGCTCTGTGAGCTCTAGACTTCGCGATTATAATTTTTTTTCGAACTGGCTTCGTTCAACCCTATTAACTCCGTACGACAAAATAATTCTATATATTTATGAAACTTGCTCACACAACTTCACGAGAATCGGTTGAGATACGCGACCTGTAGAGTGGAAGAAACAGACAGATGGACATACAAAAGCAATTTTGGCCAAGCTGAAACGGAGATGCAACAATTACAGAAATGTGAAAATCTATTTCTTAAAGCAATTTCTAACGGCTTCACAAGTGAAGTGAAGTGAGTGAAGTTAAGTACAGTTTGTTACTTAAAACTGCACATAACACACTAGAGTGTGTGTTATGTGCAGTTTTAAGTTTTAAGTTTGTTCTTACCTCAACTTTTCTCACGTGATATTTGTCATTTTTTTTGGGTTATTACATAGATTTTAAATTTTAGTCCGATGAAAACTGAAAGAGCCGATGGTATTCAGATTCAGATTCAGATAATTTATTCATGAACAATATCCATTGTGTTTGAAATAAAATTTGAGTAAATATAAATAAAAAAAGACATGCCAAACTAATTTACTAAATTCACATAACAAAATTACAGCCGCTAAAAGAACACCTTGTATAATAAATAAATACATCATCAAATAAAAACAAAAATTACTTAATTGTCATAAAAAAAAACGTAATGTTGTCACAAAAGCTATAAAACAAATATAATCGTTCCCGTCAAAAATATTCCACACTAACGCACTAAAAAGTTATCTAACTTCCTTGATTTAATTATAGCTGAACTAGATTATTATCGAGAAATTATTAGTTTTGACAGCTGAATCCGAAGAGGCGCGGTAAGACAAATGGTGCGACTGCGGCGAGCCGACGCGCGGGCCAGCCAGGACTCCCCGACTTAAATATAAATGAGAATCCACTTAACGCTATTCCAGACCTCCGTTTGTTATATTATAAGTCTGGATTACCTAGCATTTTAATAGGGTGAACGTTACCGCTCTGCTGCTACCTAAAATGACCATGCAGGATTTTCTCATTTAAGCCGATTTACGCCTGACTTCGTCTTCAATGCAATGAGCGTAGCAATTTACACATTTTTCATTTTAAAAATAATAGCTAGGACTCGTGTACTACGTTTTAAAATAAACAGTAAATGCTTTAAAAACATATGTTGATATTTCAAATTTTTCCACCAGAAGTTTGTGTTAGGTTGCGCTTGTTAACTCCAGAAAATAATAAAAAATATACATTGCTTTTGACACTTCTGCTAATATAATTTCCAACTTTTCTACGAGAAGTGTGTGTTAGCTTGCTCTTGTTAGCTTCTCTCCACATTAAGATAGTAAAGGAGCTCACGCACCAAGTAGTTTGTTTACTACAAACTACTTGGTTGTGTTGGTGTGAAACCGCTTTGTTACCTGTTCTACGGCTGGGTAAGAGTTTTCCCGTGTACGTGCTGATGCGATGGCTCTTTATGTACGATACTCTCGGTGGTACTTTGAGGATAAGAGCAGGAAAGTTTTTGTAAAAAAATATGTAATAGGATAAAGGTTCATCAACGTCAGCTATCTACGCAAACTATTAGTTTTATTTCAAGAGTACCTAAATATCACTAACATTGAAAATTACGTATTTGCATTCTTGGCACAAATAGTCAAGCACATAGCGTGAAAATAAAAATAGAAGCATAAAAGTGCAATAGCATTATAGTCAAGGGTTGCATGTGCGTGCGTGCACTGCAGATATTAACGTCCACTTAATTTTTATCCGTATCTTGGTCGTGTATGTTTGGTTATGTTTCTAGAACAAAAAATTCAGAAGAATAACTCAAACACGCTACACGTGCGCTTTGAGCTTTAATCGAAAATCATTATCAGCGGCCGTTTGCGCCGTTTGAACGCCAGCTACTGATTGATATTCCGCACACATCAACGCGCGAGAGCCACTTGTAGCGAAAATATTTGATATGGCAACTCACGCACGATCTTAGTCCCGACTAGCACGATCACTTTTTTTTTCTACGCGATGTATTAGGAATTCCAGATTACTTGTGTAAGAAACATAGTTATATTACATCGTACCTATACAACTTATCAAGGGCAGTACGTGTAGGCTAAGTTCAATCTTAAAACAAGCAAGGGCAAGAATGTAGGTAAATAAATTTCTGTCCAAGTTTGCGAAGACTCCCGTCCCGACTTTAAGTTTACAATAACTTTGTTACGTTACTATCTTTGTGAATTGGTAATAGGTAAGTGCGGTTAGTAGCGTGTTCTAATACTAAATGTAATATTATTTTGATTTAAATTGGATTTGACCCTTAACTTTTCAACCGCAACTCCAAGCGACATTCGGTAGGTACCTACAAATAAAAGATTTTACTGGAAATGAAGTGCATATTAATATATTATATAATTATAGATTACACACACATAATTTATATAGACTAAAGTTCTTATAATTTCATATGAAAAACAAAATAAAAACATTATTTTAAATATCATACAACAGTATTTATTAACCTGATCACGGACAAAAAAGAACCTACAACGTAAACATGTATAATAAAAAAAAAGGTACAAAAAAGTGCCTGCGGTCTAAAGCCCAATGAAGCGGTTTGGGAATGGTCGAAAGGCAAATCGACGACGTATTATAATCGATTTACCTTTTGACTTGATTCGCAAATTGAATTTGAATCGAGAATATTGGACCGTGAATCAGTAAGAATTCATAAGTAGTTGGTACCGCGGACGGAATTCGGTGGTTTTCCAATCTGTGATTTGCATTTTTAGAATGAATAGGTGATTTTAAACTGTCGACCTAAGGGGTTGATTTTATTTCTCATAACGCTGCGCGAGAGTTGCTCCCCTTTACTCAAACTATACAGCGTAAAAAAGTAAAAAAGATACATTGTAAAGTATGATAGAACCTTTGAAAAACTGCACTGTCTGATTAACAACAGTGCATAGAGCAGTGCTATCAAGGGGACCGGTATAGCTCCATGCTACGAAAGCTACGGCCGCCGGCGCAACGGTGGCGGCCGGCGCAACGGTGGTGGCCGGCGCAACGGTGGCGGCGGCGTACGACTGCTACAGCTTATGTTTACTCATTTTGTCGCCATAGATCATTTTATATACCTATTTTTAAACTACTACGCTGCAGATAGATACAACTAAATTTACGAAAAATACCATTAATAGAGATAGATTTAGGACTACAAAAAAAATAAATAAATAGAAAAATATAAAATAGTTAATATAGTATATTGGTGACATGCTGTCATCAAAATGGGTGCAGTAACCATGTTAAACGTGTATTTATAATTATTTTCAAAATAGTAGGTAATTTTGTTGGAAGATGTATTTTATAGTTACTAAATATAAAATGTAGACTTTAAAAAAATATAGTGACTTTCCACAGCACAGAACTTGCCCGCCGGATGCCGGAAATAATGGACATTCTTTGACTTCCTGCTCACTAGTTTTACAAAGTTGAAAATTGAATTCCGAACACAAAATGTTCGTATTCGTATAAGCGAGCTCGTTCTTCGGGCGGTCGCGTCGGGTATTTCATACAATTCTGGTTCTCTCGCTTGCTCGCTTCAATTTTGAATGAATGTTACTGGTTTTCATTCTGGCTACATCCATGCTGAACTTGCTAAATCGAAAACATGAGAAAAAAGTGTTAAATTCTTCTAAAGCAATTTTTACTAGCGTGGCCTAGTTTGGATTTGTCAAATTTATTTAAAGCGTTTGCGGTATGCGGGCGTATTTCTTCAATAGCGGCCAATAAACGTACAAAAATGAGTTCACAATTCGAAAACACTTCATTTGGGTTTGAATCACGAATTCTCATTTCAGAGTTATTAGCCGTTACATCACTGACAATCTTGAGGAAATTACACATAAATATGTATCTGAGAACAATGTTTAAAGTAATCAACCCTGAAATCCCATGGAGTAAATTTTCATTTATATACCTATATTAAAGTAAGCCGCCGCGCCGCCGCCGCCGCCGCCGCGGCATCACCATTTGTCTTGCCGCGCCCCTTCGCATTCAACTGTCAAAACTGACGTTTTCTTGTTAACAATATCTTGGTCTAACTAAATACAATTAAGTCCAAGGAGTTCTCTTCTGCTTTCAATTGTTTTCAACACTTCGGTTTGACTTTGAAGGAAGGTGGTTTCGTAAATAAATGGAGCGGTCATGATGACAGTCCGATGTCCTCATCAGAGAAACAAAAGAAGGTCGCTTCACGTGGCAACGCGTGGCGTTCGTTTTCTTTGTCAGTTCTCCTCATGAAGCTCTGGTAGTCCTGTAACTGGCTACAATTTCAGTTTAATCCTCATATACTTTGCTTGTATAAACTGAAAATAAATAAAATCTTTGCAACGAGGTTGGAAAAATATATTTAATTAATTAAGTAACAATTCTTTATAAGAAATTAATGCAATATCGAGTATAGCATCTTACGGCATGCTAGTGGGGTAAACAAATGGAGCACTGCACGCTAGCTCATAGCTTGGCATGGCATGGCATGGTAATGTACATTTATGCTTCTTCAAAAAGCGTTACGGTGCAATCTTCTATTATTACAAGCTTTTATTTAGTTTCACCTGTCCCGTTGTCTGTCTGTCTGTCTGTAATCAAATCTTGCAAGTTAAATTTGATCCACTTCCCAGTTTCCGATTGAGCTGAAATTTTGCATTCATGTATAAATCGGATGACAATGCAATATTATGGTACCTTGGAGCTGGTCTGATGATGGAGACGGAAGGTGGCCATAGGAACTCCTCTAATACAGAACACAACCTAGTCGTGTTTGGGCTCGTTAGATTTGTCTTAACAAGATCTTTAGTCATACGTGATATCCAGGGTCTCATGATGGAGCCGGAAGGTGGCCACAGGAACTCCTTAAATACACAACACAACCTAGTCGTGTTTGGGCTTGTTGGTTTTGTCTTAACAAGATCTTTAGTCATACGTGATGTTCAGGGCCTCATGATGGAGCCGGAAGGTGGCCACAGGAACTCCACAAATACACAACATAACTTAGTCATGTTTGAGCTTGTTGGATTTGTCTTGACTAGATCTTCAGTCCTACGTGATGTCCAGGGTCTCATGATGGAGCCGGAAGGTGGTCACAGGAACTCCACAAATACACAACATAACATAGTCGTGTTTGGGCTTGTTGGATTGGTCTTGACGAATACTTTGATACTAAATGGTAACCAGAGTCTGATGATGGAGCTAGAAGGTGGCCATAGGAACTCCGTAATTAAACGACGCATCCCCACCGAGTTTGGGCCCATTTGATTCGTCTTGACGAGTACTTTGATACTACATGGTAACCAGGGTCTGATGATGGAGCTGGAAGGTGGCCATAGGAACTCCGGAACGACGCAACTCCATCGAGTTTAGGCCCATTTGATTCGTTTTGTCGAGTACTTTGATACTATATGGTAACCAGGGTTTGATTCGTTTTGACGAGCATCTTAGTTGGCGTGAATATGCAACTCCCAACAGATTTGGGAAAAAGTTCGTTCCGTTTGTTATGAATGTGGATTATTATATGTCTGATTGATTAGATGGATGCCCCAATGCCAAGGTGAGCACGTGCCGAGGGCTGAATGGTATGAGAGTGTATAAACATTTCATATCGCTAACGTTGCGCCTCAGGGTACCAGGGCGAACCCTGTTGTACTGAAGCCCTTCTCCCTGTACAATGCACCTCGGCAAGGATGGCATTCACATAATACAGCCTAAATCAATTCAATTTCCTGCTAAATTTAATAACAGCACAGCTGAAAGAAGAATGCTTCCGATTGTCTTGTCTTGGGCTTCAACTGTGCACAAAATGCAGGGAACTACTGTAGATCATGCTGTTATTTATCTAGGCTCTAAATTATTTGCTGCTGGTCAAGCTTATGTGGCTTTAAGCAGAGTTAAGTCTTTAGCAGGACTTCGAATCGAAGAACTTGACTGCTCCAAGTTGACTTCGAAGAAACCTTGTAATGTTGATGCATTAAAAGAAATGGATAGAATGAGAAATGTTACAAATAACTAACTAGTGATTACATAACTAATTTAAACATTAGTTTACCCTACTACAAACAAAAAAAATGAAATATTTAAATATAAATAAAATACATAAACTTTAAGTGCTCAAAGCAGCACATTATTATGTGAACGTACTACGGACTACATAACGGAAAAACGCTGCTACGCGCTACTAACTACGTCGTAGTAAATCTCGAATTAAACATACTAAAAAGTTAAAAATAAAATTGATGGTATAATTAAGCTATCACAATGTAACACGCTTTTTTATTTATAAAATTGAGACTGTAATAAAAACGGGAAGATTTAATAATTAAGGTGTAAAGTTTTGGTGTTAAAAATATATGATTACGATATGGAATTATTTTGTCGTAGACGAAGAAGCTTAATTATCGTTAAAGGTTACAATGAACTTATAAAGTGTTATACTTCTAATTAGAGTTAATTTATTTTTAACTTTTTAGTTCATTTTCCAAATAATAAAAGCTTGTTTTTAAAAAAGGTTTTTTTTCTTTATTTTTTTTTTCGTATTGGTTGTAAGGTTGACAACCGATCTCAGATCATATTCTATTTAACACTATCAGAAAAGAAATAAGTAGTAGGTAAGGAAACATTATACCTACATATTATATAGGTATATTTCACGGAACTTGGTCCGTGGTATATTCCCATATTAACCTGCCACCTAGCGTTTTCTGTACACATTGCGATACAAAGAAAGGAAGATTAATTAAGCAAGCAATCATCTGTCATCATTTCCCTACTTCGGGCAACCTGCGAAGCCATCGATCTAACTTATTGGCAATAGTACGACCTAATAATACTATACGTTAAGTTTTGTTGAAAGTAATTTAGATAAAAGGTCGTCTTTTATACCTATATATGGGGAGTACCCCATATTATTCAGAATTTTTAATATCGAAAAAGCTATTTTAATTTTCAGGAGCACGTTTAAGTGAATGCTCATATGATGCATTGCAGGAATCGGATATGGTTGAGAAAATAAATTTCCATTTAAATTTCCACCGCGAATTTAATGGCAGTGTATGCAGTATCGAGGACAGTGTTGGCAATCCAAATATTGCACTAGTGTGTGCATATCGGCGGTGGCGCGGCGGCGTCGTCGGGCCCTGGAGAGCACTCAAGCTCTGCGGTGCACACGCCTGCAGCCTGTAGCATCATTGCAGTGGCCTTGTTCATTACTTAGACTAGGTAATTCGGTTAGTGATTGACCCAAAAGCAAACTCTGCTTACATAAGCACGCAAGCAAAAGCGCTTGGGATTGTTTTACCATGTAATTAAAAGGTTCCGGTATCTTCATGTCTACGTAGTATCATTAAGGGAGTATGTTTTACTGGTAATTGGTTTACCTGAAACAAAACAATGAATTTAATTAAAACTTCTGAAGAGACAATCACAGCCAAGCATACCCTGCTGATTAGAAGGGTTCGGAATTGAGTTAATAAGTCACACGTTGAGTGAGCCCGGGTAACAGTACGCTAGTGACAATCAATTGGGGTATGTGTTGAATGTTTAGTAGATTTGTTCAGTGGCGGGTTCGTGAGGTCGGTCGTCGACCAATGAATAATTATGATAATGATGACTCCTCTAGTACCTGTACACTTCAGCTATTCCAGAAAATTTAAACAATTTTATTCAAAATAGTCGCTTCTTTTTGGCGTTTGAAGACTATACACACCCATTTACCTTACAATACAAATCAGAGTTCAGAAAAATCATGTGAACACAAAGTTTTACTTTACTAACTTAAATTAACTGTCTTCACAAACGTCACAAAATAGTACTATGATATAATTTTTAAATTGACCAAATGAAATCTTTAATTTATGATGAAGCAATCAGGTGCGCAGGAGATATAATTAATTACAACAGCAGGCGATGGTAAAGTCGTAGAGGTATTAAAAAGTTAAGCCAGGCTCTTACAAAAATATACCTTCAAATGCTTCTTACATTCAGACACACGGATTGTCTCCGTGTTCAGACACTAAAAAATATACTTGAAACCATTAGTGCGGATATTTCTCCGCATATGTTTTTTAGGTGAGTATCTAAAAGATAAATACCAAATTATTTATATCACATGTTTCTCTTATCTGACGTCCGTGGTAGGCATACCACAGAAATACTTCGTATGTTTTATAGTGACTCATTGCTAAGTAAATGTCAGGAAAGAAGCTGTCAGCTAAGTAGGTATTCTGGGGCCCCGCGCCGCTTTATGTACTTTGTGGTGTAACGGTATAACTGTCCCTGTCCACAGCTCTGACAGTGTCGGTAATATTTCTCATTTCCGTGACGTGCCATAAATCTTATCAAGAAGACAACGTAACATAAACTATTTTACTTGACACTGGCACAAAGTCCAACTAGTGCCATAACATAAAAAAAAAAACAATTTTTCAGGAAGATAATAATATGTAAGAATAACATAAAGATTTAAAACCAAAGCCAAAGGAGAAAAAAAAAAGATTTAAAATATGTATTTGGCTGTTGTTGGTTTAAGTGGTGTTGTAGAAAATTTAAAACGCAATATATATAATGTGAAAATTTTGCTACTCTATACACAGTACATGAAAGCCTAGCAATAGCAAGGTAAGATTTGCTTTTCGCGTCCTTTATAACAATAACAAATTCAGGGCGGCCCTGAAATTCAGAAATATTTGCTGATACGCATATAGTATATACTGACGATTTGTGTAGAAGGTCAAGCTGGTTTTTGTTAATAATAATAATAATTGATTATACCAGTCCGGGGCCCTTATACACTTATTTTGGAAATCAAATTGAATAAAAAACAGTTCAGGTTTAATTATCAGTTATGCAAATATCACCCTAATGCAAGGTAGGCTCGAGCCCCTCGGTGGGGACATATACAAGGTGTAAATATATTAGCTGACACTATTTTAAAGGATCAACCTACCTATGAAACTGAACTACTTTCCCATAGAAACATATAGGTTGTCAGACGACAAAAAAATATGCATCTTCTATAGTAAATCGAATAGCTGGCCGCGCGGTATTGTATGAAAGGGACAACTTTTTTTGTCGTCCGACAGCCCATGTTTCTTGGGGAAAGTTGTTCAGTTTCATGGATAGGTTGATCCTTTAAAATAGTGTCAGCTAATTTGTTTACACCTTATATATATATATGAGCTGTTGATGATAATGCAAATAATGTTTCGATATATTTCATAAGCTCATTCTTGGAAATGTACGTGCTTTTAGTTCGTTAATGTACTAAATTCCAATTCGACGTATATGGCATAAACAAGTGATTAATTAATTCACATAACTGGTCGATTACATATCCGTATATTACGTTCATTGTCTGACAGTTCTGACAGCCATACCACGATGTGTAGATAATCACACTCACACTAATATTAGAAATGTGAAAGTATGTTTGGATATTTGGATGTTTGTTTCGCTTTAAAGCTTAAAGTACTGAACGGTTTTAGATGAAATTTGGAATGAAGATAGTTTGTACTATTGGTTACAAAATTACCGGAGACATCCAAGTACCCACGCACGTCTAGGCGCATCTGTCTCAGGTGTCTCCGTCGCCGACCGTACTCTGGAATAACACATAGAATATTTTTGACTGTAAAAAGCCTTAATTCCGCGGGTAAATCTTACACAACGCGAGCGTAGTCGCGGGCGGTCAGCTAGTAGATAATGGTGTCGATTCGGCATACGCCCAACTAAACTAAGCTAAAATTAGTTCTCTCACTTTCTATCATTTTTAATTGAAAAGGGACCGAAGTTCATCGGTTTTGTTTTTGTCTTTGACTTCACGACGGTAAATTTTAGTAGCTTTTTATTCGTCATGGTGTTAGGTAGACACTAAAATAAGACTAAATTTGACAGTTAGTCGTGAAGTCAAAGACAAAAACAAAACCGATGATCTTCGGTCCCTTTTCAATTAAAAATTATAGAAAGTGACAGGACTAATTTTAGTTTAGTTTAGTTGGGCTTATGCCGAATCGACACCAATATGACTTTACGAAGGTATTCTTAGGATCGTCATTACACAGATTTAGTGTTAGTGAGTTTAAGTAAATGTTTTGGTAACTGGAGAATTTATTTGCTAATCCTCCAATCGTGACGTTAGAGTTAGTTAGTTGGTTTATCCAATTCGATTGCATGTACATCAGAAAATCTAGAATCTAGAATTTGCGTAGGTAGCGCGTTTGAATTATTTCGTTATGACTACTTGATAGCAGTTTTGCGATGTGAAATCACAACGTAACGCTGTTTTATGAAAATCGCAACGTAACTGTGTTTCTGGCGGTAAGACGAAACTGACGGATATATAAGGTAGGTACATTCCGAATATTAATTTTATCCTAATGCAATGCTACATTAGGATAAAACGCGTCGCTATTTTGTTATTCGTCTTATTTTCCACCTTGTCGGAGCATGTTCTCGTAAGGTTCACGGGTTAGAAGACGTGAAATGAAATAGGATAACTGTACCTGGGCTCTTCTTGTCATATTTGGGGATACGTGGTGCTATTTTGATCAGTTTAAGCGAATAAGACCGTGATGAAAGTAAAATAAAATCTGCAGTTTTGAAAAGATAAGTTGCAGAAATGTAACTACCTACCTTAGGTAATGGAGGATTAACTCTAATGATTCTGTTTAGTTAAAAAAACTACGCTTTGAATAGCGTTTTCCGGTCGATCCCGTGAGATCGTTCGAACAACACATCACCGATGCGATGATAACCATTCTTTTAATAAGGATAAATCAACTAACTATGGTATAAAATTATGATCTTGGTCGTTCATCGTATTCAATACGGGGCCGCCCGTGGTGTGGAATACTAAATCCAATTTCGAGAGCTCCGTAATTTACAGTCGAAGTTCTCGAATTTCGTCACGTAAGCGTTTTAGAGAACTATCATTAAAAGGCCGTATCGAGGCCCTACCACATTTGAGTATACTTAGGGCTGAAACCTGGCTGAAACGGCTAGGAATAAAATGAATTATTTATTTACTGCCTGCAATAACAACAGCTGCAGTAAAATATTTATCATCTTTTTATCTAAAAATATAAGGACTCAGCTGTTAAATTCATCACGCATTTAAGAATAAACTTTCCAAAATGTCTGTTGCAAGTAATATAAGAATTCAATCAATACCAAGTAGAGTAAATGAGCCTAAAATCTAATGCATTTTATGTTATCATGATAATATTTATTGCTTTATATGAGAAAAAGTTTTGTAATAAATTTCAAACCTTCGCCAACTCTGGATTTAAATCTCACAATAAACAATCACTTTGCGATCTTGTAGAACAATGTTTTTTCCTAGTCTGACTTGGACACTATTTATTTTTTCGTAACGTCATACTAGCTCAGAATACACATCCATTATATTTGGAATACCCATGTCTGTGGAAAACTCATATAAGTATATTTCGCTATTATTTCTTCTATAAAAGCCTGACGATAACGTACCTATATTGTGAACATTAAATACTTACCTATCTTAAAAAAAATGAAAACAAAATAAATAATGTCAGACTAACGTCGATAAAAGCGATGCGTCATACGTTTCGTTCATCCTTATTGCCTAGGTGTATTGTATTAGAGTGCCTTTCTAAAGTTTGAGAACAGCCGGGACAGCGCCGGATAAGCATCACGTGTATCGATTAGCCACTTGCCCTTTGTGGAGCTGATCTTAGCACTTTACCTCCAGCCACCGCCGCCGCCGCCCTGGAGATTATAACTATTGATGTACCTTCATTCAACTTAGCGAATTTAGTGATAGAAGAAAATAGGGGATTTTCTGACAGCCCTTTAAAAAATATAAAAATAATAGTTCTAATTAAGACGATAGATGGCGCCAGGTGTACTTCGTGGATTCTTTTTTTTTTATCCTTTTATGGCCCTGGGCCCAGATTTCTTCGGATCAGCGCCATCTATCGAAGTTTTATGAACTATTTTTTTTTAATTGGCTGACGGAAAATCCCCCATTACGATTTTGAACATCTTTTTTTTTTGTTCTCGTGCGTTTTAGAAGACGTTTTACTGTATGTGTATCAATTATTCAACACAAATTATGTCTAGGCAATGTGGATTATTTTGAGAAATTTGAACGCGTAAAGCCCGAGTGAATTTTGAGTATTTAAAGCGTATTAATTAATTCCAAATAGAATGCCTAGTAATAGTTAATAACATATTAAGTAGGTCGATGAAGTCAGTGCGGTCCATTTAATATTTGATTTTCTGATAATAGAACCTTGCAATGAAATACCAAATAATTTAATTGTAATTATTTGAATTCGCTGAATAGTGAACAATATCATCATCAACATACGTCCCCACCAAGAGACACGAGCCCCGAACAATATAGGGTTTAGTATATTATCTAAGCTCCTACTGTTTCATGTAATAGAAAATTCACAAAATAGTTAGCTTTTTTATGTATGACTAAAAAAAATACATTGTTCCAATCAAAGTTCAAGTAATCAAAACAGAAGCGAAATTGAACAATATCTCTAATTAAGTGGATACGCATTATGAAATAATTGCACAAAGCGACAACGCTTTCTTTTTTCCGGTTACCTAACCTACCTTTTATTACTTAGTTAATTTCATTTAATAAGACAGAAAGGAATTCCTTTCTGTCTCCGTGGAGTGGCTTCGTATTAATGTTTATTTTATATTTTATAGAAATAGAGTTTCGTAGAACTGCAATGTTTTGCACTATTTTCAATAAAAAAACCTCAGGGTGAAAACACGTCACAACTCACTCGCTGCTGACGTCATAGTCTCTTCCTCTGAGCGGTAGTTCCTTTCCCGTGACTCCTTTTTTATTGCATACTGTATACAATAAGGGAATTTATGCAGAAACCAATCAACGTAGTGAAAACTGGTTAAAATAGCTATGTATTTTTTATATTTTTCTGTGTCGGTTGAGTCTTGCATTTTAAGAACTGTTTTATCATAAAATAAATAATGTATTTTTTATCTTTCACGACGATAGAGAAGTTGAAAAAAATACTCGGTAGGCGTCTAATACTCACCGCTCGCTTCGGCCCCCGCCGCGTCGCGAAAACTTAAAGAAGTTTCTGAATAAATAATGGGAGCAGCAGCCAGCGCCGCACTTGCGTTGAGATTCGGATTATTGTTACGGAGCGGACCAATACAAACGCGACGTCAGCTGTGATAACGTAAAGCCTAGGTTATATCAAAAGCTCATATACGTCCCTACCGAGGGGCTCGAGCCTACCCTGATTTAGAGTGATTAGGCCTTAGACGACCACGCTGGCCCAGTGCGGGTTGGTCAACTTCACAACCTTTCAACATTTGAATTTCTTCGCAGGAGTGTGCAGGTTTCATCACGATGTTTTCCTTCACCGTAAGAGCGTCGAATAAACGTACATATGAAATTCGAAATTCGAAAACACATTGGTGGGGATGGCACCCGCGTCTCCCGGACGGGAGGCAGCGGCCCAAACCACTAGACCACCGACGCTCTCGTTATAAAATAATAAGACGCCTAGGTTATAAAATAAATAAAATAATAGAAGCCAGGCCCTTTTTATACGCATAGAAACGTTTATGCTATACCTACAATCAATTCACCACGTTTTAAATACAAATACTATAGTTAAAACAACCTTACTTCAACAATCCATTTCGGTTTACAGAATAGCAAAATTTTGTTTTTTATTTAATTCAATTACCCATTAGTTTTAAACTTCTCCTTAACTCTGTTTGAAATTTGTATTTTAATTGCAAAAGAAAACGACTCCGAAATCTAATAAATTGTCCGTAGCGTTTAATTGAGTGTGTTCAACAAAGTAGTCTTTATACCGATTAACAATGTAGATCCAACTGAGAGACTTGGCTAGGTAATTTAATTTGCACATTATATATTAGCTGTGTTTATTTTGCAAATTATGATTTATCGCTCCAGCTGCGAGTAATTCAAATTTACTTTGATGGTTTGCCTAGCTGATTGGGAAGGATTTGTAAATGACATCGTTATGAAATATTTGCAATAACCAGTCGGGCGGGATACTTTTTAAAACTTTGCTCACTATCGACCTAACAGATTATTAACCCAGAGAGTATTTCGTGATCCATGATTATTTGTGCCTGAGCTCACGGAGAAAAGTACTTTGATGTAAGAGCTAACATGTTGTACAGACCGCCTCAGAATAAACTGAATTATAAATCGTACCACGGAGGAGTATGATTAAGCTCCCGATTTTATCTTGCCAGCAGCGGCGTTGCTTTTACCGTTCACTCGGGCTGGGAATGAAAATTATTCATAAATAAGCGTGATGAGATGAGCCGGTGACCTAAATTTCATAATTGGTGCCGGTGAGACAGGCCGGCAGAACCTGCACATGCATGAGACGTATGCATAGATACATCAATATCTGATGAGCGTCGAATCGGCTAATTGCTCCGTGTATCAAACTGGTTACAATAGACAGATCCCACTTCTGATAACTCACGTAACATATTGAAATTCGTATCCAGTAAACGTGACGTATCAGAAGTCGCGTGAAGAGCATAACGACGTTCGCTAAATGGGTAGTATGTATATACGTAACAAAATGCAATAAACAGAGCAATCTTTGCTACTATGTCCGTTTATAACTGAAACAAAAGCTACAAAATAACTATTTATATTGGATAGTTTTAGTACCGATAAAGTGAAACTTTATACTTGTACTCCAAGTTCCAATAACGAAACACATCAATAAACAAACAAGTTAGTTCGACAGCCGCCAACGAGGTTCCGTTTGGTACTTAACAGTTTTGCGAGAAATGATAACGACGACCTGAAGACAAACATTGAGTTTGGAAGTTCTGTGGAAAGTAATTTAAAGTGGAGCCATTCAGTGTTTACCGAAAGAGATTGCAGTGGTGCTTGCTCTACACGGGTCCCGCTGCGCTGGTGGAACGCTGAAACTTGCCCTTAATCCTGCCGCAGAGAACAAAGCACGCCAAATGGATAATCGATAGAGCCACACTCAGTACACATTTCTTCTTTTAAATACTGCGGAAAGCGCGCTACGGAGAACCTAACGTACGAGGCGACGACCACGCGTACCGGGAAATTCAATTTTCTTGATAGTTCACCCGAAAGAAGATTTGATGGAAAAAAGTTTCTCCGAATTGTTGAAACTCCCTTCTGGATGTCTTTTGATAGTTTCTTCATCTACTCTTGAAAAAAGATGCTTTGATATAGTGCTTTGCTTTTAGAAGTTTTTCGAATAAAACGGAACGATACATAAGGTGAGGGTCGATAAGGAAAAGACTGAGTAGTAGGTTGACTTGTCAATCAAATAAATTCTTGCACGGATTATGAGCAAGTGGCAATCCAATTTCCCGGGGAGCTTTTTGTTGGACTTTGTCCGTAACAATAATCAAATCGGGTCAATACAGTCAATATTTCAGGGACAAAGGAAACAAGTTTACGATATAAAGGAGCGTTCCAGGCAGATAATCTTATCTCGGGTCTATGTAGGAGCTAAACACGCGGCGGAATGCTCGGGCCCTACTAATGTGCCCGGGCGAGAAAATAATAGCCGCCCCTGAAGACCATCGCTTTGTTACCCTGACGCGCCGCCATTTCTTACAGTGGTGTATATATAGTGGCGCCACCACCACCGCCGCGCCGGTTTATGCGGCGAAGACAGTGACAAGTAGATGATAACTCGGGTTTTATTAATTGTGTCCCCAAAGAATTAGGACTTTTATGTGCCATAAAAACACATTACTTTGATTGAAGATTGATAAGAAATTTTTATTTATTTAATTGGTCTTTGGAAGACTAACAGTTAAATATTAATGTCATAGTAAACAAAATAGACTTTATTATAAGTCTCCACCTATAAAGATGGATATTACTTTTACTCTTTGATACATATAGGTATATTTTTTTAAAAAATACAGTTCCTTACAGCAGCCACGTTACATAATAAAACCAAGTTTTTGCCATAACTCAGAGTAATATTTACATCGACAGCTCATATAAGGCTTGCAGGAGTGTGCAGGTTTCATCACGATGTTTTCCTTCACCGTAAGGGCGTTTGCGCACTCATCCGCATCCGATTCTTATCCGGTCCGTTTTTGATCCATAAAAAAACGGACGGTAAATTCACGTCTAGCGTTTGCGAACTCATCCGTATCCGATCCGGTTTTCATTCGTATTTGAGACGATATTGCATGATATTGTCGTAGTGATGTGCCGAGTCGAGCTGACTGACTGAGCTGATCTCGACCATAAATGCTATAGAAGCAAGAAGCGTTCAAGGTCATAGTGGTAACACTTTACCACTGACTGATGAGCAGTTGACTGTACTCGAGTATAGATTTCGGGTACTTATAGAATTCGAATACTAGGTTGATCTTTTTTAATTATATCTACTTATGTTATGTAGATCCCGCAATAAAGTCGCTCACGTTACTCGTATAGTTCGTTTCACGTAAATAGAATTCTGGAGTCTCTTGATTGTGCATTCGATTATTTTTGTAACGAGTATTAAAATACTTGTTTATCAAAAAATAGTCAATTTGGCACATCACTAGCAGCGCGAGCTTTCCCCTCCCCGTACCTCACTCTTCATCCGTAAAAAAATCGTGTAGTGCGCAAGCGTACGTAATTTGTATGGCGGCCACTTCGACTCGGTTTTGATCCGTAAAAAAACCGATCCGGAGTGAGAATTTACGAATCGAAAACGAACCGGATACGTATGGGTGCGTAAGCGTCCATACAATTACTAGGATGGCCAAACTGGATCAGAAACGGATAAGAATCGAATGAGAATCGGATACGGATGAGTGCGCAAACGCCCTAAGCGTCCATACAATTACTAGGATGGCCAAACCGGATCAGAAACGGATAAGAATCGAATGAGAATCGGATACGGATGAGTGCGCAAACGCCCTAAGAGCGTCGAATAAACGTACATATGAATTTGAAATTCGAAATCACATTGGTACGCGGTGGGCATCGAACCCGCGTCTCCTGGACGGGAGTAATATTTACCTGATATTAATATTAATAATACGCTTTGATATTAAATAATAAGATCCTCTGTTTTAATTTTATTTTAATTACAATTTTCTTAATAAGTTCAGAAGCACCCTTGAAATAATAATGTAAGAAGTGAAGAAAACCCTTGAGGAATATATTCACGCACACATCAGACTCAGAACGGCTGTTTTTCATATTTTAGAAACCTTTTATTATATATTATATATGCTACGAGCGTAGATTATAATAATGGTATACTACGTCTCATATATGTATAAATTCTTAATATTGTTAGACACAAAGATACCACTCTAATTCTGAAATAATCTAATTAAAATAGCTAAGCTTAAAAACCCATAAACAGTACGACTTAAAATTATATTTCGCCAGAATTCAAAGAAGGGTTGGCGGCTTGGCGCTCGTCTAATCTCCTTTAGTCTAGGCTTACAGGATTTAACTTCTTTAGGATCAACCTCAAAGTATAGGACTCATTATAAAGCTTTAAGATTCAAGTCCGGTATTCAAGCTTATTACCCCATGAGTCAGCCGAGTCTGTCGTAGAGCAAAATCCTTTGAGATATTATACTATACAGTCTACACAAACAGAGCGCAATTAAATTTCGAGTACTTAAAGTCTCTAACTGTAATAGTATATCTATGGTAAGAAGTTGTATACGGAAATAATAATTAAAATTAGACTATACGAGTATTCTTTCATTCTTTTAAATAGAGGATCGGACTGTTTCTAAATGTATCATATATTATGAATTTTTTTTTAAATATAGATTAGTAGCAGACGATTCGCGAAGAAAAAAACAGAATCGGTTGAAAAACTAATTTACAGTGATTTTTTTTAAGTTTCAATATGTCTGTCTCTTTCAAAAACAATTGTATGTATGGAGATCATATGGCGTTACTAACAAATGACGTCACAAGTGGGTGTGTCTGTCTAATCTTGAATTTCAAACCTTTATAACTCGGTCAATTTTAAAGATAGAGCAAAAATTATTTTAGTGTTCGATAGCAGAAACTAAGAAGTTTGGATTTATAAAATAAAAAAAAGTAGTCCGATCCCCTTTTACTGAAACGTAATCGTAGCCTTTGTAAGCTAAGTAGATAGTGGATAGTGTTGTTGGCGATGTATAGATGTAATACTCCGTATTTACATTACTTTTATAAGAAATACTTTGTACACTGTTGTTTACTGTTCCAAATAAAATAAATAAAATAAAATAAATAAGTACTAATAGCATTTTCACTTTGTAAATAAAATATTTCAACGTCACTATAAAAGTTAATCTCGAATAGGTAGATACTTAGGCATGCAACTTGACTACTCCTGCTTTAAATGGCCGAGAAACGAGAATCCCTAGAAGGGTTTTGCACTTAGGACACCATTATGCGATTTGAATAGATCCTTGCAAATGGAAGGATGTCAACAATAAAAACCTATTCAGAAAGGATTATACGCCAGCCGGCGGATAATGGAAAGAGTTTGATTCTTTACTTATGCAAGACGTTCTTGACCGGATTTTTAAATGACAGTACAATATTTGTTCGACTGTACTCCGCTTTGCTGCACCTGGTCGACGATGACGTCATGTTTCAGACTTACAAACTGTCCACTTATATCCTCCTCTTACATCTCTCTTTCGTTCTTAGGGAACTATTCACGTGCACTTTATACGCGCTCTTTTATGTACGTACATGTGTGGTACATGTAAAGCTCTGACCTCAGCCTAGTTAGTTAGTTTAAACTTAACTTTTCGGTCCTGTACTTAATATAGTTTAAGTAATCTTGTTAGTGTTGTAGATCCTTCCATTCAAACTATTCCATTTTCGATACACTAGTAACCATTTTAAAGTTCAATTTAGTTTGATCGATGTTATGGCAGCTATGTTAAACACATGGGAATATATTCACTCGCAATCGTGTTCGGAATCAAAGCCGGAAGTATTATTTTCCGCTTCAGAAATGGGACGTGTTACGAGAGTTGGTGAATATGATTCCTTGTTCCTTGCATTTAGCCCGAGGCGCGGGGCTTGGCGCGGCACTCCGCTCACATTATTCTTTCAAGACCGCTTCGACGCTAATTAAGGAAATTGTTTGAAACTTAAACAAAGGGCCCGAGTATCTCATTATTTACCATCAAAGTGTATTTAGCATTTCAGCTCCAGGTAAATGGCTATTAACGCTGATTTATGATAGCCAGCTTATTTTAAGACCATTAATTTATAAGTAAGTACTTTCTTTTATGTAAGTTTTACTGTATTCAGTTTCGAAAGAAAAAAATAACTTCTATATGAAACAAAATCCTAACCTACTGGCATCCTAGAAGTAGTTACAGAAGAAAGACGAGATAACAAGTTACAGCTGGACTTACCTGGAGAAGACTTGATAGACAGAGACTAGAGGAAATTGTTAGAAGAGGCCTATACTAGAAGACACATTGAACTTAGAGAGATACTATAAAACTAAAAGAACTGCTCAAAAATAGAGCTCTCAGGTCACTATTAATTGAACCTTCTATCTAAGGGTGTTGTACTGTAAAATAAACGTATATGAAAGTTATTTTACTATAATTACGAGACATCAAACTCTGTAAACTTATACGATAAATGATTACTTAGATGATAAAAACGTCTGGTCAACTGTTGGTCCAAATCAGCGGAGTAGATTGTAATTATGACTCATGTATGATTCTTTATATACAAAAAAAAAAAAAAAAAATACAAAAAACTTTATTGATCCCATAATTTCTTATAAACAAGTCATTGGGAGCCTTCTTTTAAGCACTTTAATATGGTGCCTGTGACAGAAGAACTCCGCTCTTCACTTCCGTGACACTATAGGTACACATTAGATTAAAGAATAAAAGGAAAATAAAAAATATTAATATATTATAATGTATATATATTAAGGGAGGGATTTGGATGGATACATACAAGGAGGAGTGCAATATATATATGTGTTTGTAGATGAAATGTAGCAATTGTGTGTAAGTGTGTGTATGGATGCGTGTGTGTAAGTGTGTGTACATGTATGTATGCGCGTGTGTGTGTATTTTTAGTGGCGAGATTAATATTATTATTTTAAATTATTATTTTTATTATTATTTACGTCCATTTGTTTTGTATTGTCTTAGTAAATCAAATAATTTTATCTTATTTCAATCTGTGATACGAAATATATAAATTGATTTTCTTAAATTACTGGAACTAGTAGTGACTCCACTTCTTCATAAGTTAGGTCTTGTAGCCATTCCATGATATTGATTTTACAGGTTTTATAGTTGTGATTGTATATGCAAATACTTTTATTGATTTTATTATAGAGCACTGAGGAGCGTTTATTGTATTGTCTACTGGCAAAGGTCGTTCGAGTGCTTGGAACAGAGGCTATGAGATATATATATTTAAAAGAAAAGTACAAAAGATACAATTCCTGTGGAGTTTCTTCTGGCCGTTCTTCTCCACAGAAGGCGTACACTGGTAGTGAACGTGCCATCCATGATAGCTTTGACGTCGAAAAATTATTTGTAAAAATCTTAATTCGAATAAAAAATTTTGACTTTTTAACGAGTTCTACAGACATCGTAAAGACAATCCAAATCTTCATCCTTACCTATCATTGTAGCTCGGCGGCACATCAGAGTCAGAAATGACAAAATGACGGTATACTGAAGCAGCTATTATTTTCTCGCTTGGACAATAGGCAGGGCCTGAGCTCTCCAGCGTGTGTACTTAGATAAAATATCGGTTTTCGTTACATTTATAAGACTGTCCGGAATGTTTTTATAGTTTTTGTATGGTTTCCAAGTTGACGTCATATTGATAGTACCAGTTCTTGTTATAATAACTAATAAGTCATATCGGCATCTTTTAACTTTTGAATATAATTATATACTACATTTTAAAGAGGTGATGATCTTATGGCGTTTTTAATTTTAGACTCCAGTAAGAAAGATAATTTTCTTTCTTTGATAGATAGTACAAATTTATGTCTTTCTGTAAAGTTTAAACTGATATTATGGCGTTCGGTTTATCCTTTTAGAGAACTGCGACTCAATATTCGCTGTTGGATCGTGTTATTAATCGAGCTAAAATGTCGAGCATCAAACCGGAACATTGAGCTAACTTGTTTATTTATTGAAGTGTTCCGTTATTGTAGCAGAGGACTGGAATAACGTTCCGTTTTATTGCCAATGAAACTATCCGGTGTAAACTGTAAAATAGAAAAAAAAAACCATTTGAATTGTACGCCTGCACAATGTTGCATTGATTGTTCCATTTAAATGAATTCTAACTTGTATACATACATACCTAAAATTACTCTCCAAGGGGTGAACAGACCTTTAGTTTTTATAAAGCTTATATGGATCTATAAGCTCAGCATCAGGTAATGGAAAAGTGACTACGAGATTGAAAGTGAAACAGCTTACTTATCCAGATGATTCACTTTTTATATTTCTTTGTCTTTTTTTTTCTTACTACTTATTTAATTTCATTTTCTTTTTTCTGTGTTTAAATTTAATTGCCATCAGATTCATTATGGATTTATTTAAGCTGGTAAGAATGGCATATGAACGAAGCAAGTTAAATAAAAGCTGGTAAAAAGAAAATGTATCTGTTGCTTTGGTTTTGGTCAGTAGAAAACGCAAATATTTGCGTTTTGTTTAGATGCGTAGATACTAGATACCGAATCTCAACTTTTTAAAGAATGCCAACACGTCGTTACAATTTGTGCTCTCCGTAAGCTAATTGGGATTAGAACATAACTCTATGTTTGTAAAAAAAGAAAAAAGAAGCGGTTATTTAAAAAAAAATGCAACTCGCTCTATATCATCACCATAGTCATCAGTTTGTAAGCACGTATGTGTGCATTAGGGTAGATGTGACAGGTCACTCTTATTGTACCTATATTTTAAATAAGCGCGTCTTTTATTAAAAGTAATTAAATAAAATGTCAACAAAACTCGTAAAACAAAAATCTATTCAGCACAATATTCAATTAAACACGTCACGGCTAATTTATTTTATTTCAGCGTGCTTTTCTATTCCACTTGAAATAAATGTGAATCTACGGTCGCATTAGACACTCTTAAATCGGATTCGGTTGCCGTTTTCAGCCATAAATCTTGGTTACGAGTACAAACAACCAAGAAAGAGCAGGGGCTTATAAATGTCGCTTTAAATACAGTGGAACAACGCAAAACTATTATTATGGAAATTCTTCCTGCCCTAAATAGCAACTGTAATATTTCAAAACCTCAGTTTAGTTAGAGATTTTTGAGAGAGTCGGTACACCATTTTTATTTTATCTTAGCGTAAAATATACATTGCTGGTAAATTCAAATAATCTGAACTTTGAAAAATAAAATATTGTTTGGCTTATTTGAAAAGTAGAAAAAGCCTGAGCTTTGGACTGTCGCAACAGCTGCGCCGGCGTTATTATTTGTCTACTCCGTAACAACCCCAATATCAACGCAAGTTTTGGGGCTGCTATCCATTATTTATTCAGAGGCATCTGTGTTTTTTAAGATATTGTACCGGCCTAAAATGGCGTCGTTATTAAGGAGAATGCTTGATTCTAAGATAAATACATCTACAATTGAAAATCTCGGGTAAAAAACTTTTTGCGAATCCAGAATCTAAACCTATTCAATCTTAAATCACGTTAAAATAACCATAAAGTAAAAAGAGAAAGTAAATGACGTCAGGGTTGTGACGTGTTTGCGGTGAACCACCCTAACGAAACGCTTGTCGTGAGCTTTCCGCCACTTGATCAGACTCACGAAAATAATTCATAAGCATGAAACGTAACCTTTAAAAATTTAATACAAAAATAATGCGTTTTTTTCCTTTACGCGACCCACTCTTATTAAATGTACAACATAGCCACTCTACAAAGACGGAAATAAATTAAAAATGAATAACTAAGTAATGGCAGTACGTAATTATCTCGGGAAGAAAGCACGGAGCAAGAAAAAACGAGGCCGAGGTCGTAAATTTGTTAAAATCTTTCATAATGCGTACAACCAATTCGTTTCAGAAGTTAGACATTGTTAAACTTCTCTCGCTCTTTATTCTCCGACAACTCTGATACGATTACGGTTTTGTGCTAATTTTCCGCCTTGCTCGAAAATTAGAAATAGACCATTTTTTATTGTCTTGTTCAAGAAATACATCATAGTACACGATCTTGGAATTGGAAAATCAAAGTTAATATTTAAAGTTCAATGACGATTACATAATAAAGTTATTATTTAAAAAATTTAAGTTCCATAAAACGATCTACAAGAAGTTTTGACCTGAGTTGCTGCATAATGCAAGATGGAGGTCTGATAGCGAATAAAATTAAAGAGATTTGCAAGGAAATGGTGCAGTGCGGCTCCGGCCCACATTAGCTTCAACACAGTGCGCGGATATAACCACGAGATTTCCAAATGCACTTGTGAATTTGGCACCAAATAGCTAGAGATTTCTTGAGAGATTTTGTACAATAGAATGAATGAAAATCCACCAACCACTTTGCGCAAGGATTGTGTTTGGTTCGCGAAGGCTATCCATTGGCTACGATTCCATTTTCTTCCGAGTTCCAAGCAATGCTCTAAGTATAAAGTTTTCCTAATGATTGTCATATAATTTCTTTCTCTTATCATCTTATTTGTTTAGAAAAGGACAATTACATGGACATTATAGAGCTGTCAAATAGGTATTGAATTTGAAACCAATTAATTGACGTATCAACACAAAATATAAACGCCGCTTTACCTACTTTGTGGTATCAATTTAGGTGCTTAAAATTTGTTATAAGGTCAAGGGTAACAACTCTAATATACGTCTACCCACACGAGGAGTCTGAGCCTACCCTGAAATAGGGCTACCAAGCTAAGGCCCAGCGCAGCTCAGTGCGGGTAGGTCGATTTCACACACGGCCTTTGATTATTCATAGGCGTGAGCAGGTTTCCTCACGATGCTTTTAGACGGAATAAAGTTGATGACGTTGAAGAATTGGTAACTTTTCCGTCTTGATTTTACGTGTATTTAAACTGAGCGAAACTTAAAAGCTTAAGTCATTGTATTCATCAACATCAGTCAGTCAGACTATGAAGTCATGTATAATTTTTTTAAAAGAGAATATTGATTAGTAGTATTATAGATTTTCTTTGTAGTGTTCCGAATGAAGTTGGTTTAACCTATATAAAGATCCACCAAACAGTTGCTATAAATTCATTATAATGTCGCTAATTTTTATAAGATGTTTATTGCATCAGTTTTCTGATTAATAACATGCTTATTGCATGATAATTAACCCAGAAACCTTCAAAGAAGGCAATAGAGTTTTTGTGATAGTTTACTAACGAAACTACCGGCTGTAATAAGGAATTGCCGAAAGCGAAAGTTATTTCCCGGGCTGGTTCACGAAGGCCACAAAACTTCCATGGTTGTCGTGCTTACTACGTTGCACGGACTACCACGCTACGGGGTAATTTCCTTCAGACCTTGTACCTGGACTTTTATCGTCTGAACTTGACGAAATTGTTAGTCAAGTTGTAATGTTCTGCGATGTCGCTGTCTGTCTTCCAAATTGAGCGGAAAATCAACCGCGAGGCGGGTCGAGGACCTTCGATTACCTATTGAATAAAGATTAAAGATCTCACAAAGTTATAAAAATAATAATAAAATGAAAGTACTAATTCATTCAATATGCATGTTTATTCGACTCTCTCACGGTGAAGGAAAACATCGTGAGAAAAACTGCTTTCTCCGAATACATTCAAAGAACGTGTGTGAAGTCGACCAATCCGCACCGGGTCAGCATTTGATCGACTCAGGCCTTATCGCACTGATTTAGGGTACGCTCGAGCCCCTCGGTGGGGACGTATATGAGCTGGTGATGATGATGAACGATGGTTTTCACATTTAAATCATTGACGCTTAGTAGTAAAAATTGTATTGTCTATTATATAGTTTAAAAGATTATGATACTTTCACCTGTTAGAATTTTTGCAGCTAAAGTTTTTTTTTTGGCAGCCACGCAGAAATCTACCTAGTCAAGTTCGTATTTATCGCTGTTTAACTTAGGATAGATTTTAACTTTGAAACTTCTCACAAATGACATCCTTTATTAGCTTTAGCCAAGCCGTCAAGCAAGAGGCAGATGATACATATAAACTTCTTGACGAGATTATTAATTAGGTAGGTAGGTATTAGTAATGTTTAGGAGTTAGAAAATGGAAATTTGGAAAACGGGTCGGTAAACTCTCATTTAAAAATGTATCATTGTTATCTGCTTTTTATACAGGCCTCCGTCCGTAGCAAGTTGCTAAGCTCAGAGTCGTGAGTTCGAATCCGCCCAAGGCATTTCTTTTTAAGTGTGTATATCATTTATGTTTACCTTGTGTCTGGACGTTTTTTATCTATAAATTTACTTGTATAGATAAAAAACTATGCTTAGTTTGGAATCTATTTTATTTAATTATTATTTATTATCTTACAAATTATGTTACTACATCATTACAGTATCATTGCTGTTGTGTATGTATGTATGTATGTATGTACGTAAAAACTGTACCGTGTTGATATTAATATTCAAGAACAGGCTCGAACCAAACTGAACTGATTTATATTTAACGTTATATCCTAACGCGTCTACGAGTTATGAGACGCCAAAACAGACGATATTCCAGAAAATTCATTAACTACATTATACTCGAAGTGCCGCTTTGATTATTTATTAACCACGTTTTCCTTAATTTACTGATAATGGAAGACAGTCATTTTCGCGAGAATTCAAAAACTCCATAGTTTATTTATATTTTATGTAATATCGGTATATTATTTATTTGTATACCTATTTACTTATTGAATTAATTTGAGAGAGAATATGAATAAACAAATTTATGTTTTTTTTTAATTAAAAAATATGTTGTATGTGTCAGCAAAAGTTAAAGTATATTTTTCGTAGCTGTGTGTAGCCATGCGTACTAACTAACTACCTATATTATAACACTTTTTCAACCCTAATGTACAACAGTAGACGACTCATTTGCTACGTAAAATGAAACGTTGGTGGATGTTTGATTAAGCGTACAACCGAGAAAAAGGTCACGTGGTAGCTTTTCGAGTATTCTCCATTTGCGATCGAAATTGAAACGTCCTTCTCGTTATCTGCCTCGTTTCATTAGAAAAACATTACATCGATCATATCACATTACGAATTAGATTTTTGGCAGAATTTCATTTTTACTTTCGCAGAATTGCTACTGAGGATTATATTTCAACGGAGAGATTATTATAAGTAGGTAACTTATGTACTTATGCCGTTTTGTTTTAGGTCAAACTCAGAACAATTAGTAATAAATTACATAAAGCGTCGGAGATGTAGAGGCTAGGGCTGCTATCTCTCGTCCGGAAGATACAGGTTCGATCCCTAACATGTGCCGATGTGTTTTAGAATATTTTATTCATAAGTACGTTTATTCATAGTATATCAACGGCCCGTTACAGTCCACTGCTGGACTATGAGCCTCCTCCACTTAAGTGGAGGGTTTTGCCATTATCTCCACGCTTGGCAGGCGGGTTGGAGATCGCAGATTAAAAGGTTACGATACAGTAACCTTACAGTAGCGCTCTCTGATACCAGAGAGCGCTGCTGCCCGTTCCCTGTTCAATGTGTAGTCCCTAAGTCGCCTCTTACGACACCCACGGGAAGAGTAGGGGTTGGTGACAAATGTATTCTACTCTGCCGTCACCACACAGCGGGGACGTTATTCATAGTGAAAGAAATAATTGTGAGAAAACCTGCACTTTCCTGCGGATAAATTCAAAGGTCGACCAAGATCTAATTACCTTACGTCAGGGCAGGCTCGAGCCCTTGGTGGGGAAGTATATAAGCTGTTGATGAAGTAGGAGAATAAAAAGTGAATGAATAATTAACCGAGCGAGCGCTAAGCGTCTCCATTTCAGTTTTGGCAAAATTGCTTTTATGTCCGGCTGATGTCAATCCGGCTGTCGCATTACTCAACAAAGATTCTCTCTGCATTTTATATATCTTGTCTCTTCCGTTAGGTCTGCTGGAAGATATTTCTTTAGAAACAAGTAGTACCTGTTGTGTCGTCTTTCTTCATGTTTTATGTTTTGTAATTTACTTGTGTACAATAAATCGTAAATAAATAAATTGTCATGAAATTTTGTGTGCAGTTTCTATAATTATATAGTTTTTTTTTGTCGATTTGGTTTTCCGAAATTTTTCAAAATGGAGGAGATATGGGAGTTAAAAACATAAAAAAATCATATTTCAGCCATTTAAAACTGGTAGCTCTGTGAGCTGTGGACCTCGCGAGTACATTTTTTTTCGAAATGGCTGATTTATGTTTTTTTTACGTTTTCAACCCTCAGAACTCAGTAACTTTTCAATTTTCAAAAACTGTCTCGACAAAAAAACTATATATTTATAGAAACTGCACACAAAATTTCATGACAATTTATTTATTTACCTACTTATAAAATTTCACGTAAATCGCTTAAGAAAAGCGACCTGTGGAGGAGAACAAACAGACGGACAGATGGACATACAAAAGCAATTTTGGCCAAGCTGAAACGGAGAAGCTTGGTAAAAAAAAATGCTGAATGCTCTATTCCACTACCTCAACCGACACCAGGTTAATTTGATTGTTATAATAAGAAAATCTCATTATGCGTTCCAAATTCACTCCGCATCGCCCAAGGTCCTTTGTTATTTATGGATATTATGTTTCCACAAAAAAAGAAAATAGATCTTAAAACATAAAAAGAAAATGTTCCAAATCAATCACTTAAGGAATGACAAGGAGAGAAATTGAAATAGAATGTAGGTAGGTACCTATTGTATCGTTCCACGGTTGCTATGCAAATTGTGAATAACTAAGATTTGAAAACTACTAGAAGAAGTCAAAATACTCTTGTGATTACAACATAACCCTTGCCCAACTTAAGCTTCACCTAACTTATATAAAAAGCTGCGTCTTTCAATAATAATTTCTACAGTTATTATTGCTGCGTTATCTAATACGGCTCCTAGTAACGCAAATTAATAGATAATATTAACGTAACATTTCTGAAAGCTGCCTGTTCTGACCCTCGTTTCAGACCTTCTTAATTACGGAGAGTGGAATAATATAGAGTGCTTGATAAAAAAAAACAAATGGAGTGGCTACTCGGCCTTTGGGGACGAAAGTTTTCTTATAACGGAGCAATGCACAAGCCAGGCTCGGGACAGCGATAAAGTTAGTTAAATGGATAGTGCACAGAATAGTAGACCTAATTGGGTTATGTCAGGTTTAATAAGGCTTGCTCTTGTGAACTGGCACGGGACTTACCGCTATCATTTGGGGACTCAACCTACGAAATATGAACAGCTCAGACAGCAAACCAATGGACCGAAAGGTTCATCAGGTCAAGTTCTACGTTGGCAGAATACCTAGCTATATAAATATAACTTTATACAAATACTTGGCCCGAAAATGGTTTTGTTCAATTGATTTTGTAAAATATTTTGAACCCCGATTCTCTTCGGCTATCCGGGTGAGTTCTAACTATTAATTACTGGGAATATAGTCGCTAGTATTGTATTAATTCTGTGGTAAGGTTCCAACTACTTCCAACACAAAAACATTATAACAAGTAAATGTTAAATAGTTGAAGAATAACGCTATTGTTTCGGTATTCGACAATAGTCGCGAATTATTACGCTGCTCACCTCCGCCATAGAAATGTAGCGTTCGCAAAATCGTATAGTACGTATACCCGGCCGTGCGTAAAAGCGCTTACCGCGCCAACGGCTTGTTTACGCCGCGCTCCAAATGGTTTTAATCTCTTTTTCAAACAATATTTAAAAGCTGGCTTTGCTAAACGATGAAATAAGTACTAGGTATATAACATTTTTAGACAAAGGCGAATAATGTGGTAATACCAACGGTGACCAACGAGGTAACAATTAATACTAACATCACAATCTACATTTTTAGTACCTACATACCTTAAGCATAGTTTAAAGCGAACTAGCATATAGGTGCATATTGCTATGGCACATATGTAAAATCCCTATATGTTTTATTGATATGGATCTGAATGAAGCATGGTGGTGCACGAGTAACTCTAACTCGCTCGCTACGCTCTAATTCCATCCTTTTCGCCTTTTGAGTATTATTAACCGGCCAAGCACGTGTTGGGCCACGCAAAGTGTAGGGTTCCGTAGTTGTCCAATACTAATTAGGTACCTACTTAAGACAGGTAACATTCATCAAAAATTTTTTTTAATGATATTTGTAGTAAGTACCAAATTTCTTACTTGTACAAGGACATTTTATAAGTTGATCTCTTTGCCACGGGTCTAAGTTGCTTGTGGCACCTCCTCTTTGTACTCGTCTCCGTGTACGATAACCTGGAAAGCCTATTTGATGTTGATACTTTTCCTTTTAATTCATCTACACTACTACCGTGGTTTTTTTCTCATTTCCAAATACAACGGTATCGCGGGGGGGTGGGTTTACACTTGATCTTAATAAAAATAAGCACTTTAAACCGAAATATTTTTGTATTATTTTTTAAATACCCATCCATCGATACCTCACGCCCTGAAAAAAAACCCCGCATGTGTACTAGAGGTACCCTAAATTTTTTTTTTTTAGATTTTATTATTTAGCTTTATCGGTATGATTAATATGTACGAGTATATCCGTGCCAAATTACAGCCTTCTAGTACTACTGAGTCTCTGAGCTAAGCCGCGGACGGACAGACAGACAGACAGACTGACTGCACAACTCCCCACGTATAGGTCCTACGCTACGGTGGCGACATGATAATTTCACGACATACTTAACAGTTCGCATATTCGCAAACATTAATGAAATAGCAATTTGATTAAAAAAATTGTTGGGATATCAATCATTTTGTCTCATAATCAATTAAAGCTCATTTAAAATTTGAAATTATGAGAAAAACAGCGTCAGAATTTTAAAATATTTGAGTGAAGGTCTTTTAAAAATAATTGAACTAACTCGATAAGAAGTTCAGTGTTTACACGTGAAGATATTTGGTTTTCGTCACGCAAGCTAGCGTGCTCGGACGTTTTTTTAATTAGTGTTTTGTCACATTAGCAGGAGGGCCGCGAACGCTATCTCTCTACATTAGGCTGAGGAAATCCGGGCGAATCCGGAACAAAAAGTAATTACTTACTTAAACGATGGTAGGTAATAGAATGAACGACCTTTTCATCCCCTAATCTATTCACTTAACAAGCGCCACTTCCATTCCCGTTAATTAATGCTCTCTGATACTACTGTACTACTGTACTGATACTACTGTAGTATCCTGATAGCGAAGCAAAAAAAAATTCGAGCATCATACCTAAGTGCAAATTAATTAATTTAGTTACTTTGAATATTCTTGGGGTTCCGTTATATTGAACGTGATGTCGATGTCAGATTGGATGACACAGAAAAGAAGTACCATTATCTCTGGATGAGTAGGTAACGTTTAAAATATGTTTCTTTCTGTAGGAAAAGTGTGGAAGTACCAAGATTCGTATCACTTCGTATTTAATATTTGTAATATAAATAACATCACCTTCTATATGATAATACTATAAATATACAATTTAGCCAATATTTGTATAATCAAAATGCGTTCTATGAGCAAACCTTGTACGTAGAAGATAAATAAATAAATATGTGGGGACATCTTCACACATGGCCATATGATCCCAAACTAAGCAGCGCGCTTAGATAGGTCAGACTAGTTCATAATATTATTATTAATATTATTGAATTACGTATGTAGGTACTTATACAATTCGTTGAAAAAGCTAATTGAGTTTGTTTTGCTTTCTACCGAGCAATTTGTTAACCGACTTTCGCGCTGCTATTAGAGCCGCCTAATTAAAAAGCCTTTCCGTTGCTTCTAAAAAGCAAGCAATATTTATTTATACCCGTAAGTATATTTGTTTAGCCTTGAATGGGAAGTAAAAAGTCTTATTTCATATAAACAGTGTTATTCAGGTTTATTTTCACCTTGGTTGTCGCCATGTGCGTGTTTGACGATCGTTATTCTTGATTAGCAACCTTATTATAACGGCATTTTTTCACAGCATGAAATATAACTTCATAAATTTAATAAAATCTTGTGTTGCTGATTGTGAATGTGGTTTTGTGATTCCTATTTTGTTCTTATTTGAAATATGTGGTAACAAAAGTTCAAAAAGTTACAACAGAAATAAATGTATATATACTTAAGTGAATTTTTCAGGCAAGTTTATATAAAATATTTAAATAACTGAAAGCAGCTCGTGGAAGATAATGCCGTACAGTTTGCATGTGCATTCATAATGTCTATGATAAACAGAATGCGTGAGTATGTGTGTGTACATTGAAGTTGTAGCGGCAACACAAACACACAGCGAGGTCTAGCGTTTGAGAAGAATCTTCAGTTGACTTTTTCACAATAACAGTTTCCTACAACTTCTGTAGACCGCACCGCGTAGTCCGCTCTTTCGACGCTGCACATTTGTCATCGCTCACATGAATAGATCCTATAAATTACGTGGCGTGCCGCGTTTGTACTTTGTTAATATCGATTCCAAACGTCAATAGTAAGGGTACACTCAGCGTGATAGATGTCTTTCTCGGCGCTCGTTTATCAAAGATCTCACTTACCGATCCAGCCTATTTCACGGGATTTTTCATCACGCGGGAATCGGGTGTCGATTTCATCGGAAGATATTTTCAGGATTTTCAGAGTACGCTGTCCAGGCAGGAGCCTATCGCTGTAGAATAAATGAGCGTTTTTGGCTTCTATTTAGTGGAAAACATTATTTCATAATAAAAGTTTTTAACGTTTAGCAGCGGTATCCAGCCATAATAATAATAATATGTATCGTATTACCTACACTGTACACCGTGAATATTAATTAATTTTAGTAAATTCATAATAAATAGAAGAGGAAATACAATTGCAAATAAAATGCAAATTTTCATTACATATAGTAGAATCGATAATTAAAAATAAACGTTCATGTAATCCGACAAAACATATGAGGTTTTAAAAATCATCGATTCGTTTGATTTATTTATTCCTAATATCAGGTGCTGACTATTACTACCTACTTCATAAACCTTTTATATATTTTGCCTATTATGTAGCAATATTATAATTTTCGGTAATGATAACAGTACCACTATATTAACATAGGTACCTACTAAATGATCTATTCCGCCGTGCCTGGGTGTATTTCAATGGGCCATAACTCGTTTACTTTCTGGTGAATGTAAACAGAAACTTAAAACTTTTTACATTTTAAATGATCGAATGATAACGAAAACAATGTTGTGTTACTTACACACGGCAGTATGTCCGCCAAGTTCGAAAATAATACTTCAATTCACAATTATTACCATGTTACGAGCATAATTTCCTATTGCGCTATTTATTAATAGTCCCTAATATTCGTTGCTATTTGCCTTGTCGTCGAACATACGACATTCCCGTACGTAATTGCTTTTAGTGACTATACGCCGTTAGCGTGTTCCGCAGGCAGTTATTAACAATAACTCCCTAAAGAAAGCGGGTGCGGGAAGCAGCGGCGAAATAAATGAAGGTTAATCAAAAACGAGCTGCCTTGACCCGGTGTTTGGAGAACTGGAGGCCACTACCACCTCCTTTAATGTGTGTGTTTCAAGGACAGTAACTTTTAAGCAGTTTTTAAAAAACTTGGAATGGACACAATGTAGTAAGGCACTACAGACGGGTAGATGCGAGCTGGACCCTCTAGGATAGAAAAACTACGATAACATGGCCTGCTCCTTTAATTTTTTACGCATTTGTATAGCACCTAGAATAGTGTGGAGGGGCACCTTTTTTTCTTAATTGACCTGTAACTGTTGGTAATATACCAGACGCAGACTTGACTTATAGTTTAGCTCTACATGTGATGTGAAATATTTAATTTCTATGAGAGTAAATTTTAAGTTTCCTGTGGTTTAGAAATTAAACTTTTTTTTAAATATAGGTAAATAATATAGTTTAAATAATATAGATATGATAAAATTCCAGACTATTTCATTTCATAACTTTATTCTTTTCGCACATTGTACTTTTATATTTGTTGGATTGGATATTATTTATATCGAAAAGCGAAGCTACTTTCGAGCTTCATGTAATAAAATACTTACTCGGATAAATAATTGTTTCGTTGTGTACCTAACTCTTCCCGAAGTGTTTTCTTAGCATTTACATCTGTTTAAATGAGTTATCTTCAAACAGTATCAAATTTGAATAATAAATTTATGCAAGAAGTCTAATGAAGAGCTTATTCCTTTAAACTTTTGTGCTATGAAACTACTGAAAATACTTTCCCAAGTAATCCCTACGGGGCGCGCAATCTTAAATTTATGTGAGAAAGTAGTAAATTATGAAGAACCGCAGTGTTTTTTTGTTATGTATTTAACGTATATTTAGATTGCATACAATAACATAAGAAATAAAAAGCTAAACACGTAATAGTAGATTGTTAACCAATAAGGGGTGAAACCGATCAATTACACCCCGACCCCGAGGTATTTTGGCGTACGAGCGTAGCGAGGGCGCTTATAGTGCGAGGGAATTGATCATTTTCCCACGTGTGAACACTCTGCTTTTCATCTCGATTGTGAGGAAAGAAAACAAGTCAGTTTGTAAAAAATAACACATGGGCTACATACCTACCACATTGTCATCACACGTGCGACACACACATGCACCTAATTCATAGTCAAACTGCGATATTTTCAGTTGGTTTTAATGACATCACTGTATAGGTATATTAACTTTTGAAAAGTTACGCACAAGTTTAAATTAACCTAATTTTCACAATTTCATCGTTAAAATTGATTGGAAGGACCCACTCTGCCAACTGGCTTTTTTTTTTCGGGTTCACAGCAGTACACCCAGGTTTCGTCACCTGTCACGATATTAGACAGTCAATGACTGTCCTCCGTTAAGTCATGCGGTACACATCAAGTGCAAAGCTTCCGAACCTTCAGATGCACATGTAAAATGTTTTGCACTTGGCTCTTTCGAATGCCTAATAAAGCACGAACTTGCTGGCATGTTATTTTTTTGGTCAGTTTCAATAAAATGTCGTGGCTGATCTTCGCGTACCTCGTCATGGAGATGATCACGTCCACGTCTAAATTCTCTAAACCACAAATAGGTACACAGAGCTGCGACATAGTGCTTCATCAACATATACCAATTGAAGTCTCTGGCAACTCTCTTGTTGACTTGAGCCACAACGAAAATCATAAAAAATACTTATATTATAAATTCATTTCACAAATAATATTCATTTTGATAGTGACACATAATTTTTTAAAGGACATCACAATTAAAAAACAAATGACAGTCTCGCTTTTAAATTTTAAATTAAATTTTAATTAAAAAGTAACATGTTCCCAAAGGGTTCCATTTTCGAAATCCATAATTGTTTTTTCATTCTTTTATTGTAAGTAACCAGATCCCAAGACTTTCAGTACTCTCCACGTAGTTACTTTCGTTAGTGTTCAATATTATATATCGCGGTTTCCAAACAATGTAGAATCCATGCCATCAGAAATCTAGCTAGTCAACATAAGGTTTAATTTGAGGTATTTTCAACTACAAAATTACAAAAATTCCTTTAAATTCCATATGAAAGAAAACGGCACGTTCACTCACAATATATCGCCGCATACCTTTAGTATTCATTCAGGCGCCGTGCTGCTTGCAGACGTTTGGAAGTAACGTCTTCCCAAGTAAAGTAAAAAGAAGTATTAAATGAGGGCCAAGAACATAAACTTGCCAACAGAATCATAAGACAATTTTCTACGTGACCTCGTAAAATACATGAACTACCGCAAAAGCTCTGAAGCTGCGCCTTTCACACGTTGCAGAGCCGGGACTCGGGATCCCGGCTACCCGCAATATAACATGAGCCGAAATAACTCAGCCTGAAGAGAGAAAAAAAGCGGGATTTTGTTTATTTGCGGGTAAACATAGGTCAGAAGGAACGTGAATTATAGTGCCATTTGTCGGTGAGTCCACTCTTGTATGTTAGGGCTGCCAGTATTTGTTTTACTTGACACCATAATCCTTCATGGAGCACACAGAAAAAGTCCAAAGGCGATCTCCACAGCAGCGGGGCCAATGTGAGAATCGCCTTACAATCATAATTACCATCTGGCAAAATAATAATAAAAAAAAAAAAATATAAATATAATAATAATAATAAATATATAAGTTACCCCATAATAAATATCTATTTGTCAGAGCTTTCTTCTGCTACCCGGCTTCTTTACAGTTAATTGGATAGCCAAGTATTCGCACTCAACCAAGCGAAAATGACACACACCGAGCTACTAAGCAAGTCGAATTTCATTATGTGACTGTGTTACTTTATAACCACGTGAGAAAAGAGCGGGATTGCTTTTTTCCCTTGGCGGCGGCAAAATAAAAATTTGCTTCAGAGGTTTAACATCATACATTCTTAAATGCGGTGTACTTTGTACTTTTGGAATGCATTCATTTTGTTTTCTTATCATGACTAACGTACCATACTGTTTTTATTTACTAACTTACCTTTCATGTCTACTGCCGAGGGTATATTTAGGTTCAAGACTACTAAGTCTAAGTACTAGAAATATGCTTTAAATAAAACATGTTTCGTCAAGAAAAAACAGCAAACATTATGAACTGTTAACCTTCGACTGAATATAGACTTTTCAGTGTAGCAAAAGAATACTAACTCTAATTTTATTCTGCAACTGTCATTTGTCTGTTTTACGAGTACTGCATGCATCTGGATCTTCTGTTCTACGAGAATATCAAGATTATTCTGTTGTGTTTGGTAGCCCTGTGACAAGTCCGGTTGCCATAAACCTGCAAAATATGCGCCAGTAAGCCACTCATACTTACGTGGCTACTCAGCTCCGGACTCTGGCTATTCCGCGTTACGACTAACTTACCATATTATAAGAACTCATAAAACACAAGATTATTGCGCTGTACTCGTGTAGTGAAATGAAAACTTTGCTTTTCTTGAAAAATTATACGGATGACATTTGTATCCAAAGAAAAGCAATTGGTAGGTAGCCATATATGTGCATTCAAAAACAAATCATCGAATATAACACGGTTATTTAATATAACACGGTTGTTTAACCTTTTAAACACAAAATATGTCAGATAGATGGATAAAAACTTTATTAGCACACCTTACAGAAGTGCATTGTTAAAAAATTTGAGGACTACTTTAGAGGCCTCGTGAAGTCAACCCCGTCGCAGCGCAAGTTAAACGTGAGCCACCTAACAACTTTCCTAAAATTAAAAAAGGGATTTTTCTACGGAGCGGAGGAGGTTCGTTGTTTTGTATCTGAACTGAAACGAGTTTTAATTAACGAACTTTTTTTATACAACAACACTGGTTCTGGGAAACATCTAAAAACATTGTTCGTTTTACGAATATAATAAAAGCTTTTTAGATTATTCTTGTAAAAGGGGATTGTGGCTACGTAGAATAATATTTAGAGCTCCTCGGTGAGGACTTGAAATAATTTACGTAAATGGGAATCTTTAAGTTTAGCCACTGTATTGGTATAGAAGTGTGGAGGTAAAAGTGGTTATAATGTGCTCCTAGACGTATCCATCGATGGCGACACCCTTAGCCTGTGTTATCCTGGGCGCTTGCATGGGCGCGAGCATGACTCGCAAAACCGGTTTTGAAAGTCCTATAAACTTGGACACTCACCAGGCAAATGATACACCGATTGCAAGTTACTCAAAGGGCTATGGAGAGAGCTATGTTGGGCATAACGCTTCGCGATCAGGTACGGAATACCGTCATCCGCAGAAGCACTAGACTAACCGACATAGCAGAAACAATAACTAAAAGAAAGTGGACGTGGGCAGGCCGCATATGTCGTAGATCTGACGGTAGGTGGGGGAGGAAAGTGCTGGAGTGGAGACCACGGACTGGGCGCAGAAATGTGGGAAGGCAGCCCGCGAGACGATCTGACGCGAGTTGCGGGGAAAGACTGGAAAGCACAGGACCGCACAATGTGGAAAAATATGGAAGAGACTTAGACTCAGCATTGGGTACACAAAGGTTGAAAAAGAAGAAGAAGAAGAATATTCAACGTATCATTTTCAATAATAATACCAATATCGCATCAATCACGTATCAAATCCATTGTATGATTCACGCAATATGATATAAGCAGGCGGGTACATACAGCTTCGAAAATCTGATCTTTTCTGAGGATTAAACGAACGACAGCTTTTGTGTGACCCAAAAATATGTTCAACTGCAGTAGCGCCACCAATTGAAATAAATCATTTACTTATTTTCAGTGACTACGATCGAAATTAATATGTGTTTAACGACAATAGAAGGGTTATAAATATATTTTAGTTACTGTTTTATAGTCCTAAATATATAAGGTATAATATCAATAAGTTATGTAAGTAGTAACTGTTAAAGGTGCCACTTGTCACAACAATGCCTACCCTCGTTAATACGAAAAAGGACAAACTCCGGTGATGCATGGTAAGCGCGTGAGTCAAACCGCCTACGTTGCTCAGGAAAAATGCCTGTGGTCTGAAAACGAGTCTTCTGCGTCAGGGAGTAGCGCAGTAAACATGATAATTGTAATTTAACGCCGCCCCTCGCCCCCTCTCCCCCCGTGACATCTCCCCCCTCTCCCCCCGTGACATCTCCCCCTTCCAACCCCGCACGGCATCCCCTCGGCCTGCTGTTTTCAACAGAGCTCACCAACCGTGAACCGGTCAAACGCTAGACCCTTTGAAATACTTATACTCAAATTTAATTAAACGTCATAAAGAGTGATGTTAATAACCTTAAATTAAATTCTGTTTTAGATATTTCTTAATAGAGTTTTTTTTTTAAGAAATAAGAAAATGGTTGAGTGTATCGCTCCACTACCTGGCATATTAAATGTTTAATTTAAAAACATATAATTGGTAAACCGTCGAATCTATCTACAGTTTTAAAAGACAGTTTGTTAATAAATACCATCCAAAAGCATTTACCCCACACTGGCCGCAGTTTACGTGACATTTCAATAAAACCGTGGATTTTGCTAATGAACTCCGTGTCGCTCGGCTAACTTCGCCAACTCAGCTAACTTCCATTAAATTGAAGTATTTAACTCACCTAAAGCACCAAAGCTACCTATAGTCTATATGGATGCCGGCTTATACGCGTGAAAAGAAACTTCCAGCAATACTTGCTTTAGAAAAGTTAAGATCAATAGAGTGTTACTGAACTTTGTGTATAAGTAAACTTTTTATTAAAAATGTTCGATTAATCCATTTACCTCAATTCACTTAGAGAAGTATGGTATACGGTACCTACCTACGCCGACATTCAAGTAATATCGGAACTTGGACAAGCTCCACATACAACTCAAAGTTGCTATGCCTAACTTTGGCCACACGATGCTCCAGAACCTGGCAAGTTTAACAAGTTATCTGAGTATACAGCCATATTGTTAATTCAAACTGTGGAATTATTTAGTCTCCTTTGCGATAGCCCTTAGCTGCTCCCATTTTAATTGTAATGCTTTTCTAAGAGCGACTCACAGACACATGAGCGTATTTCTGCAGAGAGAGCCGGAATTTACAACATGGTGTTGTCTTTAAGGATTACGAGTACTGAGCAAGAGAGTAATGTGACGCTAACGCTTAATACGTAACATGTTATAATCGGAGAGTGCCGGCCCTTTCACAATAATAGGCGAATATGAGTAACGTCGTAAAATAAAAAAGAACGTTAGAGGCAGTTCGTATAAGAGGAGAATATTCATATTGGCTGTTTGGGTATATTGCGGTGTTGTGGACAGCTGGTTCGCGTCGACGACTGTAATTCCACTTTATTGGGTTTATAGTGGCGACACTTGTACACACGCTTGCTATGAATACAGATCCCAGCCTCTAAAAAGTTCTTATTGAAAATACTTGTGTTTTGTTGTACACTTCAGTCACCAGCACAGAGGAGCTCAGGTCTGAATAAAGGCGATTCGACCACGCACACGAAAAAATATATACATATTTATTTTATTATTTCATCATAAAAATATTACTAATACGAAGCACAAGGTAAACGTTCACCATTGTATCGTATTACTCAATATTACAATATCTATTTCAATGATATTGATATTATGACCATAAGCGTAGGTGAGTTTAAAAGAAAATTAATAGCAGTATTAGAAAATATACCTCCAACCTAGAAAAAAGTAAGCACTTATGATATTTTTAACAATTTTAGCAAATTGAAGAAATTAATAAACGCACGAAAAACGCACGAAAAACGTTTGGCTGTATGGCTCATTTTCTTTGCCTTAATATAGATACATTTATGAGTAGATACGTTAATGCACTTGTGCACAAAATTCGATTTTGTGCAGCCTATATCCTGCACAAATCAGCACTTTCAGAGCATGAGAAGGGAAAATAATTTTACTGTCATAAAATTTCAGAATGTACCGAATTTCTTCTTCAGACCAACTTCAGACCCAATCATTTTAATAAACTGAAAAGCAATTTAAATATGGCGGGAAACAGTTTTTTTTAATGTAACCTATTTCGTGATATCAAAATCAGCCAGAAACAAACAATACAAGCAAACAGATACGAGTAATTACAAAATAGTACGTACAAAATACGAAAAGACTTTTTCCCCGACCTAATATAACTTATCTAGATACTATGAATAAAGTCGAGGGTAGGGTGTTTTACAAAACTTTTAACGTAAGCAATTTGATATTTTACAAGACTATTGGTAACTTTTCAGCTGTAAAATGATATACTTACAAAATATAAATCACAAAGGGATCAAACGATAGATAGTCTTTGTAATTCTATGTTACATTGTATTTGCCACAGAAACTCCAATTTAAATAATAATGGTCCCTGAAACATAGTACAGATTACTAATGTTACAGATTACGTCTTTTAACGAAATATCTAATGTGCATAATTCTATATGCATAAAGCTTGATGGCATAATTGGTAATGCGCCTGTTTCTGACATGTATCTGAGGAGATGCAGGTTCGAGTCCTGTCCACGATCGTTTTTTTCTGCTTTATAATTATCTGAAACATATGTTTGTGGACTGTAACGGGCCGTTGATTTGATTTTTATTTGATGTTTATCAAACGTGAGATTTGTTTTGTTATGACTTTGGCTCCTTATCTTTTAAAATAAAAAACAAGCTGTTATTCGTTTCAGTACCGCTTAATCCATAAAGTAACTAAATCAAATCGAACTTGACAACGATAAAAGTCTTACAAGAAATAAAATTTCATCAGACATACTTATTTATTAGCAGGCACACACAGAACATTCAAATATTACACGATTTTTAGACCCATTTTTCTCCTTGATTCGACTGACATTTAATCCAGTTACTTCGAACAAGATGATTTTTATCAAATATGAACACAGTAGAATCAAGTCTGAATGAACTTTATATTCAATTTGCAAACGAAATTTAATTACTGGCTCTCGACACAATCTAAGTTAAAATTCATTTCGGCAGAAATATATTTTCGACACGACTCTAATCGTTATCATTATTGTTGAGGCGAGTGCTTCCAAGCAACTGGTTTTCAAAATTTAATTACGGGAGGAGTAAATGGGACACGGCTTTCATTGCCGTGATTGGAGCAAACTTGTTTACTCCTATAGCGCCTCGAAATAACGCTGGTGCCTCGCCGTCATAGGCCGAGTTACGGTTCCAAGATATTAAATAACTTACTTAAAATAAAGCATAGAATTTAAATAGCAGTATGAATAGCAAGAAACGTTTATCTTTGAATAACTTTTTAGTTCTTATTCTTTAATGTCAATAAATGGTATGAAGTGCTTTTAGTTTAAGTTGGTTCAAATCTTGGAACGATCTCGGATTAATGCTGCGAGCCATAGGTAAAGTTAGAAACAGTTGGCAAGTTATCTTAGTCATCTAACTTCAGCTTATCAGCCGCTGTGGCTTGAATAGAGTTGGAGAACATATAATTGTATTATTAACCATAACATTTGCTTGTACTATCGATTAACTAACTAAAAGTCAAATTGTTACAAATGAATCGATTTTTAATATTTTTACCGAAATAAATATTCAAATGAATGACAGATCGGACAGATTTACAATATCATCTGGTATTTTATTATAGAAGTGAATACAGTTCCCCATGAATGAATTATTAACTGTACACAGTCTAAACTTTGGGTGCGCTATTTTATTTTTATTTCTAGTATTTATATTATGTATTAGGTCCTTACATATGAAATTGGCGTTTTGTATGGGAGGAACAAAAAGTCGAAAAATTTTTATATAGTATATTTATTTAATCAAAGTATGAGCCATTGTAATCTATGCACTTTTGCCATCTCATAGGTAGTTCATTGATCCCTTTACTAAAAAAACCATTCGGACGGGAATCAATAAAATCTTTGAAGGCGATTTGGACTGCCCCATCTGAGTTGAATTTTTTCCCTTGCAAGAAGTTATCCAAATTTCGAAAAAAATGGTAATCTGTTGGAGCAAGGTCCGGGGAGTACGGTGGATGCCTTAGACATTCCAATTGAAGCTCTTCTAATTTGCTAGCCGTCTGTTGTGCAGTGTGTGGTCTAGCGTTGTCGTGAAGCAGCAGTGGCGTAGAGCGATTGACCAGCCTCGGTTGTTTACCAGCTAGCTTTTCCATCATGGTTTGCAATTGCTGACAATAGTCATCTGCCGTAATCGTCTGGCCAGATTTGAGAAAACTGTAATGAACGACACCGGCGCTAGTCCACCAAACGCTTACAAGTAACTTTTTATTGGTCAATTTTCGCTTGGAGCAGGCTTTGGCTGGCTTGCCAGGGTCCAGCCATTGCGATGAGCGCTTCCGATTATCGTAGAGAATCCACTTTTCATCACAGGTAATGATTCGATTTAAAATCCCTTCGTTATTGTGCCGGTCAAGTAATGTAACGCAGCAGTTGACGCGCGTTTGCCGGTTTGCTTCACTCAATTCGTGAGGAACCCACCTTTCAAGTTTTTTAATCTTCCCAATTTGCTTCAAGTGGATTAAAACAGTTTTATCACTAACACCGAAGCCTGCAGCTAACTCGGACGTGGTTTGCGATGGATCCGCTTCCACAATAGCCTTCAATGCTTCATTATCAACTTGGGTCTCCGGCCGTCCACGGGGCTTGTTTTGCAGGTCGAAATTTTCAGAACGAAAACGTTGGAACCAAAAACGCACTGTGTTTTCTTTTGCGACACAACCGCCATACACATCATTAACCCTTCGAGCCGTTTCCGCAGCACTGGTGCCACGGTGGAACTCGTACTCGTAAATAACGCGATATTTCAAATTTTCCATTTTGTAAATCGAGCGATGCAAACAGAAAAAAGATAAGTAAAAAAACAAATGAATGACGGTTTACGAAACACAACTACATGTGGAAATAGCTGTATAAATTTGAATTTCGAATTCCTAACCAAATAGGAGAAATTTGTGATCAAAGTGGCCAGTACGACAAAACGCCAATTTCATATGTAAGGACCTAATATATCAGAATTCTTAGGAAATAGCATTATGTTCTTCCGGACATACAAGATGTTTTCAAATATGTACTGTGAGGATACCGTGAGGATATCAATTTCTTTAAACAATGCCCTTAGGGAATCGCGACCGAGCAATTCATATATATGTTTTAGTACAAAATATGTAAAACCTTTTACTTAAGTTACAAATGAAGAGTTGAGTGTACCTACGAGTGTATTATGTAAACACTGGACTTGTACACAACTAGACATTAAAGTGATTACATATTTTTTATGTTTCATGGGTAAAATTCCACCAAATCTAATAGGTAAACTTAACTAAAGGCACTATGCCACACTGAACTTATAATAATAAAATATTGAATTCATGGCTTCTTCCCATCTCTCCCTGATCCCATTTCTCACCGGTCGGCGAATACCTACCAAACATTCTCAACTCTCCACGGTTTTGTTAAAAGTACAGCCAGATAGAAAACTGATATGTGCATTTACATATAATAAATAAAAATAATAAATATATTACAAGTGAATATTTTATTAAATATAGAAGTAATTCGTTTAGTTGCATTTTAATATTATCGTAGTCACTTTTCTTGCTAGCTGTATTTTCCGTTTTTTCTATATGCATTTACAAAACCGGGGAGAGTTGAGAATGTATTCACCAAACGGTGAGAAATGGGATCGGGGAGAGATGGGAAGAAGCCTAATTCATACACACTAAAATTATTTTATTATTTAGTCACATATTAGTCACAGTTAAAACATAGTTGATACATGTATCTATATTTTTGATAAGTCATTTACTGTTCTATCTAGCATTTTAGCTATTGCAACTTTGATTACTTAGGCAATAGGCATACACGGATAGTTGGTAGCACAGTGCATAGCATATCCAAGTCGAAGCTAATGGAAACATAGCTCTATCTTTGTTAGCATAGTTTGGAAGAGAAAAGCTGGAGGTAAAAGCTTTCCGCAACTTTGTATTGTACCTACTGGTTTACTATTTTTATAGATTATTTTAACACACTGTATCACAATATGGTGTTATATCAGTTAGAATAAATGACGGAGGGGCGTGACGGATCACCGCGATCTTTTATTTGGGATCACATCTTATTCACTTTCACTTATTTGGGATGCTTTTTCCGCTATAAACAATCTTTAAAGGGGCCTTGTACTATTATAATCAAGTGTAAGTTGGTCTAAATATTAGTGAAATAGGTCTACCATTCTAAAAACAAACCTTACTGCCACTGTACTCATCAACAACGAGAAAAGTATAAAATCATAGTAAAATGTCATTTACTTTAATTATGTCATTCCTTCATCTGGCATCGGCCATAAAATGATATTACGAGTATATACCTATATATTTAGATTATTATCGATAAAAAAGTGCTCTTGATATTGATGTTTCACACTTAACTCGTATGTGTATTCGCTGCTCGCTGCTCTAAAGCGGAGTCGTATCGACATTTTGTTATTCAACACGCACATTGATACTAGCGCAGTAACATTTTTCAGTTCACACGTGACTAGAAAATGTGCTCGCGAATCTCGTCGGCCGCAGAGAAGACTGCGTTTTATCCATAAACCGCTTTTGGCCAATACCGGATGCCAACTCCAGCTACAAAAATGTAGATATTTTTCTACATATTCATTTTTACAGTGGAGCGTTATTGGCACAGAGAAGGGCTACAAAAATTAAACAATCCCATGGTTTGTACTGTAAGCTTAAGTTACTCTTCGTTAAGTTTATTAGAGAAAATGTATAAAGCTATACTTTTCCTTATTCGGCATTTTATTAGTGACCTAAAGTCCGCCCGCGGCTACGCTCGCAATGTGCAACGTTTTTTTCTTTTGGTAATATATTTTTTTCCATTAAAAAGTTATGGCTAATTATAGATCAGTCGTCACAGCGTGATTGAGTAACAAACATCGAACCGTACAAGCTATCACTTTTACAATATTAAAGAATATTCCGCATGAGCAAATAAATAACTGACATTCTGTGTTCGTGTTTTGGACTGCGCAGACCGACGCGACACACGCGACAGCGACGTCGCGTTGGAATCGCTGCCCATGTTATTTAAATGGCACCGTGCACACCGGAGCGACAGCGACGCGACACTGCAGCGATTTTGAGCGACACGCTACTCAAAACAATATACGAAAATTCTAAATTCAAAATAAGGGTGGCATGCTACTCAAAACAAAATACATAAACTCCAAATTCAAAATAAGGGGAATATGCGTAAGATGGAACACCATCAGAAAAGATTTATCTTTTATACGCCAAAACGATCTAATCAGTGTAGTTGCTATTTAATGAAAACTTACTTGAACTGAACCTATTAGTTGGCCTTGAAAAACATCGATAGTATCGATAGGTTTATCAAAACTATCAACCCTATTTGAGTATTATTAACAGCTCATAATGATCGATACTATCGATATTGAAGTTCGATACTATCAATAACAATCAAGATTTTTGTCAAAATAGTGTCTTGACGCGAGTTTCATCCAAATCGGTTGATAAAAAAAAGTTGGAAAATTCGGATTTTTGTAATTTTTCATCGCCGCCGTCTTTCTTACAAACTCCTTATGAACTCTAAATTTAATTCAATTTTGAAAATATTATGAATAATATTTTCAAAATTGAATTAAATTTAGAGATGACAACTGGAACCGATGGAACCGCAGAGCTGGCAGCTTTCTCTCATGAACCAGGCCATTCAAAGAGGAAACGCTTGTAAGTCCAAAGAATATTATACTCCACAAGTTCTGCTAGTCTGTCAGGTATCTATACAATGTAGGTATTAGCAAAATCACGCAAAAACCCAGCCCATGAAACTGAACTGAATTTTTGATCAAGAAGTTCCTCGACAAATTTTAATATCGTTTAGTAGGGTCAGCCCATGGGACCGCCAGAGAGGATTTGCGTTATTTAGCTAACACGTTATATATTTTGCTTTTTAGGTATTTTAATTTTTATTTTATAATTTGTAATATTTAAGCCGAAGTAATTAAAATTCATGCCTGTAAAAAAAAATATATATATATTTTATTAACTAGCTAGAGAATCCATGTCGGGCACACCTCTCCTGACCTTACGTCACTTTTTTTAAGAGTTGGAACTCGCACACAAAATGTCAAATTTTAATTTAAGTATGAAATGAGCTCATTTTTCTTAGCCAGTATTAAAAAGTTAATTGCCAACAAAGACAAGTGTTGTTGGCAATGAAATAATAACTCCACGAGAAATATGGCCCCAAAAATCAAATATTCAGATGAAGAACGACACCAATTGGATGCGCTCACGTGACGCGTTATATTCCGGCAAGCGCGGTGATTGGTTCAAGGCAGAACCGATAACGGTGGCTTGATCGCGCTTTTTTGCAGTGATTGATGTTACAAGAAATAATTATATAAAATTAAAACGACTGCCCTGCAAAAAAATAATACCAGTGTAACTCGGTCAGATGCAAGGATTTAAATGATATTCCACACATCCAAATCTGTTCAAACATTTAGAAGTTATGGTGGAATAAATAAACCCACATACATACATACATGTACTCTCCTCTTTTTGGGCAGTCGTGTAATAATACAAATTATAATATTTTTGAATTAATCATATGAATACTATGACTATTTTATTATAAATTATTTGTTCCAATGTGTGAATTTGTGTTTTTTTTTACCGTATAATCGCATAATGTCAAGAAGTATAATTATTGTATCTACAATAAATAAACAAATTGTATTACTAGTAGTATTGTATTAGTAAGTACATATTGAAAGTCTTTCTTTACATTGCCATTTTTAGTTCTATGAAGTTGGCAATGAGAATGGCTCCAATTTCATACGTTTTATTTTTTTATACAGGGAGTTCCTACCCTGATTTCATTTGTTTCTAGTTATTTGGTAAAATTTACGAGGTTCGTCTGATAAATTCATGAGCTGAGGCATGGGCGTTCCCAGATTTTGCTTAGGGGTGGGGCAAATTAAGAAAAATAAAAAAATAGTCGAAATTGAGAATTTGTTATTTTAACATGTGTTTTAGTAACTCGCTTTCTTGTCTGTTTGTTTGTTTTTTGTTTGTTCGAGTGGAATCTTGTAATTCATTTTTGAGCTCTTGCTGTTGTCCGATTGTGTTGTAACTTGGCATACTTATTAAATTTCGATGACAATGCAATATTATGGTATCACGAGACCAGCTTCAAGGGAAGCTGGTCTCGTGATGGAGCCGGAAGGCGGCCATAGGAACTCTTCAACTATACAACATAACCTATACAACGTGTTACAAAAAATACAAAAAAAAGAATATTCTTTATCACAGGCATTTAATCAAAATTATCCCATCTCTAGTGTCATTTGACACTTAAAATATAGACTATCGATTCTCAGAACCGAAAAGTATTTGTACACCATTTGCCTACATTTTTAAAAGAGATGTACTTAAATCAATTTATGTTAGGAAACATTTTCTTTTTTGCCTTAATTATTTTGTTTACGTATTTACAAACATAAATATTATTTTGAAATATTTAGTTCATTATTTCATTAATTTATTATTTCATAACAATTATTTAACAAAGCTTTTTTTGTTTATTTATAGTTTTTTTTATTTTGAAATTAATTGGTCTAATGTGAATGTTATGGTACAAGTAGTACCTAAACGTTTTTAACCATAGCGGTAAAAATAGGCACGTTGACCTAAAATTACATATCTGGTCCGAATATTCTTTGACACAGCTGATCACTAGAGATGGGAAAATTTTAATTAAATGCCTTTGATAAAAATATTCTTATTTTTTGTAACACGTTGTATAATATATACCTATATACTGTATTGAGTTTTATTTACCATGACCCTGGATTTTATAGCAACATTTAATAATGTTATATTTTCGTCTGAGATCTTAGAAATAACTACAAAGTTATGTAATTTTTGAAGGAAATTATATTCTAGGTCGCGAAATTATAAGCCGGTGTTTTCAATATGTCGCGCTGTCGCGTGTCGCGCCGGTGTGAGAGTGAATCGCGTCGCGCTCAAATCGCTGTCACTGTCGCGTCGGTCTGCGCACTCCTTTAAGATCAATAATTTATTTCATAGTGAACATTTCACACTTGACGTGCAATCAACTAGACTCAATGTTAAAAAGAATTTCCGTGAAAATGTGTGTTTACACTCCGTATAAGGCGTTTCGAGTGCGGATTCTAGCTACATTTATTCACAAGGAGCAGTCCCCCGGCTCGCTAAACACCTCGAATTACGGCCTCCGTCCTCTCTTATGACGTATTTAAGGGGGCATTATACTCCACAACTACACTGTGTTATGCCCCAGGGAAGCATTGTATATTAAAATTATTCGTAGGCCGCTGTCGGCTAACGGGATGACACGTGGTGACCCATTTTATAAGTCCAGTTTACGATTCTCAGTTTATTAGCACACTAAACTTTGTTTTGGGAAAGAGAGTTGTGTAAGCGTCATGTTTTGGCCTAGTTTTGGTAATATAGATATACTTTTCTATACACAGAGGGTAATACTGGTACATAGAACGCAGGTTTGCTTGCAATCAACTAACAACGACTTGAAACGTTGCATTGGTTGCTAGCGTACTTTTGCTACGCCACCGTAGCAAATGGTACTTGTACAATTTATGAATTAAAAAATATTGGAATTTCACCTTCAGATATTCAGGCGAAATATTCATACGTTGGTTCAACAATAGATGGTGCTATAACCCAGTTATTGTTTTATAAAAACAAGCAGAAACGATTTTATGATTATATCATGCCTTTGCAAATACAAAATATTGGGCCTAGTTTTGGTAAATTTATTTTTCTATAGACTGGGTTTTTTTTTAATTTCATTTTCAATGATCCCGTTTAAAAAATAACTGTGTGTGCTTATTTTGATATGTTATTGCTACGCCGTAGCAAATAGTGCTACGACGTAGCAAATAGTGCTACGACGTAGAAGCAATCACGATGTTACGCTTTCTGCACTTAAATACCTGGCGAAGATAGTTTGTTCATAAAAATCAAGGGCACATTTCGTGTGATTAATAGTATAATTAGTTATACAAAATTATGTACGTGTTTAGGGCGCATTAGGTCATAAACATTCGAGAAGATTAGGAAAAAAATATGGAATCCGTACGGCGTGTGTCGTATACTCTTGCCGCGATTTCTTCTTAAGTACACCGTATTAAGTCAAGTTGACATGTGCTTGCTTACGTCTGAATACGTTCACCTCGCTTGCTGGTGCTACTGCTGGTGCTACTGATTTAAATATGCAGACGCGAGTATCGATTGTCGCCAAGAATAACATCAAACTCTAGACATGATCTGAATATGATTCTCGTGAAAAAATATACATAAATGAATACTTTTATTGAATATATTTTTCCTTTGCTAGTAGGTTTTTTGTTTTTACCCGACTGCTTCAGAAGGAGGTATTAACTTATTGATTTTAAGAGACGACGAATGAATACGAGGAACTTTCCTAGGTGAAATGATCATATTGTAGAAATGTCTAAAATTAACTGTGTAATTGAAGCTAAGAAATTGCACTAACTTAGTGGCAAGAGTGTCATAAAGCTTTTGCGTTTCTATAAAATGTTAGCAGTTTCGCCCCCTTTTCTTGATAGGGTTCGTAAGTATATTGTCATAATTTTTATTTTTGCTTTGATGTTGTTTTTTGACCATTTCATTAGTTAGTACATAAATGAGAATCATTTCTGTACATTTTTTTAAGACGATTATCAGTGGTTTCATTGTTTGGTTTTACTGGTGTTTTTTCGGACAAGTCGTAAAAGCCAACTAAAGGAAAATATTGTGTAGTTTTTTTTTTCAGGCGATGAGCTTACTTGTGCGAGATATTTTCATAGACCTCAAACTGTCCATGTTGGCTAAGCTTGGTTTCAGTCAGTAGTTCGGATGTCACACGAAAGCTCTGCTCTGGGCGTGATCTCTGATATGGGCGTGATCCTGTCATAAAGAAGTTTTTAATTCAATTCAATTTTTGAAGAATATGGCGTTTCCTTTGCGATTTCGCCAATGTTAAGTTTATTTACACTCTGCTCATTTTAAGGCTTCGTGAAAGGACAAGGTAATAAAATCTATAGGGAAGCAAAATATATATATATCTTTTTAAAATAACCTCAGAGGAACAAAAGACGAGCGCGAGGTGACGCGCGTCAGAAATCTTTGAAAATAACAATCAGGGTAGTAAAGTTTGTCGATTGCGTAATTATGAAAGTTGCTTTTGAAAGATAAAATATATCAAAAATCATATTGAAGTGGAAGTAACTATCATCACATCACATGATGATTGCGTAATTTAGGTACTAGACATGTGTTCACACTCTCGTCATTTGGACCTATTCACCTTGCTACGGATTTAAATATGTAGACGTGGTATTGATTATAGCTAAGAATAACGGGGAACCCTGAAACACCGCGCCGCCCCCACCCCTGCCCACAGCTGGCTAGTATTTCTATTATTTGAAATTAGATCAGTAAACGTCAAATTCTACTGCCAGTTTTACACAGGAGTGTTATGTTTTATTAGATGACCTAAGGGTATGAGACCTGTCAATCCTGTCATATGCAATCAAGGTTAAGGGCAACTGTTAAAAGGATACTGGCTGGACACATTTTCTCCTACGACACCGTAGGTAAAACAATCCAATGTCTCATCTATAATTCCTCCCTTGATATATTTTAAGGCTCAGGCAGGACTGGCGAACTAGTTTTCCCTCTACATTCAAAAGATTATTTTATATAATTACCTACTGAACCTTACCAATATGACATGATAATATATGATAATTGACCTCATTCTACATAAATAATTACAAAACCCACAAGTATTATAAACAATAATTATGACTTTCAAATCAACAATAATAGCTATGAAACACGAAACAAGCTTAGAAAGCTAACAATCCATCGTTAGTTGCTGTCACTGATCCCTGAACAGTTCATTTCAACAATAATTCGGAGCTATTTGCTGTTAACAAGCAAGTGACTTTCACTGGAAGGTTTTTTATTCAAATAGCTTTTCGGCTATAATAGCGGCTCGGGCTTAATGGGTAGAACGAAATATCTGAAGTAATTTGAAAAACTTAAATATCTTTAATGGTATCGTAATAAGCCTATAGAAGTTTTAATAGCATAAATAAGAAATTATTCCATCAGCATCAAGTTATTTTTATTGGCTGGTTAATAACTTTATGGAATATTATCTGCTTTAAATTTATATTTCATCTCTTATGCTCTTAAAGTAGTCCAATAATGACCCCAAAGAAAGAATGTAAGTCCAACTTCAAGGGATGTAAGTAACTGTGAAATTAGAACCTTTCTTTTTACTATTTGCATAGAAATTGCACTCAATAAATGGCAAAGAAAGCGACGTAAGTATACAGCCTAGATAATTCTACAGTTAATTTTATTCTGATAAAAAAAATGCACTTTAATTAGCAAGATGAATACGAAATTTGCGTATTTACCTAGAAATATCAATAAAAAGATTATTAATTAAAACAAATTATTCTTGTAAATTTTAGTAAAAATTACAAACGCTTACCTTTAAAAAAAGGCGGGAAAAAAGTGTTGATGAAAAAAATATTGTTCTCTGTGATTTTAATTAATGTTTTGATAAATTATTTTGTAATTTATGTATATTTTAACCATGAACAGTAAAAATAAGTTGATTTAGGCTTGTGCAGGAATTTAAAAAAATCAACACCCAGTGATTTCAATAAAGACCAAATGAAAATTTACCAGTGTGTGTCAAATATGGTGCGGCACATTATGCGCGCGTAATGGTATGTAGCCCATATAGATAATATTTTTTTACAAACTGTTTTGTTTACTTTCCTCGCAATCTAGATGAAAAGCAGAGTGTTCACCACGTGGGAAAGATCAATTGCACTTTGCATTACATTTTAGGATTCCGTAGTCAACAAGAAACCCTTATAGTTTCGCCATTTCTGTCTGTTTGTCTGTCTGTCCGTCCGCGACTTAGCTCAGAGACTCTTTCTTAGTACTAGAAGGCTGATGTTAACTGTCTTAAACAGGTCCCTAAGTAGTATTGGACATATTCGGAACCCTTCACTTTGCGTGGCCTGACACGTGCTTGGACGGTTTTATTTGAAAATCCTCGTGTAAATCTTTAACTACTAACATTTAACTTGAACGTTCAATTTGTGTTTTATGTTAATGATCAGATGATTTTATGAAATAAGAGCCAAACATTTTTTTTATTTGTTACATAATAAGTGAAATAAAATAATAAGTTCTATAGATTTCGTTTCTCTCAATAAATCAAAGGTCCCCCCCGATCCCGAATTCTTATAATACATTAATAACATACGACGTTTCCTCAGGTTATCACAACGATGTTATATTTAGCTTATACGAGTAATGAGCTCACCGATATTTCAGTTACGTTACGTTATAGGATTAAAAATTCAAAAATTATTGTTTTATTTTATCACCTCTCACTGCTATAGTAACCTAACAAACAAATAAATAATGTATTTGGTTCGGAAGGTCGGGTTGTCGACTTTAGTAAGAAATTATTGTTTCGGAAGCAACCATTTACAACTAATTTTAAATACACTTACACTGCATATTATAGTGCCAAAAAATATTTATTAGGCTATAGTAGTAAGCACCTGACGCCATTCTGACGCAGGGTATTGTTTTATTAACAGCAATTGCATGACAAACAACAATTTTCCGTTAGAAATTCACATAGCATAAGGTACATAGCATAAGGTACAAAGGTAAACGCGACAACCTTGGTGATCTTTATAGTAGTTTTTTTATAAATACCATTTGTGATTTATTTTGTTTCTGACTTACCTTATAATTATTAGCTTACTAGCAGTCCACTCGCGGCTACGCTCGTGTTGTGTAAGATTTTTCCCGAAAAAAGTATCATATGTGTTAATCCAGGTTTCAGACTATCTCCATTCCTAATTTCATCCAAATCAGTTGAGTACTTTAAGCGTGAAGGCGGAACAAATATCCAAATATCTAAACATTCAAATATACTTTCACAGTTTATAATATTGGTGTGATGTGATATATCATAGAGATCGGTTCTCATTACGGATGTTTTTAGTTATAATCCCGGTGCGGACAACTGTAGTCAAACAATAATAATTTTGTAATAAATTAGTAGTTTGAGGACATTGCAGACTAAATCACCTGATTGTCTGAAAAGTAAGATGCTTCAGTGCTTCGGACGGCACTATAAGTCGTTGGTGGTGGTTCCATAAACCCTGACACCAGAGTTTGTGATTCTGTTCGATCTTACATTACAATCTATACGATAAATAAAAATTGTAGGTACGAGAAAAAAACATACTAATAGCAGTTTGTTAATTTAACTCTTTATTTTAAACAACATCTATCAGACAAAATGCTGAATATGTCCTTGATGACAACTCTTGCCTCCCTACGTTCCAAGGCTAGGTCAACAAGGACTTATCGAGAAGAGCACTTCAGATCACGATAGAGTTTGGAAAAACCAAACTACAATAAAAGATAACTAAAGTAATAACCGCATGGAACGTGCGGGGTGGCGAATAAAGGCGTTTGTGCACAAGCTTAGTCAAGGAATGAATAGAATACGATCCACAAAAAGGTATCTCAGCATACATCAATCGAATTGGGACATAAAACAAGCAACTAACAATCAAGATTCAAAACTTGCGGTAATAGAGTTTGCGTGCAATATCGGTATTGAAGGTTTATATCAGTGACTTTTAGGTAAAAGATGTTTAACGTTGCTTATTTTACCCGACTACGCGAAATATAGAAAAATATATTATCATAGCCAATGTATTTTTCGTAATGCACTGATAAGAGTGAAATTATAGTAAAGCTTGTAATTTATTGCAGTCGTTGGCGCCATATCATAAATTATCCATCCGCATTGAAACATCCCCTTTAGATTCTTATTTCTGTGTTCAATAGAAACTCGTACGTGACTCGAAACAGAAGAAGATATTATCAGAGTTGCCAGACGTTGCGCATCAAACTTCAGAGGTCGCACCATTAATTCTAATTATCAAACGGAGTTGAGAGTACGATCCTACCCTAAAGTTACCAAAGATCGTTTGTCTTAGAAGTTTTTAAATTAGAGACATACTTACAAGGCTGTTTCTATTATCTTTGCTGAAGGCTTCCTTGGTTTCGCAAACATTTTATGGCTATTCGATCGGATTTTAATACTACAAAATTACTTGGTAATAAAGACTAGAACATCGTTAAGGGTAAACGCTTAAGGGTCGACATTGAAATAAATAAGTGTTTAAGTAAGGAATTGTTTTAAAGCTAAATATTCCACCTATCTTCGCCAAAACAGTCTAACAAACACTAATCAACGATGGTAATCTTATTTGCAAGAAGTCGAGGAAAATTACATTTTTGCCCGTCTCCCTTCTTTGATTAGATTTCCTCAACACCTGATCCAATTACGGGTATTTGCATTTTTAATGAAACGTATTTTATTTATTGCAATTAATTACAGTAAAACATCACGCAATAACGTTTTAAAAAGGGTGAATAAAACAACTGCGCTAAATATTTATTTCTCATTGTTCATTTGAGCATCTACAATAGTCTGTCTGTGTGTGTGTTTGTGTGTCTGTGTAAAAAAAAGAGAAAACTTGCTTATGAAAAACCTATCGAAATACACTCTCCCATCATACTTCTCTTCTATAGAATATTAGTGCATCCCTCGCCGCATAGTGCGTCGTGTTATAATAATGCACCTGCCGCTTGCTCACTGCTCGTTTCCCCGCTATTAGCCTGATGCCACCCTCCCCTTGCTCTCCGGGTGTGGGCCTTATTTTTTCGCTCCTTAGATACTGACCCCTGCTACGGTCGTCTACGTGGCCACGGCGTAGCAGGCGTAGCCAACGTAGCCATATATAGGTATTGCTTTTCTGATATAAAACGTCACGACTTCCGCTTACTAGGGGCACTTTTTGAGCATTTTATTGGACAAGTTTTTTAATCATCGAGACGCAAAAAATCTCTCGAGCATTTCCAGTCACAAACTGCTGCAACAGGAAACGTGATATAATAGTACGGCTAGAAAATTTTCAGATAGGTATTTAATATTGAAAAAGTAATAAATCAGTTATTACTACTACTATGAGGTATTTCTAACGAGGATAAACAGAAATTAATAAACATAATTGAGAAGCTTTCCGATCTTAGAGGATTCCAGTACTGTAAGATAATAATATTAAATAAATCTGTATGGGTGTGATTGATGATTTAGTTAAAAACTATCTTGCTTATTTTTTTTAATCCCTCAACATAAAAGAGCGATCCGCCCGCGGCTACGCTCGCGTTGTGTAAGATTTTCTCGTGGGAATAAGACTTTTTCCCGTAAAATGTATCCTATGTGTTATCCAGGTTACAAACTTATCTGTTATTTTCTGGGTCCGTTTCTATTCAATCGTGCCAATAAACGTTATGACATCTATACATTGAATAGGTATCACTGTAAAAAAGTCATTACTGCGTAGTTAATGGAATTATCTTATTCTGACACAGAAGATATCATAAAGCCTGTGACCTAAATGAATAAAATTATACATGTTGCGATATTTATATGTGTATGGCTGCATATTTGTATACATACGTACGTACGTAATAGTGTATAAATATGCACCCCTACTTCTCTATTGGCCCTAACAAGTGTCACACCTACTCTAATTTGTCTAGTGGTTCATGAATCCGATCCCAAGACAAGAGTCGCAGGGCTAGACTAAATATCTTCTGAGATGACACTTACATCTCCCACTGCCTTCCTAATACTTGCATAATATTTAACAATATTTCACCGGCGAGTTTTATAGTGCTGTCTAGTGGCTTGATACCCGATCCCCAGACATGTCGGAGGGCTAGACAGCACACTCCTTCCTGACTCTCTGCTCGCCCTCAAATTGATGTACACGACCCACCCTTTACTTAACCTCGCTATCTGGCAGCCATAAATAATCTCTCCTTCACACACACACTCTCTCTCTCTCTCACACACACACACACACACACACACGCTTCCACAGACACTCGACCCACGTCCACAAACTCATTCACTGGGTGTCTTATTTACACACATGACTTCTCACATTCATTAAATGCACAAATACCGCTGTTAGATGTAAATAAAACATAGTAGTTTGATTTATTCTCGATCACTACAACCGATACAACTAACGCTTAATATAATGTCCATTCCACAGGGGAAGTACGTCTGGGGTTCTGGTGACCTGAAGCACAGACTCCCGTCTATTTCAGGCACCAGTCTCCACATGTACCTTAGTATACGGAAATGTATAATTAAGATTGTTGGTTTAGTTTTAAGGTTATTTGTGGAGAACTTAAATAAATATTTTTATTATTATTATTATTACTACTATGAGGTATTTCTAACGAGGATAAACAGAAATTAATAAACATTATTGAGAAGCTTTCCGATCTTAGAGGATTCCAGTACCGTAAGATAATAATATTAAATAAATCTGTATGGGTGTGATTGATGATTTAGTTAAAAACTATCTTGCTTATTTTTTTTTATCCCTCAACATAAAAGAGCGATCCGCCCGCGGCTCCGCTCGCGTTGTGTAAGATTTTCTCGTGGGAATAAGACTTTTTCCCGTAAAATGTATCCTATGTGTTATCCAGGTTACAAACTATCTCCAAATATCATCCAAATCCGTTGAGTACTTCGTGAAGGCGAAACAAACATCTAAACTTCCAAATATTTTCACATATTACTATTATTATGATTTTTTTTAGAAATTTCGATTGCGTGTGCGGCCTGAACATGTTTTAAAAAAATCACATAGCTATTTAGACACGAGTTTTATAGAAGTCATCACACTTAGTTATTAATTTATATTTAAAATAAAACTAACGTGTTAAGTTTTGTTATCATATCAGAGAAAATCTCGTGATTTGCTGGGTTTATTTTGGAATAATTTATTAATTCACAATCGTACACAGACACCCGAAATTGGTAGTTCAAGATTATTTGTTAAATAAAACATGAATACTTATTATTGATAAATAAATAACGTTATTTAACTTTTTAATTTAATTTTTATTTTTAGTTTCTCAGTTATTTATGTTCTAAATACTTTCGTTAAATTCTTAAGTATACGTGCTGAATTAATTAGTTATCGTACAAGTGTTCAAATTGCGATGATATAAGAATATTTTCATAGTATAATATTATTATTATGTAAAGTTTAATGGTTGATAAAGTGGCGCCCAGCGCAGGCCCGCCTGGACCGCGCACACATTTGGGGCGGAGCATGGAGTGAAACCTATTAATAATGTCACCTGCCATACCTCTATTGAGCCTCGGACCTCATGGTTTCTGCTTTACAGTGCTCCAAAAATATCGATTCACAACGAATCCAGCATGTCGGCCGCCCTGTAGGGCAGACGGCTCCTCTCTCTCTACGTACACATAGGACACAACACGTCAAGCGAGATATCAAAACGGTTTCCCGCCACTAGTATTTCAACACTTGTATCCGCTACTACTTTGAGAAAAAATTGTCTTGGTTCTACGAGACATCAAAAGAATCACTAATTTTGTATTTATTTGTGCATTTTTAAATCAAGATGTGGTTGAAAAACAGGCTAATAGTTTCATTCTGGCGCTAAAGGCGAGGCGAGTGTAGCGTAGCGACCTCCCGCGCGCGCTCTACCCGACTGACTGAGTTTTCCACATTCTCCCGGCGGCGCAAGCCTTCAACCCCTTGTAATCGAGCACGCTCACACAGACATATCCACCTATAAAACCTTGACAGGCTTCTAGCTTTACCATTCATAGATACAAAAATGGGCATGTGCCCTTTAATATTCAAAATTAGTATTTTATTAAGTCAGTAATGCCACAGTCTATCGATCTTTTTTTTACTTAGGTACCTACTTACCTACCTAACATAAATTACCTACCTATTTCTGTTGTTGTAGCATTTAACTCACTTCACTATGGATATGGATCAATTAAACTACACTAATAGGCTCCCGAGGATGGGACGAGCTACAAAAGCGACTGGCAAGGATCCCGAGATCGGGACGTATAGAGGAGTGATATCCCTCCCTCCAGTGGGCAGCAGGCACTTAATAATAAATATACTGTCCAATATGGTATACATATAAAAATATATTTTTTTAAGAATTTATGTCGCTCATAAACCTTTGCGGGTACTATGCTATATTCGGTAACATAACGCTATACAGATGATGTGATCAGGTCAAGAGTTAAATTAAGGGTCAAAACTTGTACCTAGTAGTTTACTTACCCAACACTTTGAAGAGAAACACAAAACACAAACAAAATGAAACATAAACACACACATAATAAACATAAAGTATTTTATTTATTTATTAATAAAATGTACTTACTATATATACAATCTAAGGTTCCCTGGAAGACATTGCCATCTATTTCTATTCTACTTATATTGTGTGCATATTTTAAAATCTCGGAACCAACCACCTTAAAGATATGTCGCCGTAAGATAGTAATAGCCGTAATATGATCATATCACTAACGATATGGTCATATACCGGATGATAGTCATATGGAAGCTGTCTATAACTATCTTACTAGTGATATGATCATATCACTAAACTAATCTAGTGAAATAGTTATTATCGATCAAATGACTGTACGAAGCATTCCATTATTATTAAAAAATGGATAAAGTACAGTACAAGTACAAGTACAATCAGGGCGGGTGCGAGCGTAGCGAGCACGGGAGTTCGGGGCACCCCGACATTAGGTTAGAAGGGGATGGCGGAAGGAGCCAGGCGAGCGAAGCGAGCTCGGCTCCCTCCGCCATACCCTTCGGGGTTAAGTTATCTTTGGACCACCCATGCCTGTTTGCAGACATGCAATTTGGGTAAATAAATATTTCACTAGATTAGTTTAGTGACATGATCATATCCCTAGTAAAATAGTACATGGGAGCTTTCGTATGACTATCATCCGGTATATGATCATATCCCTAGTGATATGACCATATTACGGCTACAACTATCTTACTGCGACGGATATAATGTGATCAATCCGCGTGAATCCAGGCCTAAAAAAAAGTTACGTGTCTATACTAATCTTATAGATACGATCACTCGATATCGACAGTAGAACTCGATTTTTATTTAAAATGTGTCATATTATTATGTTTACATTTAACAATTGAATAGGTACGATAAAGCAGGCGCAATTAATAAAGGTATTTATAAGTATTAGCTAAAAGAGTTCTATAGTATTTTTTCTCATAAATAATTAATTATAGGTAGAATAACTCGGTCGCAAATATTATTTCCTCGGGCGATGTACTTTGAATCCCTCACTTCACTCGTCGCGTGCTCTATAGTCTACTTTAGAATCCTTTGCTCCACTGGATGGGATTCAATCAAAATGGCGCCCTCGTCGTAAAAACATAGCTTTGCGTCCTTGTCATGAAATCTTCTATTTTTACATTGGAGCTCCTGTCTCCAAAAATTTTTTTTTCGGATGTTCCGGTAGCATTTAACATGCAGAAAATCTTGTCAGTTTAAAGGCGAATGATAAATGAAGCGTATAGATAGATAGATAGATAGATAGATATAACGTTTATTAAACCTCAAAGAAACAAAAGACGATCGCTTCGCTCCCTATGTAAACCAGCAAGGGCAGTAATTTCTTCATTTTGTTTCACTGCAAATCGTCAAACTAAAGTGTTTTATATGTTTATATTTTAAAATAGTACATTGACACGATTTTGAAATGGTGTCATATAAAAATAATAATAGAATAGATACTTTTGGCGATATGAATAATTTTAGAAATAACGATTCTAGATCAAGAAATTTCAACACGCACTACCTATTACCGCCACATCATAAGAAAAATGCTTACACATTTATTCACTTTACATTTTGCGTCTACACATGAAGTCGTTCACTGTTCATCATTCATTGCCTTTCATCGAAAATGAATCACTTGGGATGATCTATGGGATAAACCGTCTAATACCGCTATATGAGAGCTTACACAAAGAACAGAACTTTATTACCGCGCGCAAAGTTGCGTGAGTTTGTACAAAGTTTTCAGTTTGTCAAGAAGAATTTTTCGGAGTTTATCGATATTTGTCCTGGACTCAGGTAGCACCATTTTGGGCGCATTCCGAATCAGACTTTCAGCGCTGTCAGTGATCAGAAAAGCAAAAAAACGTTGACAGTTATAATTCGGAACGCGACGGAACGCGATTACGGGTGCTTTAATCGATTTCAGCTTGTCTCGGAACGCCGGGTATGAGCCGAGCGCATTCCGAATCAGAAGACTTTCAGTGCCGTCAGCGCGTCTTGTTTGTCTGTGGCCTCCGGTTTTGACGTATAAAGTACTGTAAGAAATAAGTGAAGTTGAATTTGTTTGTGTATTTCAGAAATATTTTGTTTTTATTTGGTGATTTATTCACTAATTCTATTAGTATGTACAAATTGTAATATGGCACAAACTGAAGATACTGAACTAAGAGATTTAGTTATAGAAGCATTAGAGAAAAATGGGTCGCTTGCAAAAATTCGTGCGTTGCTCAGGGCTAACGTTTTCTTAGTTTTCGAAGATGAAGGCCAAGATTTAAAGCAAAATGTAAGTTTAGACAATATTTTGAAGCTTCCTGAAGGAGCCATTTGCCTGTCAATTATTCATGAGTTCCTTGAGTTTTGTAATTTAAAAAATACATTGTTTGTGTACATGTCGGAATCTCGACAAGGTACAGAATATATTTACGAAGGGCAGAAGAAATTAGCTGATAAGTTAAACTTTCCTAATAAAGAGAGCTCAAAGGAACCTATTTTAATTACACTATTGAAGCTGGCTGTGAAATCAAGTAAAAAAAATTACTTTGATCAAAATGACGCACATAACCTCAAAAATCCAGATAAAACAGAGGAAATAAATTTTAATGATCAGAATTGCACTTATATTGTCCACGAAGATTCTAATAGCAGTGCTACAAGTAATTCTCAGTCGGACAATTCATCAGATGAGAAAAATAAGTTGCATTTACGATTACAGTTGGACAATTCAGACACTGATACATCTAGTGATTCAGCAAGAGACAAATCTAGCTCTGAATATATCCCTAATGAGCATATAGTTGTAACTAATACTGAGAATGAAATACCAACTGAAACAAAATTTTCACAAAACCTTAGTCCAGAAGTGAGACATGTAAAGCAGTCACCTATTTATGGAGATAAAAGAAAAGATACTAATTATTTACACGAATATAAATTAGTAAATAACAGCAGTAGTGAGTCTACGTCTTATATTGATTTAAAACCTTACAACCCCTTAGATGAAAAATTGCTGAACACTTCAGGTATTCCAGAAATAGAAGAAAAAGAATCAAATATTGCTTCTACAAGTACAACTTTGACTGTACAAAATCATGAGTTACCACCACCTGTAAGTGTTACAAATAGTGATTCAGTATCGGAAACATTAAGCAATAATACTCTAAAGAATGAAGAATATGAAAATGAGTTAGCACAAAGGAAAAACTCTACTGAAGAAGTTATAAAATCAGATGTAGATACAGCTGAATATAGCAATGACTTTATGTCATCCTCAGACAATAAAAATGTAGATGTTGCTGAGCAATCTCCTAAATCACCCCAGTATTCAAAAGAAATTGATGAGAAACAAGTAAAAAATACTACATTTGAAAGCCCACGTCAAAGTTCACAAAGCTCTCAAAGCTCTATATCTATATCTGATGTAGCTGACTTGATAAGTGATAGGAGTTCCTCCATTGGAAATCAAAATTATGGCAAAGCTTCCTATGAAAATCCAAGACAAGTGTTGAAAAATTATAAAAGTAGGCAAAGTGACGAGTCTGCTGAATTTTCGGAATCTCCAGTGCTGTCTCTGTCTAATTTAAGTCTTGATATTCATAGTGATTAAACTTTGATTCCATAGCAAGCAAAGTGTAGTCAAATTCAAAAGATCTCCAGGGTACTGTATTAATTTTGCGCTTCCCTTAATGAATGAGGTTTAATTCGTTTTTGTTTGTTAAAATTTTGTGAAGTACCTATTAATGAACTTTTGAATTAAATTAAATAGTAATTAATTATTTTTTTGTGTTGAATTAAGGAACTAAGTTAAGATTTTGAGTTAGTTTTAGTATATTGATGAAATTAGCTAGTATCTGTTTATGGTAAATTTGTCAAGTGGCCTGACTATTATTGCTACCTTTGTTCCTCATGGTTGGCAAAAGTAGGTACTTTTATATACAGGTGGAATTTTTTATGCCACCTGCAGGGAGAGTACTCTAAATACTGGTTCGATTCCCGGGTGTATTTTCGAAAATCTTTTAACTTGTTTCTTTTTAAAAATAAAGGAACATTTCCTTTGTGTAAATTGTCCTATCTTCAGTATTTAGAGTAGGTATTTACCCTCCAGGTGGCATTAAAAAATTCCACCCCTTATAAGAGGCGAATATTTAGCATCTAGTCCATTTATAATCTGATTATATATTGTGTATTGAAGAATGTGCATTTCATAATATACCTACTGATAAGATTTACATAGGTAGCTATTCTTATTGTAAAGTTTGATTGTTTTGGAAGGTTTTCCAGTAGTGTTTGCATTCTAATCTATTATTTATTAAAAATATTTTGGTTCACAACTCGCTATTTCTAAAAATATTACAAATACCTAACTGTATGCAATAAGAGATTTCTTAATTTATAATAATGACAAGGTTGTGCCTTATTTCTCGTACAATGATTAATATTTGAATGGTTCCTTAAAAGCAACAACAACTAGTCCTGGTATTTTACCAGTTCCGTCCAAAATTGCTCCAATTTCATATCTACTTCAGTGTAGCGCATATAGTAAGGTATAAACTAAGGCTTATGTAGGAAGTAATTAAAATTTTTAAAAGTCAATAGCTTTTTTATTCGCGCAGCATCGCCTGATTTGGAAAACCAATAACATCTCTCAACCCTTGCACCTAAATAAATACATATCTGCACACACTAAATTGTAATTAATAAACCACTAGAATGACATGTTTTCAGTAGGTATCGCGTGGTCCTGGATGGTCTTTGTCATGTAACGTGCGCTTGCTGAGTAAGGGGCTGTTGAAGTTAACTGTACTTAATTAATATAGAAGAAGAAATCTATCGCAATAATTACAAAAATCAGCTTCAATGGTCGGCGGCGTTCGGCTCTCATTACGGAGGTTCCGGGTTCGAATCCCAGTGGGGACACGTGTCAAGCTCATGCGACTTTTACACATTAAAACTGAACCGGTAAACCAAACCCGCTAAATCAGTTTCAAACTGTCAAACAAAAATTTATTTGCGAGACTCCCCTCACCAAACATTGCAGGCTGAATCACCTAATTGTCTATAAAAACAAAATTGAAAATTTAAAAAAACCCACGCAGGATGTTAAAACATATTCAAATAAAAAACAAAATTGAAAATTTTAAAAAACCCACGCCGTATGTTAAATTATATTAGAATAAAAAGGATTAAATAACATTTTTGGAAATCCCCCGACCAGAGTCAAATAAGATAAGAAATATAAAATAAAGAAATCTATAAAAAGAGTGATTTCTCACGAAATCCGCCACACAAACAACGAATGACCTTTCTTAGTCCTTACGTTTTCGTACCTACTTACCTTTTGCTTTCTCGTAGAGATAGACACAGCAATAATATTTATTAATTTAGGTACTATTACATACTCATCTATCTAATAATATGATACAAATCCAATAAAACACGTCGAGGTCTGCCATTCCCTGCTCTGACATTAATAAATTTTATATAAATACCGTGAGTTTTACTTATTCAGAATCTACATTATATTTAGTTTTTGAGTAATATAAATAAGTAGTTATAATATTTAAACTGAAATTTCGAACAAAGAGAGCGATGATGGCAGCCCCCGACGTGTTTTATTGGATTTGTATCATATTATTAGATAGATGAGTATGTAATAGTACCTAAATTAATAAATATTATTGCTGTGTCTATCTCTACGAGAAAGCAAAAGGTAAGTAGGTACGTAAACGTAAGGACTAAGAAAGGTCATAATTCGTTGTTTGTGTGGCGGATTTCGTGAGAAATCACTCTTTTTATAGATTTCTTTATTTTATATTTCTTATCTTATTTGACTCTGGTCGGGGGATTTCCAAAAATGTTATTTAATCCTTTTTTATTCTAATATAATTTAACATACGGCGTGGGTTTTTTAAAATTTTCAATTTTGTTTTTTATTTTAAACTTTTTGGAAAGTACGTTACTTTTGTTTGTTATCACTTAGCACACTAAAACATATAATTAAAAATGACGACATTTTGTTTTCTTGGTGTTTCGATATTGTATATTATGCTAGTAATTAAACATACATAATTTATTAGTATGCCTTTTTAAAACTAACTGGCGGTAATCAAAATGATGGATATTGTTTGGATTTGGCAGAAATTTGGTATGTGCGATATTGAGACTACTAGTTACTTAGTGTCCAAGCGGCCACCTATCCTCGCTGTTGCAGTATTTCTTTATAGTCTACCGCCATGCGCCATAAAACATGTCCAAGAACCTGATCTGTAAAGATACCGGTTCAGTAGTTTTGAAAACTCCTGTAATGCCAACTTATCTGGCTACTGCAGGGCTCCCTGGTGGTCTACCGCCTCAAAACATATCCAACAACCAGCTCCAAAATGAAGCCTTTTGAATGCAAAAAACCGCATCGAAATCGATTCAGTACTTTTTGAGAACTCCTGTAGTGCCAACTTATCTGGCTGCTGCAGCGCTCGTGGTCTACCTCCATAAAACGTATCTAAGAACCTGCTCCAAAATGAAGCCTTTTGAATGCAAAAAACCGCATCGAAGTCGATTAGTACTCTTTGAGAACTCCTGTAGTACCAACTTATCTGGCTGCTGCAGGGCTCCCTGGTGGTCTACCTCCATAAAACGTATCTAAGAACCTGCTCCAAAATGAAGCCTTTTGAATGCAAAAAACCGCATCGAAATCGATTCAGTACTTTTTGAGAACTCCTGTAGTACCAACTTATGTGGCTGCTGCAGGGCTCCCTGGTGGTCTACCGCCCCAAAGCATGTCTAACAACCAACTCCAATATGAAGCCTTTTGAATGCAAAAAACTGCATCGAAATCGATTCGGTAGTTTTTGATAACTCCTGTGTTGCCAACTCATCTGGCTGCTGCAGCGCTCCCTGATGGTCTACCTACATAAAACATATCTAAGATCCTAAGTTGAAGTGATACCTTTTCCATGCAAAAAACCGGAACTAAATCGGTCCAGTGGTTTTCGAGATAGAAGGTAACAAACAAACAAACAAACAACCTCTTACCCCAAACGCATATACCGCCTCCGTTCCGTTCCGTCCGTCGTGGGTAAAAAATAATTATGCACGTGGGTCCTGGGCCCCGTTTCACGAAGCAACAAGTTACAATTTGATATTCATTGCGTAGTGAATTCGTCTGAACTGTAAGGCCTTATCGTTTTAAACTCACTGTCTACGCAATGTACATCGAATTGTACTTGTAATTTGTAACTTGTAGCTTCGTGAAACGGCCCCCTGGAAGCAGTCATTACTCGAGTCATGTCAGTGGCATTTGGCGACTATAATACACTGATACCAGGGTTTGCGAGATCGGTTTTCGACTTTAAAAACCCACATGATGAAGAAGAAAAAGATTGAAACTAGCTTAGCAACGACAATGTGTAAAAATCAAACCCAATGTATATTTTAAAGTCGTTTATTTCACAATTTCCGTAAAGCATAGATTGTAGATATCACGTTTCAGTTATGCACACAAGTCAATCCATACCAAACGCAGTAACTAGTAGTTACATTTTTCTATACAAAAGTTATACTGTTTATGGCAAAGTAGCTGTTAGTGTATCGCATAGAAAAAATTATATTATTAAACATATTTTATTTACATCTAAATATTTTTATTAGGTACACAAGTTTATATGAAAATGGTATAAAAATTACGCTTTCATACAACATCTAATAATACAAATGCGATTCGTATTCTAATTTTGAAAAGTATAACAATAGTAAAAAGGCGTGACGCTTTGTATAAACAGTAGGAACTTGCGCGAAATTTCTTTCAAGATTATTTAAATGTTTAAATATTATCTATTACAAACAATTAATTATATGAGCTTGTCAAAATATTAATATGAGTATTCATACTTATAAACCATTAAACTGATGTAACTAGGTAATTCTCGGAAGGAATTTCGCACCATTCATAATATTTAATAAAAAAAATGGAAAATATCCCACCAGGCACTGTTATTGTTTACACTTTACAAATCCATGTCTCACTCTCAACTAGACCATCAACAAATCACATCAAATTGCAACAAAACAAGACATCTTAAAGTCGAAAGATCTTTTGCTCCAGCTTAAGATATTTGCAAATATCACAAATACAGCTGAGTGAATCTCTTTCTCCAAGGAACATTTATGTTTGACTAAGAAGCAACTTATTTGTAAATAGATAGTTATATACCTAAATATAATAATAACATAGATTTGAAATTAAAATAACCTAGTGTAAATAAATATTTTACAAATATGGCAAATATTTGGCTTTGTATATCTTAAAGGTTTCACAAACTTTAAATGATAATTGAAAATTATCAGTCAGTTTTCATCAACTTTGGAATCTCTGTCGTTTACCTTACAGTTCAGTCAAATATAAACATTTCTTCCAGACCCAATGTAATAGCTATTGTTAGCATGTTTTAGCTTTCATTCATCATAGAGTAAGAAAAAACAAACAAAAGGTGTTTAGCTAACGTGCAGTTAGCACAGAAAACGTACCAATTCTCTTTAACGTACTTTGCATATTTAGCAATAAAAATAGGGGAAGAAATGGTTCCAGTATTTCCAACTACATAACAATACGCAATGTATTATGTGTCTTCAATCCGAACGATGTAAATAATTAAAGGATTTTTCATACAACTTCAGAGCAGCCGTGTTTTTATAGATCTAAAGTAAAGCCTGGGTGTATAAATAAACTTCCTGAGATTATCAAGTCAAAAGCGCGAAGAGAGCTCATGTTGACGTTTCCGGTGAGTTACAACTCATTGCCCATGGAACTGTCGTGAGTGAGGTTCGAGTCCATGCTGGCGTTGTCCGAGTCTTGGCTTTGGTTGCCGCTGTAGTTGGCTGCCTCTTGTAGCCGCATTAGCATGTTCAACTAAACAATAATAATAAGAATCATTACTTTTGAAGGCACACAAAGCAAAAATATAGATTGAAGACGTTTTACTTCAGAAATAAATAAAGAACGTACCAATGGATCTTGGTTGTTGTTGGTATTGGCATCCTGATTAGAATCTTCAGCACCGGCGTCCTCTACCATAATAGGTCTTAAAGTCTAAAACAAACAAAAATAAGGTTAGACCATGGAGAAACCACAAATAAAATTATATATAAATAAATAAACATCTTCACACACGGCCATCTGATCCCAAATAAAGCAGAGCTTGTACAATGGGTATATTACATAAATAGATAAATACATACTAATATAGATAAAGAACAACCAGACACAAGACAAACACAAGTGCTCATCACACGAATGTTTGCCCTGGGCGGGGTTCGAACCCGCGAACCTGTGCGTCGGAGGCAGATACACTACCACCTGGGCTACGGAGCCGTCAAATATAAAACAATATAATCTAATAATTATTGTTATTTGCATGCGTTCATCCCGACCACAATTTTTATACTCTAAGCCACTCCACTTAAATTCTTGACTAGTGGCAGGTAATAATGCACATCGGGGTTTCAGCTTTGTAGAACGTCGCGACGCTCTCGCACGTAGCAACAACAGGTTGTTTCACTAACCACTGGGTGGTGTATGTGGATGTAATCACGTAAGAGTAAGAAGTCATTCAATCTTGTTCTGAATGGGCCCGTCCCATTTTGGTATTCTATGACGTGAGCCATGCCCTCGCGCCCCGCCTCCACCTTGTCCTCGAGGCTGTAGTTACAGCTGTACTCACGTGCGAGTGGTTGGGCTCCCTCCAGGGGTAGGTGGCGCGCACATGCTGCAGCGGGTCGAGCGCGGCGTGGCGGCGGCGCCCGTACAGCGCCACGCCCTCGCGCCCCGCCTCCACCTTGTCCTCGAGGCTGTAGTTACAGCTGTACTCACGTGCGAGTGGTTGGGCTCCCTCCAGGGGTAGGTGGCGCGCACATGCTGCAGCGGGTCGAGCGCGGCGTGGCGGCGGCGCCCGTACAGCGCCACGCCCTCGCGCCCCGCCTCCACCTTGTCCTCGAGGCTGTAGTTACAGCTGTACTCACGTGCGAGTGGTTGGGCTCCCTCCAGGGGTAGGTGGCGCGCACATGCTGCAGCGGGTCGAGCGCGGCGTGGCGGCGGCGCCCGTACAGCGCCACGCCCTCGCGCCCCGCCTCCACCTTGTGCTCGAGGCTGTAGTTACAGCTGTACTCACGTGCGAGTGGTTGGGCTCCCTCCAGGGGTAGGTGGCGCGCACATGCTGCAGCGGGTCGAGCGCGGCGTGGCGGCGGCGCCCGTACAGCGCCACGCCCTCGCGCCCCGCCTCCACCTTGTCCTCGAGGCTGTAGTTACAGCTGTACTCACGTGCGAGTGGTTGGGCTCCCTCCAGGGGTAGGTGGCGCGCACATGCTGCAGCGGGTCGAGCGCGGCGTGGCGGCGGCGCCCGTACAGCGCCACGCCCTCGCGCCCCGCCTCCACCTTGTCCTCGAGGCTGTAGTTACAGCTGTACTCACGTGCGAGTGGTTGGGCTCCCTCCAGGGGTAGGTGGCGCGCACATGCTGCAGCGGGTCGAGCGCGGCGTGGCGGCGGCGCCAGTACAGCGCCACGCCCTCGCGCCCCGCCTCCACCTTGTCCTCGAGGCTGTAGTTACAGCTGTACTCACGTGCGAGTGGTTGGGCTCCCTCCAGGGGTAGGTGGCGCGCACATGCTGCAGCGGGTCGAGCGCGGCGTGGCGGCGGCGCCCATACAGCGCCACGCCCTCGCGCCCCGCCTCCACCTTGTGCTCGAGGCTGTAGTTACAGCTGTACTCACGTGCGAGTGGTTGGGCTCCCTCCAGGGGTAGGTGGCGCGCACATGCTGCAGCGGGTCGAGCGCGGCGTGGCGGCGGCGCCCGTACAGCGCCACGCCCTCGCGCCCCGCCTCCACCTTGTCCTCGAGGCTGTAGTTACAGCTGTACTCACGTGCGAGTGGTTGGGCTCCCTCCAGGGGTAGGTGGCGCGCACATGCTGCAGCGGGTCGAGCGCGGCGTGGCGGCGGCGCCCGTACAGCGCCACGCCCTCGCGCCCCGCCTCCACCTTGTCCTCGAGGCTGTAGTTACAGCTGTACTCACGTGCGAGTGGTTGGGCTCCCTCCAGGGGTAGGTGGCGCGCACATGCTGCAGCGGGTCGAGCGCGGCGTGGCGGCGGCGCCCGTACAGCGCCACGCCCTCGCGCCCCGCCTCCACCTTGTGCTCGAGGCTGTAGTTACAGCTGTACTCACGTGCGAGTGGTTGGGCTCCCTCCAGGGGTAGGTGGCGCGCACATGCTGCAGCGGGTCGAGCGCGGCGTGGCGGCGGCGCCCGTACAGCGCCACGCCCTCGCGCCCCGCCTCCACCTTGTCCTCGAGGCTGTAGTTACAGCTGTACTCACGTGCGAGTGGTTGGGCTCCCTCCAGGGGTAGGTGGCGCGCACATGCTGCAGCGGGTCGAGCGCGGCGTGGCGGCGGCGCCCGTACAGCGCCACGCCCTCGCGCCCCGCCTCCACCTTGTCCTCGAGGCTGTAGTTACAGCTGTACTCACGTGCGAGTGGTTGGGCTCCCTCCAGGGGTAGGTGGCGCGCACATGCTGCAGCGGGTCGAGCGCGGCGTGGCGGCGGCGCCCGTACAGCGCCACGCCCTCGCGCCCCGCCTCCACCTTGTCCTCGAGGCTGTAGTTACAGCTGTACTCACGTGCGAGTGGTTGGGCTCCCTCCAGGGGTAGGTGGCGCGCACATGCTGCAGCGGGTCGAGCGCGGCGTGGCGGCGGCGCCCATATAGTGCCACGCCCTCGCGCCCCGCCTCCACCTTGTCCTCGAGGCTGTAGTTACAGCTGTACTCACGTGCGAGTGGTTGGGCTCCCTCCAGGGGTAGGTGGCGCGCACATGCTGCAGCGGGTCGAGCGCGGCGTGGCGGCGGCGCCCGTACAGCGCCACGCCCTCGCGCCCCGCCTCCACCTTGTCCTCGAGGCTGTAGTTACAGCTGTACTCACGTGCGAGTGGTTGGGCTCCCTCCAGGGGTAGGTGGCGCGCACATGCTGCAGCGGGTCGAGCGCGGCGTGGCGGCGGCGCCCGTACAGCGCCACGCCCTCGCGCCCCGCCTCCACCTTGTCCTCGAGGCTGTAGTTACAGCTGTACTCACGTGCGAGTGGTTGGGCTCCCTCCAGGGGTAGGTGGCGCGCACATGCTGCAGCGGGTCGAGCGCGGCGTGGCGGCGGCGCCCATATAGTGCCACGCCTTCGCGCACCGCTTCCGAAGCATAAGGTACGATGCTGTAGTTCCATACGTCCGCGAACCACGCCTAAGGACAAACATGGATTGATTAAGATTTGTGCTGATTTCATTAAATGAAAGCCAAAAGAAGCAAAATAAAGTCCCCTAAGGAACTCCACAATGACAGTATTCCTAGGTTATTTTGCTGTGATAGCCTCGTAACGGTTTAGGAGCGCTATTCTAAAAATGTCAAGAATATTTATCTCGCGCTTGTTTGAGGAATATTCAGTCCAAGCTAGTCAAAAGGGGTAAGAGGAGTAATCACCTCGCACTCGATAAAAGAGAATAAAGATATGCACCTCGATGTCTTGTCTCTGTGTCTTCAAAAATCAACAAAAATTAAACTTCACCTGACTGATTTCAGGCAAGCTTTGTGGAGCATTGTTTGAGATCAATCTTGTGTGTAGCTATTTACCTGGCTGGCCTCCATATCCATAGGACAAGCGAGGAAGAGCCTCGGTCCGACAGTGACGTCACTGGAGGAGTGCGCCTCTAGGAAGGCATTAAGCGCCGCCCACACGCCCGGCAACCACTCTAACACGGCCGCTAAAGCCGCCTCGCGCCTAGCCAGCCGGAGCTCCATCGAAAATAGTTTCCTTCGCAGGTACCTGAAAATGTTCATACTAAGTAAACAATGAAAGTATATAAAATTGCACAACTTTTCCAAGAAGGCTCATCAGGGACAACTAAAGCTAGCATCATATTGAGCTAGCATATTGTTATTAGATACTTACCTAGCTAAGAATCCTTTGACTGGCTCCATATGATTGGCCGTTAGAAGCCACCTGAAGTTGTGATGGAGTTGAAGGTTAGTTGTGTTGCACGTAGCTTGCGACATAGTGCCTGTAAAATAAAACGAAAACAATTGTAAATCCATTGTCACTTTTAAGATAATGGTACACGAAATTCTAAGTAATGGAAGACCATCCTACTGCTAGCGTAGCATTGCTACGGCAGTCTACGATTCGTTTTCACTAGGTACGCGATCGAAGTATAAACAATGTAGAACGTCTAGCTGGACTGATGCGTTTCGGTCTTTATGTTCGGCTAGCCGGAACATTCGCTAGGTACAAGTAAAGCTGACGTTTTGTTTGCGATGTTTTCCTGGTAGTCTCACTTACTGATAGGCATATTTCTGTCGTCCGGTGGCAGCAACCCGGCGAAGGCATCTCCCAAAGCTAACGCATGTTGCAAGTTGTCCATCCAACACGACGACGGGCTGCCACTATGTTCATGATGATGTTGCTTATAAGTCTCACTTACCGATGATAACAGGCATGTTCCTGTTGTCCGGGGGCAGTAGACCGGCGAATGCGTCTCCTAAAGCTGAGGCATGTTGCAAGTTGTCCAGCACGACTACTGAGGGCAACGCTGCCTCTTCGCCCGCGGCCGCTGCCCCGCATTGCTCCGCGATGTTGGCAAGGTAAGCCCGCACTTCGTTGCACGACTTGCGGTCGACACTACACAAGATATCAAAATTAATGAGGTAACTAAAACTGAATATAACAGAAGTACAGGAAGTTATTAATTGAAAGGGAACTAAGCTGTTGGAATCATTTCAGTTTATCGCAGATTTTAGGGCTGCCCCTGTTTTTATTCTAACGGAAAAATGGGTTAAATGTCTAGGGGCGCTTTTAGAAGGATACAGACCTGGCCCAGAACATTTTCAGGAGGAAAAGGAGCCGGATAGACTGCCCCTCGATCCACATATTAAGAGTGGTAGTTTCTCAAAGGAAGCATCTCATGATATTGGCAGAAATCTGGGAGTATCGCTTCTTAATATAACCTATGTCGTTATGTGACATGTATCCCGACACCACATATCAGTATTTTTTTATGGATAAACATTCCACCCATTCTCGTTACAGCTTATTAAACTCACTCATCATAATATGCACATGCACATCACACACACACACATGGTCATGCACTCACTTGAAAGTAGCGACGGCCTCAGCGGGATTGGACCTCGGATGGCGGGTGGTCCGCTGCACGTAGAACTCAGCGAGTTTGGCCGCGAGGTACGACTTGCCCGTGCCGCTCGGCCCGCACAGAATCACGCGTCGGTGCTCCGATAGGAGGGACACATATCTAACAGGGGGATACAAACATTATAAGGAGATATTTATTTCAAGCAAGGTGGATGGATAAACGATTGTAAGGGTTGCGAGAAGTCTCTAGGTGCATGCTGCTGCAAGATTGACCTGCACAGAATCACGCGCCGGTGCTCCGATAGGAAGGAAACGTATCTAACGGGGGGTAATACAATCTTTAGAAGGTAAGTATTTATTTCAAGGTGGATAAACGATTGTAAGGGTTGCGAGAAGTCTCTAGGTGCATGCTGCTGCAGGATATATTTTTTTTAAACGGACCTAATCGCTATTTCTACCAAAGTGGTAATATAACGGGCGCGAACTTGCGGGGGAACAGCAGTTTTGTGTCCTTTGGCTGACAAGATGACAAGATGATTTCAATGATAACAAAGACTGTCGGGTCCACACGCTCGCTAGGTTCTCTTCTATAGGTAGCGGCAGTGTTCTCTTTTTGGGGAACCGATACTTTGGATGGCGCGAGAGATAGATACGAAATTTTAATTTCACGTCGTCGTTTTAGCTATGTTTAGACATTAAAATAAAAAAAAAATAGTCTGAGTGTCTGAAGGCATACTTATAGCAAAATAAGTGCTTTAATATATAGCTTACCTATAAACAATATTTTTTGGTATTAAACTGTCGAACGCCAAGCTGCCGACACCTTGTAGACAGATGTAGAGAGTATTAACTGTTCCGACGATATAACCACATGGGAGCAACTCGGGGAAGCCAATCTCGGGCCCGCGGGTCGCCTCGCCCAAATGGTACGAGGTTATCGAGTCCGTGTTCAGTCCCAGGTTCGTCCCGGGGTCTATCCGAGATAAATAATCCTTAAATGTCTTCCTAACTATATAATCTAAGTTCTGCCAAGTAGTCTTGCCAGATATATACGTGTACGCTATCGTGTATTCATTAGAATTTATTGTCGAGTCACTATTGTACACATTCTTATACGAGCTACTGTGCGTAGATTTATTGCTTTTAAGGCTATTCGTGTTAGACTTGTTTATCATCGGAGGGTATTCCTGCGTTTCCGTCTCGGGGCTGTGGTTCTGGGACATCCTCGGGGAGTCGAAGCTAGATTGTTTTTGGTAGTGATTATTGTATTCGCTCGCCGACTGTTTCGCGTAGAACCGGCATTCGGATTCGGTTAGCGTGTCTTGGACTTCCTCAAAGTATCTTTGGAATGTCTCCGGCTGGCCCAGGTACACAGCTATGGCTATTTTCTTCCCGTCCGTCGTGTCCCCTTGGCTGTCGGCGCCCATGTCCGAGTAGCTCTCTCCGATGGCTAGTTCCCTGCTCTTTGGCGGTGGTAGTACGCTATTTATATCGTAATCGCCACTGAGCCTGTCTGCTCCAGATAATCCATTAGAAAATATATCACTACTACCATTTAAAGCTCCTAGTAATGCCTCGCTGTTTTCGTTTAGCTCACAAACAGCTTTATTTCCATATATTGGTTCTATTACACTAGACTTAGGTGAACCCTTCTTAGAGAAGTCCATCGTAGGGGTTGACGTCATGCAGTTGAAATCCAGATCTAAAGGTTGCGAGTGCATGTCCATCGACGTCTGAAAGAAAAATTGAGTTTTATACAATACCGACTTGATTTTGATAGTCCTAAAATGCTTTAGATAATGATTTAGATTTATCTACAACGAAAAGATAAAAATATCTCTATTGAGCAATATTAGATTCCAAGTGAAGGACGTTTTTATTACTACGCTTATTATGAATTTATGATTGAACGATTTATAATTCTAATCTAATAAAATCGACTACGTTCGAGTCATGAAAATAAATTGAAGAATTTTATTATTGATTGACTGACCATGTTACAACATGTTGTGTGTTGCAGCAGTAATTAATAAATCGTTTTATTTTATTCGTGTACAAGAAAGCTCGATGAAAAAAATCACAACAATTTACATAATGGTACCATAACAGACAATATAACATACGTCTAGTGCTTCGCTAGTCATAAAAGAACGAATGTTGTTATTTTTTTAAATTGATTATATTTCACTTGGCAATCAGAATTTACGGTTATAGAAAGTGTCTCAAACTACAATGGCTACGATTTATAAACAACATAGCGCTCTAAACCTTACACGGCAAGTGATGAATCTGAAACTTATAAGTACGCTTATATTGATCTGTTTTAGTTAAGTTGTAAAAACACATATTATCCTTAAATAGATAGACTACGAATAAAGTATAACCAATTAAAATATAATTCGTTTATCTCGCATCATATTTAAAAAAAATGGTATGTGCCCTAATTTTAGGTTCAAGTCGCGATTAGAAGCTTGCATTAATGAATATTACCTGGTGCATAGTGGCCTGGTCGGCCAGGCTGAACCGCCTCGGGTCCTCGACGGCGGAGCCCCCCGTGCCCAGCGAGCTCTGGCTGCCGGCCAGCGAGCGTGACGTCACCAGCCGCTGCAGCCTCTCGTTGTTCTGCTTCAAGTTGAGCATCTCGTTCTAGGACAGTAGAGAACATTTAAAGGCTAATAATTAAACTTCTCTAACTCAGATGCTGACTACCGTCACTGCTATTTATTAGGCTGCTACATACCGTCTCTAGTGCGACCTAAACACAGCAATGTAATTCGAAACAAATGCTCGATAGAGGTGTAATCGGCTGACGACCGTATCAAGTCATCAAGGAAAAAATCTCATATATAAAAAAATACTTGTATTTGCTATCAACAGATTGAAGTTAATTGTTATCAACATACGTCCAATCTAGACGTGAAGCCATTTAAAAAAAAAAAAAAAAGTGGACAGCCTTTGGATAAATAATTTTAAGTTATCGTAATAATACGTTGAATTACAAACTGATACATTGTTTTACGGTATTGTCTCGTTAAACTTGTTTTAAGCATTCGTTATAGATATGTCCCTCCGTCCACTTAGATCCACCGCCAGGCTACATACCCTCATTTTGATAACAGTATCCTTCAAGCTCTCGAGCTGGTGAGCCGAACTGAGCGCTTCGAGCCGAATGTCAGTCAACACGAGGTCCTTTTCCCGCAACTGCCGCTTCAGTTCGTCCACCAGAGGGGACTCTTCTGGTTTATCTGAAAACATACCGAAATTTAGCGCTACGAAAATGGCTACGAAGGTGAGACTTATATGATATTTCTTTAATTTAATTTAAAAAGTTGGTTCTTACAAATATAACACAATTTTTAAAATAGGGGACCGGACTGTTCACCATAATTTATTAATTTACCATACGTTATGAATTATTTTTAAAATATAGATTAGTAGCCGTTGGCCGTGTGGTGACGGCAGAGTTGAGTACATTTGCCACTAACCCCTACTCTTCCCGTGGGTGTCGTAAGAGGCGACTTAGGGACTACACATTGAACGGGGAACGGGCAGCAGCGCTCTCTGTTACAGTAACCTTTTAATCTGTGATCTCCAACCCGCCTGCCAAGCGTGGAGGTTATGGCAAAACCCTCCACTTAAGTGGAGGAGGCTCATAGTCCAGCAGTGGACTGTAACGGGCCGTTGATGTTGAGATTAGTAGCAGACGATTCGCGAAGAAAAAAACAGAATCGGTTGAATACTAATTTACAGTGATTTTTTAAAGTTTAAATATATCTGTCTCTTTTAAAAACGATTTTTTGTATGGAGATTATATGGCGTTACTAACAAATGACGTCACAAGTGGGTATGTGCCTCTCTGTCTAATCTTGAATTTCAAACTTTTATAACTCGGTAAATTTTAAAGATAGAGCAATTCTTTTAGTGTTCGATAGCAGAAACTAAGAAGTTTGGATTTATATAATAATAAAAAAGTAGTACGATCCCCTATTGTTAACATCATCATCACAGAAGAAAAACGTCCGTTTCTAGACAAAGCCCACTCAAGGGGCCTCTACAATGACTAATTCTGCGCTGCCCCTCTGGCGATCGTCGGATCACCAGAGCTTTAAACAACAATTTGTGTGAAATATAAATGATTAAATAAATTAAGCAAAAACGAAAACAGATTGCATTATGTAAGATTGACTGACACTAAAGGTGGACTGCAATGCAAGTCTAAATAAGATACGAATGATTCTAATATTTCTATTAAAAATATCCAACAAACAACAATTTGCAGGTTTGTTTTTCCGTCATTGTTTGCACGATCCCATCACGAACTGCAGTGGATCGCGCCCCGGGGCGTGGCAGTTCGCTGGAGCAACGTCAAGGCGAGGGAACATTTGTTTAGATTAAATACATTTCGAGTAAAACTGTTTACTTTTAATATTAAAGTGTAAACATTTCCGTAAGTTTCAATAGTGTAGTACTGATACTAACAAAAGACTGAGTCATAATCCGTTTAAGACTGAATTACAAAAGATTACTGTTTATTATAAACAGCTTAAGTGTACCTACAGCAATCTTGTGCTACTTGTAGAAATAAATTGCAATTATGTGAAAAAACACTAACCACCGTAACTACTATTATTTACTATTATTGTAATATCTACGGATTGCACCAGTCAGAGAATTTACCTTTGGTTTCTTCTGTAGCTGCTGCGGGCTTATCCTTGGTGTCAGGTAGCAGTTCATGCGAATGTTCTAGACTGTTCTCGTTGCTTCCCTCCCGAATCGTATGTGGGTCGTCGTAATGGTGTGACCCAGAGGAGCTTTCTTGCGATGACAGCTGCCCGAGAGACGCGTGTTTCGCGGTCTTAGAGATCTTCGCATTACGTGAAAACGCCTTCGTGAACGACGAACGCAGCTGTGAAAACATATTACAATGTCAATACAAACTCGTTTGTATATTGCCTTGTAACAAATACAATTAGATTCTATTAAAATTATGTTTTAATGGAAGAATATTAATTAGTTTTGCTTAAAAGTACTTTATTGGTACGATGATTTTACTTGTTATATTTATGGTTAAAAGTTATTTACGAGTAATTTAAACGGTATTACACGGCTTTATTATTTTATTTAAATGCATATGGATAAATAGTTTAAGTGCGTGTAATAAACTGCGCGAAATATTACATGGGGATCAAGAACACGCATCTCCGAGTACTTACACGGTAGCACATTAAAAGCTTGTTATTAAAATTATACCACAATCTCGCTAACTAATGAGTGTAATAATATAGGTACTGAAGAGATAAAGTAGCCGCAAGTTAACCTTCCGGAAGCGGTATCTTCTGACTAACGTAATCTGCGTAAGAGTGACAAAAATGAGTGAAATGAGTTTCTATTCTTTTTTCTATTCTAAAAATACTACAAGAATAAAAAGGGCGCATAATCTGCGCTATTTATTGTTTTACATTTATCCTTATTTTTAGTAAAAAAAATCATTACTGTAATAAAAGATGTGATAGCTATAGCATAGTAGAGTGTTAATAACCTATGTTAATAAACACTGATAAAAAAAAATAGAGGCGTTTTGTGTACACACCCATCCTTTCTTCTTATGCTTCTTGTCTTGGTGCGCGGAGGAGCCGCTGCTGAGGCTGTTGATGCTAGACACGCTGTCGGTAGAGAGGTGCCTCGTGATAGCGCCATTGCCCGCCTGCGCGCCTCGCTGCGGCGAACCTTGCGGAGCTTGCGCGCCTGGCTCTTGCTGAAAGGTAAACCTACGTTTTAGCCCTATTATTGACAGGAGCATCACAGCTATGTAGACGACATGACTTGGATTAAATAGGAATGACATTGGAACCAAATAATCAAAACTTAAATGCTGATGAACGTAAAATAAAGCGACGATTTTACCGACAATGTTTTGTGGCCTTTATACAAATGAAAACTTATAAGGCTTGAGAGCTACTTAATTGTCTCTGCTTTTAATTACTTGGCTTCATTTGGGGTTTTAATTGTATCACTTACTGCGTAGGTGAATGTGAAGGCAGTAAACTCATTTTAAAAGCAAGGTAATTAAGAATGTAAAAATTTAAACAAGTCAAATAAATAACATGGGTTGTAGCAATAATCAGTTCTAATAGACCAGCTTTCTTATAAATAAGAGTCAGCTTTCTACATTGAGATACAGAGAGGATGACATAGAAAACCCGAAGTGGATACCCCACGTCACTTATTGATTCCCGACGAGTCGCCGAACGGGGACACCGCTATTGATGATCAATTTAATGCAAATACAACTGGATCTCTCGTCCGCTGCCTTATTTGTTAGTATCAGATCGCAGTGTCAGGTTGAAGAAGTTATTATCACCCATCGTGATCTGCGTAATCTGTGCTTGAAGGAGACAAGCATTGCTTGTAAAGATGTCTTTCAAGGCGGAACAAAAGGTGAAAATATCTTATTAAATAAAAACCAGCTTGTCCCAACTGAGGAAAGAAACCAAGCATCGCATGCAGCTCAAAGTAGGTAAGCAGTTTAGCTCGACACAGTACTTCAAAAATATGCATTCACAAGATTTTTTAATGGTATGTATATGACCCTTGTATATTCCTCGCGAAATTTTAAATTATCTATCTCGAAGTTCATCATCAATGAGTTGGATCTATTTTAAAGAAGTACTACTGGTAGCAGCATAAATTTTATGAGACAGACTTGTACTTCGTAATTTCCTAAGATGTCGTGACGAGGTTTTTACCATCATCTATGAACATCGTTAGGAGACGCGAAGGCGGCTAGTTGACCGACATAAAGAAAATTTGCTATAATCTGGTAATGAGAATAACTATATTGAGCGGAAAGGAAACCAGCCTGGCCGCCCATGTTAAATAGGTAACTAAATATGAAAACGTGATGTGTGTGGCCGGTAATATTAACACCTTTTACAATGTTGACCGACTTGCGAAATTTTATGTATGTACGCACGCATAAAAATCTCATAAATATACAGTTTCTATTTAGGCAGACTTGATGTCTTACATTTTTACAATGTATTTTAATATAATTTACAGAACAGCCTGCTTTAGCGGTATAGTAGAGAAAAAGTTTCGTAAATTTTCTGTCAATATGTTTTTTTCTGATTCTTATTAATTTTAAGTGATATTTACCTGGCCAGACATGTTCCCGTCAGTCCGGATGCCCATGGACTGCATATGCGCGGTAGTGAGGCCAGCTTGGATGGACTGCTTCCGAAGAAGCTCGATCGTTTGTCGCAGTTCCGTCAACTCTGAGTCCTATTGAAAAAGAATTTTCATCAGTATGAATTGTACAAAACTGAACATTATTACAAGGAAAAGGCCCAGGTAAATTATGACCTCCTGATTTGGCTTACTGTCTATGATATGTTATACTATAGGGTTGAATGGTTTGACGTGCACGGGAAACGCTCTGGTTCATAAAACATTAGCGACCATCCACCCATGACTTTGGTAGATTTGCGGTTGGTCAACTTTCGTAATCATAAAGAACAGGCCATTATTGTCGCCACTGGCAATGGCCACTTAAAAAAAAAGAAACCTATAACATTTTATGAATGGAAGAAAACATTTAAAGATGACGGGCTCAGGAAGAGCAAATAAAACTGTTGCAATGCATCCGTCAAAACAGGTTACGAAGACCCTAAAGGAGGATATGCTTAGAGTTAGCAGTATAATTAATAATAATGGCTACAAAAAGTTTAAAACTACTTCTGAGCCAGAAAGTTAGACTTAACACGGATATGAACTCGTATTTTTTGTTTATGTAAATTGTAAATAAAAAACTAATTACAAAATTACTTGGGGGCAAGATTATAAATTAAATACCAACAAACTCGTATTTTAAGTGTACTTCAAAATTACATCATGAATAAATGTACCCCATTTATATAATCAACTAGCTTTCCGCCCGCGGTTTCACCCGCGTTAAATGAGTTTTCCCGTAGGAATGAAGTGTTTTCCCGCAGTAAGAAGTAGCCTATGGCCTATTCCAAGACCTAACCTATATGTGTGCCAAGTTTTATCCCGATCCGTTCAGTGGTTCAAGCGTGATTCGGCAACAAACATCCAAACTTTCGCATTTATAATATTAGTAGGATTGTCAATATTTCGCTCCCGAAGTTTTTTTTATATAGAAGCAAAAAAAAAATGACATAATTTACTTGGATTCACTTTAAAGGGTTTACAGACAGGCTTTAAGAAGCCATTTTGATCTTACAGAATTTAAGTTCTGCGTTATCTAGGATTGAAATTTGGATTCCTTCATTATGGCGGGTTAATGATGTTTTACCTTTCTTTCTGCTGTAGCTGTTAGTTGTTGAAGTCTCTGTGTCATGTTAGATAGACTTTGTTCGAAGGCGGACACGACATGAGCCTGTAACAAAAGATAATAAATTTTAATTTGGAACAGCAGCCTTTTGAATTACATTACAAAGTAACGTTAACTTGATATAGACCAAGATCATTGTTATGATGTACCATATTGTACCGTCTTTTTTTTCTTAAAACATATAAACAGGAGGCGTATTAAGTGCTATAAGTAATAGGAGATGACCACAACTTGACACAGATCTCACTATACCACCTTAATAGGTTGGTTGCAGGGTGAGATTATGTGTCCCGTTCAACATAGCTCAGTAATGATTGAAACTGCTCTCGATTTGTAAACCGGTTGAATGTTCCTTGGGGAATAATTGCTTGCGTCACAGCTTATCTTATTGTATTAGATGTCCGCTTGTGGTTACGCCTACGTTGTTTATTATTTTTTATTTGGAAATAAGATTTTTTCCGAGGTAAAAAAGTGGCCTTAGGGCCTATCAATCTATTTTTGCACCAAAAAACCAGCTTAGTAGAGTAAAAGGCGAGTAGACAGAATTTCGTATTTTTTGTATTTTTTTTTAAATTTATTGACATGAAAAATAAACAGTATTTTGTAACTTACCGTAGCACGCAAACCTCTAGGGTTTATCTGTGCTAGAGAGTCGCCATATTATATTATATCTTATCTTACATTATCATGTAAACCTATGAAGCTTATGAAGTTATTACATCCCGGTTGATTTGTTAAATAAAAATATTTTAGTTTTCTTTTGGATTTTAAGAAGTTAATATGATGTAATTCCTCAGGTAATTCATTGACAAATGTCGGTATTATACATTTAAAAGATCTCAATCCAATCAATATTAGTGTGGATTCAAAAATTCGTTCATCTAAGTATGATGCTGTGAAAGTATGAACACCGGAAGTTAAGTAACAACCAAAAGGTCAACAAAATTATGGTACAGAGTTGTGTTTGCAATCGAATATACACAATTGATTTAATAGGTAAGTATATACGTAGATGCATGCACCCAAAAATGTGAAACATGGAAGCTTAATGCCAGTTGATTTATAGGCAGCGTTGTAGAGAAATTGGCTTACTTTAGTTAGCATTATCCAGAATATCGGCTGTAAACATTTTACTAGCCAGTGAAAGTGACTCATCGAAATAAATTGCTTTATAGGCCGGTAATGGTGGACGTGGGCGTGCTGCAGTGGACAGGACCCTTTGTTTGCCACGTCACTGGAACGGCGGCGGCGGAGCGCACTCAGCAAAATTAAAACAAGGGTAACGACCCCACACCCATGTCCAAGCTTAGAAATTCACTCCATGAGGTGCATATTTTTACCCTCTCCAACCACCTCGTTGTCCTCGTAGGTAATGATTACCTGATTGAATTTCTAAAAGTCAAAATTTGAAACTTTATTCTTACATAGGATATTGTCTCATCACTATACAGGTAGATTCGTTAGTACCAACGAATTATATATTTTTTGGGTAAGCTCACTAACACAATGGCGGAATCTGTGGAGAAGAGCTCTACAGTCGTCGCAACTTTTACGTTATATTTTTAAATAAAATATTGACATTTACAAAACTCATGCTTATTGAATATTATATACATATATTCTTTATTGCAACAGTACACTATACAGAAATGATATTATTAATAGCAAAGGCGAGCTTATCTCTAAAGAGAGATCTCTTCCAGCCAACCAATGTGTTGTGAGAGACACGTCATTAAAGTGGGATGACAAGAACGTGTACTAGAATTTAACATACTTAATTAATGCATATATACATGCCAATAGACTACATAAATACATTTACTATATATATGGCTACTCATAAATATAATAAACATATACCTACTCAATATGTATAAATACTAAATAATATACTTACATAGACATAAATAACTTATGATAACTGAGATGAAGTGCTCTTGTACTCTTTTATTTTATGTTAATAAAAGCTTTTATTAAAAAAAGCTTGTTACTTAAACAATCTATTTCCATGGATGTCTGTCCTTTAAATAGTCGGATATTCTATAGTATTTTTTTTATAAAACTTCTGCTTAACAAGTTACTGAGCTTTTGCTATTTCCTTTTGTAAAGGAAGTTCACAGCATTATTATAGAATAAGTTGAATTGCAGTCAGTCTCAGAAAAAATGAGCCGCAACCGCAAACAACGTCGTTGTTCTATACCTTCGTGAAGCCTCAGTGGTTTACGAAAGAGGTAGTCAAGTCAAGACGTAAATGATTTCTTGCACTGTTTCATTATATTTACGCCATATTTCCAGCGGTTGTGACGGCTCAGATAGGTGAACTATGAAGAAACTGACATGTAACCAATCAGTGATTGATTAGACATCAATAACTTTTGTTTTTTTGCGACGGCGCATTACCATGAGTAACCTACTCATGTTATGATATGAAGAAAATGTTACCCTATAATGCTTGTTAAAACCGCAACTTACTTACAGTTGAGGCTAAAACACAAAATTACACATCGGCTGACTGCTATATTTCCCCTTTAACTACAATATAGAGCCCATTAATTTACGGGGGGGAACTCCTATCCCAGATATTGACGAGGGCACGAAATTAAATTTCCTAAATGTAGGGTGTGAACTATTAACCGCGCAACAGTTCTTATCATAGATAATTACTAAGAAATTGGTAAGCTACAGATAAATAAGTGATGCTTGTATCGCAATTTTATAGGTATTTTCACCTGCCTGGTCGCTTGAAGACTAGCCAATTACGGTGTCGGACTGCGTTGATAGATCTCCTCCCAAGACACCTTGTGCGCGTGCCGCGGCTAAGTGACAAGGACGGGAAATTGTCTTCATCGGTTAGACAGAAGTTTCACCGTCATACTTGACATAACGAAAGCTAAGAAATATATACTTTGAAATATTGAGAATCTTAGCATACTTGCCCATAAAAATACAGTGCGACAAAAAAGAGTAGAAATTAAATAACGATGGAACTAAATTCTTTACCAAAGGCAACAGCAGATAAACTGGCAGTGATTGGTAGCCAAAAACAGGAAGTTGCAATGATTGGCTGAAACATCACCAGTGTTTCCAATTAACACCGTACAGCAGCGCCCTCGTTTTTTGTCTTCTCTTTTTTGTCGCACTGTACTTATAAGTCATGTTAAGGTTTCTTTTAAAATAATAAACGTATAAAAGATAATACCTAGTCTAATCCAATATTACAACTGCTCACGCGTATTTTCTGGACCAATTATGGTGTCCGATTGTAATGATAGATCTTTCGAAACACCTTGCGCTCATGCTCCATAAAGAAGATAAGAACTGGATCTACTACAATAAGTTGACAATGATAAAATCAAATGGTTCAGTGCGAATGAAAGTGGATATTTTATTCAGCTGGGCTAAATAAGTAATTAATTTAAATGCAACTCTACATACATAAAATAAACTGGTCTGTCATTAAAATTTTGATGAATTCATCTCTGAATTTTGTATGACGGGTTACGTGTTTGGTTGGGTAGGTAAGGTAGTAAAACCTTTTAAATGCCGAAGACATAAGTACTTTTAAACAGTTAAGCTGATTAAAAATTCTAAAACCTATAAAACAAACTTCCGTGTTCAACAATCATAAATCAAACGAAATCCGTTCGAAGACAACATTTCTCTAGAAGGTAAACAGTGAATATAGCGTGGGAGTTCATAACGACCACACAGATGACTGTAATTATGAATCGGAACGTTTTTCTGCGGAACCCAGCTGAATAATGAGTTACGCAGACAGGTGGCTAAAACTAATTATTTATCAACAGCTGTAAACGCAGCCGCGCTTTAAACACTCAAATGACAACAAAGATAGGTATTTTATAGTTCCAACAAGTACTTTTGTAATTCGTTTAAGTTCAGGTGGCCATTTAGCATCGGTACGATCGTAAAGTGAGTTATCTGAACTGGAAAACAGTGATGATAAAAAAATTGTTGAGCAATTAACTAATATGTTACAGCACATTGGGAGTTCGTTGCCCTCGTGTTTCTACGGAAGGCACGCAACATGCAGCACTCTGCAGTACGAGTACCTAACTGCTTAATAACACATATTAGAATAGATAATATTACTTTATCAGGAGAATTTAGCTCAGCCAGCAGCATAATACTTGCCAATTTGAGCCAATTGAATGTACTACGAGCTGTTTCCGACTTTCGTGGAACAAGCATTGCTACACCAATTAATATTTATGTCGGTAAAACTAGCTATAGTAACATTTATAGGAGTCTAACAAAATATGAAGTCGTAAAAAGAGTAATTGGAGGGCATTTTTTATAAGTATTATGGGTATTGAATTAAAAAGTAATGGTGACAGATTTTTGAACAGAAACACGTTACAAATATGTATATTTGTCTTTCATATTTACTTAGAGCCCACTCGTCGGCCTACTGCAGCATTTTACGAGGGATTGTTCTGATATTCTCAATGAGAAAGATTTGTTCAAGTGCACTCTTCCTTATTTGGTAGTGTCACATATGAATGCACGTTTATTGACAATTTAAATTACAATGACGGGGGAGATTTTTTTTTTTTCGATAGAAAGCTCTTTTGGTTAATGTTACTGACTTATTTATGGATGGTATTGTGCTGTAATCGTTATACACGAGGAGAACATTTACGAAGGTCATAAAATATGTACAAGAGTATTGAAGGTATACTGAAACTACCTATATAATACATTTAAACTGGCCTTGTGAGAGTAATGCGGATGTGGTAGGAAAGTGTGTCGTAGTATGGTGGTTCTCTGCTGGTCACTGGCCATGGCCATTAGCTCCCCAGCCACCACCAGTGCGGAGCTTACAGACCGATAGTCGCGGGCATCGGGCCCTAACGATAGTTATCTCACGTCCGATCCCACTTACAGCCTGCCTAGTGAGCTAGCCATTGCTAATGAGCTACAAGGCCGTATAGGCAACTTGTCGCTGTCGACAATAATCATTGCAGCCCCTTTCTAATAAACAAAGAGAATGCCACCAAAGAGGTCTCGACTTTCCTCAATAGATAGATAGTTGTAAGATTGCAACCACATGAAAGTAATAAATACAATCGGGTAGGTATTTCAAAAACAGCTTTTACGAGTCCGCGAAAATTACTGTGCGTGCTCTCATTGTATACGAGTACAGGTAGTTCAAAGTACCCAATGTCAAAATTAGACAAAATATTTTATAAGTACAAGATCGAGGTAGAGGTAAAGCTTTGTTTTAGTTCGACCAGCTTTCCAAAGGCAGCAAAGGGCACGAGGTAGATATTGCTCAAGTTCAAAGGTGTCCCTTGTGGCGGTAACAATCGTGGTCAGATCTGGCCGCCCACGCTTGCCTTGACATGAAATATGGCGCAGCACAAACCAAATAGGCTGTGCAAACAATGCCACGTTCATAGAGAGATGTAAGGCGAAATAAAGCTCGATAGCGTGGTCGTTCTATCCCATTCAGTACTAATACGCAAGTTTGTGTGAAGCGGTATGTAGGTATAAAATATTGGGTATAATGTTTTATATGGCTCAACAATTTGGCACAGACTATTATGAAGTGGACATTTTAAGAAATGGTCATTTTTAATTGTGGTTTAAACCGACGAAAGAGTGTTAAATATATAGGTAGTTTAAATTTATTTTTTCATGGATAAGAAGAAGCGCAGCTTATGCGTTGCGTTGCGACGATAAAAAATAAACAGCAATTTTGTAAAGTCCGTACAATGTGAAAAGAAAGCGAAATAACGACGATATATGGCTACGACATGACTGATAGAGTTAAACGATAGTATCTTCTTCATATTTTGAATTCATAACGCGAAGCGTTTGATGCGGTAAAAAATATAACAAAGGTTATATCTGTTGAATATGTGAGCTTATAGTGATATAGCCGTGGGAACTAATATTTTAAAATCGGTGAATAGGATCTGTTGGGTCCCGATTGAGTCAACACCTGACCAGAAATAACCTTTTGTGGAAGGCAGGTAAATTTTTTTTTCGAAAAATAAAGTGTTTCTTAATGATTATTTATTATAATGTTGGGATTGGGATGCGATCATTAAAATCCACCTGTTTTCGATAGATTATTTTAAAGGAAATCTACTGGTCTAACGTGTCTTAAACAGAGAAAGTAAAATTAACTAGATAACAACATTAACCGAAAATCGCACACTGTATATGTGCTATTGTAAAAATGGTTGACGCCACCGGAAACACATTGACAGTAGTGAGTAACGAATTAAACAAAGCCATGTTTACTGGGTAACAATGTTGGGGGAACCCTAGCAGCGATGTTTTACCACGCCCTTTGGAGCGTCAGGTGAACACCACACGCAAGCACGCCTTTCATTAATATTCCACCTTTCCACCCTAAACTTCTATTTAATACACTTTATAGACTCATTGCAATCTACACAAGCTTAAATTAACAAACGAATGCCAAACACGCATTAAAATGAATATAATTATCACGATTGAGAAAGTGATTATTGGTGCTGCCGCGATATCATGAGAATAATAAGACAACAAGTGTTTAGATACAAAAGCTCTCTCGTACAAAAAGTTGATTGTAACTTTTTTGTCAACGAACGGTCGGTTCGGTTATGCTTTAGGTTGTGCTAAGTAATGATTTATCATAGTAGATACTATCTCCAAACAAGTTGATGATAGTCAAATGTGAGTGGGATGATACAGCAATGTACTCAAAGTCATTACTAGTCTCATTATGCGATAAACTCGTCGATCAAAAGAAAAGTGTATTAACTTATTTAAATGAGAAAAGTTACTCACCTCTTCCAAGATAGGACAGCTTTTATAACGTGATTTCTTCATGGCCAGCTCCCACCATGGTACTGGTGGCTTAGATCGAAGAATAGTTTGGCAGCCAACTTTTGGATCTTGAGATTCATAAAGAGTACCTAACGTCCGAGAAGACGGTCGCGACGATGTTTGTTCGTTGTCTTTATCAGCTGGTATTCCAGTCATACACTCACAACATTTATGAGGCCTTTTCACGTTCATTTGTGGCCTATAGTCAGCACTGAACGAATGCCGGTAGTTAAGTCGCTTCGAAAACCCGTTTGTTTCGCTTACGGATCTTTTGAACCCGTTCCTATTATTTTGTAGAGCCATTCGCGGTATCTGCTGCACTTCGCTGAGAATGGTGGGTTCGTCGTTTAAGCTCATGTTATCAGCAGTGAGCGGCGTATTTGGTTCAGAATGATAGCCCATTCTGTTTCGCTGCAAGCTTCCATAGAAAGGGTTGTCTTGGTTGCTAGGTGCTTTTAAATCTATGAACTTGGGTCTACGTAAGTTTAAAGTAGCGAATTTTTGCGGAGATCTATGAAATTTTGATTTGTTAGGTAGATCTTTTAATACGTCTTCCGTGTCAGTGGACGGTATCGTGGAATTGTCGCTATAGCTGGATATAGGGCGGTCGTTGTCGGTGAGATACGAGGAGGATTCCGAACAATTATCTCGATCGCTGTGACTCCTTCTATAGCTGACGGTCGAGCCGGTGCAGTCGGTGCGTACGGAATGTTGTTCCGTGCTGTCTTGGTTGCAGGCGACGTGCGGCTCATATGATTGTCGATCTCCGTTACTTAGGTTCGCAACTCCAAGTTTTTCTCCCGACTTTATATCCTGTTCCCTCCCAAGCTCCAAGCTTTTTAAACGTCTGCGCGGCTTCGTGTCTATTGAATCATAATGAACTTCTTGCCGACCATTCACATGTTTTACCGGAGAACTGCAATTGGAGGGCGGTGGAGATACTTTGGCGTAAATAGGTTCTGTAAAACTAAGTCGAGATGATTTATCCGAGTTTAACGCATTTGTGGAATTTCTAGTTACGTATTGGACTCCACAACTGTCTAAGAAAGTACTTTGTGGAGCTCGTTGTATTGTAAAATATTCTGAATGTCTCTGAGGTAGGTTGGCGATTGGATTATTTGGCTCAACTAAGTTTCTGATTTTGATTCGACTTCTTGGTGCCCGAATTGTCGCAAATCCATCGTGGATCGGAGAACCGTGGTATCCCGGTGACGTAGTCACTGCCATGTCGATAGCTTTTTAAACCATTGTAATCACACGAACGTTTCAACACAACACTTTACATACACAAAGTTTATTCCATATTCTCCTCGCTCTATTATCTGGAAAGCGCAAAATTGTAAAATACAGCTCTAGTGACTTGCGTATTCGAGACATGGTAGTTACTTGCAGTAATAATGTATTGTAGGATGTAATGGAAGACATTGACAATAGACAGGTATAAGGTACATGTTTAAGGTTACTAAGCAACCGCTACTTTGTAAAACGAAGTTTAAGACGTAAGTATTGAAGTCTTGCGTAAGATACTCTGTGTCAAGTAATATAAACTACTGGCTTATGATGATGACTTTACGATGGATTAGTACTTGACCCGTTTTACGGCTGTAAAAGTATAAAGGTTTATTTTTGTTCAGTTACCCCATCGAGGTTCCACTTGACAAGCAGTCGCCCTCGATAGAGGTGCATTTAGTTTTAGTAACTTCAAGTAGCCCATTTAAAAATAAGATCTACGTTTATGTATATTTCTATCAATATGTTATTGCAGTACAATTAATAGATATAATCCAATATGTAGCCAGTTATTACTGTATGGTAATGTTATCCATTAAACCATACTCACTAGTTGGTAATAATGCAGAGACAGTATGCCGCATCCGGTGTTTACAGTGATGGTCAATCATTATTGCCATGTTGTTGCTAGTGTCCATATTACAACTTTTCATATTATGTATTACTTTTGCTACGATCTGTTTTATAATTTTACATAACAAATATTCTTTATAACTCGTTAGAACTAGCTTTTAATATGTGATGTTTTGAAAGAGAGCTACAGCAGCTCTTTTCAATTTCCTCCGGATTTCTATAAAACAAATGTAAAAGCTACGAATAAACTAAAATCTTTTATAGTGAGCAAAATTACTCAAATTTAGAATACAGTTTTGTTTATTGTTTAAATTTAAGTCACACATACATAAAAACTGACCCCGGAGGGCAAAGTTGTTGGAATTTTAGCTAAACATAAGATCTGCTATTGTTTTAGGCAGAAAACAAAAGAGTTCACTACGAACCACACTCGTATTTACGCAAAGCATACGACAAGTAGTGTCATTGACATTGAACCGTCGAGTTACGTGGCATGGTTGTTGCTAGTCCCAGTAACTTACAGCAAGTCAATCTTTATGCCGGCATAAACGAAGTTACGACGGCTGCATAATTCATCCAGCACAACAATAACTTGACCGGAGTGCGGGTCAACGCATACGTTTCTTGGCGATATCCCCTCATCGATGGTAGAGATATTATTGTTTCACGTGGGTAAAAAACATATTTGACTTTAATTGAGTAAAAGTAATTCAGCTATTCTGTAAACGTCGTATTTAGAGATATTAAGTATGTATTTATGATGTTGTGTGATGTCTACAAAAATCTTCAAAAATATGAACTAACTACTTGCAACTCGATGCATTTAGCAAATAAACACAAATTAACATATTCTGTCATGCATATGATAGTTTATTAATAAAAAAATACTTAACTCTATTTCCGTCTAGAAATTACCGATATCATCTATTGTAACCTCTTTATCAGTTGCCATATAAAATAGACTCAATTTGTTTTCTAAGAACCAAACTCTCCCAGATAAGTACTTACTTTTTTGTTGTGTATTTTTTTATTTAAAACCAAATTACTTTGTAATTCAACAATACGATAATTCACTCTAATCAAGTAATCATTATCTACTTTTCGGTATAAATTATCCTTGCGTATTAATTTTTCGTCGGAGAAAGAGCCAAAAGGGCCATTTATGTAATTTTGTTTATTTATAGCTGGCGCTACTAGAGCGTTGCTCAAACAATGGCAGGGCATATACTATGCGGGTGAAGCTATAAATTATGTGGGGATCGCAAGAGTCGATCGACCACCGAACGTCTCGAGGGGACCGGGATTGCTCCTGCCTTGGATACTCTCAAACTTTCAACAAACCCAGCCAGCATCCCAACTAAAACTACTTCTGTCAGGAATGGTCTATTTTATATTTTTAACTTTAAATTGCGCAATTACGACCGATTGTAAAATATTGTAAAAAAACTTTAGTACAAACTTCTCCATAAAAGCAGAAACATAAAAATTATCTCCATTACAAATCTAATTGCTCGTTCAAGTTAATTAAAACACACAAATTACACCTCGGATGCGCTTAACAACCACGAAAGATGCAATTGGCAAAAAAAATAGTTTGAACATCGGTGCTTACAAAAAAGAGAAAGATGGAAATAATGTTTGTATATCCGTCTCGTTCGTGCTAATGCAGGGCTTGCGCCTGAGTATAGTATCAACGACCTGTTGTGTGTAGCCTTTGCTTGCCCACGAGGCCGCAAGCTCTGCACGTCTGATACAATATTTCCATTTCACGGTCATTTCGTAACATTTCAATAACCCTAGTGTTAACGAAGTGACGGTTTGTAAATAAGTAAATAAATAAACGTAGCATTCGACAACAATGGTCATCATTTACAATATAGCGGAACTCTCAGATTGTGCAACAAGTTAAATTTAGTTGTTCAAATGTTTAAAGTAAAATTTCTCATACTCATATTCCAAGAGCATAGAGCTGTGTGTTGTAAATAGATCGTGACCCTAACGGTTTGTTCTGTGCTCTGTGCGTGTTCGATCATATTAGAGAATTGATTGTTTAGTGAAGTAATAACGTGTGATTGTTAACTGTATCTATGTGATACGCGGTGCAGGCTGCGGCTGGAAGTGATACCAGTATCGTGGGCATGACCCTAATGATTACTACGTGGAATTTTGCTCTAACTGTACTAGATACTTACCATGATCTAGTAGTAGTACCTAATAGATTTATAAATATATAAACATAATCAAAATAAAACTAGGAATACAATTAAATTTACGCTGAACTAGTTTCTAATTGCAAATCGAATCGATGACTAGAGAGATTCAAAGACTTTTCTATAATTTAGCTCATAAAATTACGTAAAGACGAAAGTGTTAATTACGCAACACTGCTCAAGCTCGATAAAAAATAGAGTTAAACTAGCGTGGGTGTAGAAAATTTATTGCGCAGAAAACCTTTAAGTATCAAACACGCAAACAGGATAAGAACTTGATTTAATAGCGATGATCTCAACAGAATTATTCTTTAAGTCATTAGGAATGCTACACGCATAAACACATGTGACCTATGTTTATACTTCAAGAGATAAATTTATTGTACCTATTATGTTTATCGCTAGAAGACTAAAATCACGATCAATAAAATTGAATTTCAACTGGAGATACTATTCCTATCTTAATTTTAATTAAAGAAACGGTAGAGTGCCTACTACCATGATGTTTGAGTTGAGCATCGGTCCAAAAGTTTATGGGCTCAAGGAGAGCATCTGTTGTGCACATGGCTCGATATCGACGAGGCCGGAGCACTCAACGGGATAGACGACATCCGACCCGCTGCCCAAGAAAGATCGCTGAAAACCGCTCCAGCTACTGCCAACTTAAATATCTTATATATAACCACCGTAACGCGGTCAAGGAGGATAATTATGATGACCTCACATGGTCACTCTGAATGTCGCGATTTTTAAGATGTAATGCACGCTACTCTGCCTCGGATGGGTGCAAAAATAGTTGAAAGCAAGGTTTCAAAATTCGAGCGTGTTCGTTGTCATGTCCAAATTAGCATAAACAAGCAATTTCTATACGGCAACATCAGGCAACTATTGAATAGAAATCCTAGTGGATCGGAACGGATCCATTTCGAATGAAATATGCGTTAACGATAGGTGTTGCTAAGATTTTAATGAGTATGTCTAGGTTGACAAATTTCACAGACGATATAAACTAGCTAATAAATAGCATGGGCGGAGTTCATTGTTTGTGCTTGCTTGCTTACTCGTACCGTACGCCATATTGGAGTCGTACTTAATTTTGAGGGTACTGACGCGACCTCCGACCTCCATTCCCATCCCATTGTCATGCTAATGATAAAGACCAATCGCTGATCAACTGTGACGAAAGTTTGTGCATCGTGATTCCTGTCAGTTTACATAATTTAAGTATGATCGATGAAAGATTGTCATATAAGAAAAATCTAGATACCTGAATGACGTCAACATCTTCGTATGAAAATAGCTTTACTGATAAGCCTTTATTACTGTTTTTATTATTATAGAAATGATAAAAGAGACCACCATAATTAAGGACACCTAGATAGGAAAAAGTTGACTCATGGGCCACCTGGGCCACCGGTCGACAGAGTGGAGGTGTTATCTTGTATTTTGTTGAGTCAAGAAGGCCCACCGTGTTGTGTAAACGTCCAATACAAGCAGAATGATGTTTATTGTTTACCGTAACCCGAGCTTGATCTCTGGCTTATCCTGTTATATAAGATAGTGCTACCGTCGACGCCATTTCCTTGCTAGATATCTTGATCCCGTCTTGTAGAGCTTCCTTCCGTACTAGTTATAGAACGTCTAGTATGCACAGGATAAACCACTTATATAAGGAAGTCTCCACCTATCAGATGTTAAATATCTGGTTAAGTCATTGAACTATAATAGTAAATTGAACAATCGGAGGACACGTGGGTTGACATTTTTAGTGTTTAATTCTGAAGTGTATTTATGGGATCAAGTTTTTAAGTATGGCTGTAAAAAATAAATGATGTTCGAATCTGCCCACGCCGACACGAGTTACATATTATTCATGTGGTCGGTGTACTAAATTGAGATTCGCCACTCCTGTCAAGGTCGCTCGGACGGTTTGGTTTGGTTGACGGTTGTGGCAGTTATTGTGACGTAACACCAATCCAACGTGTTCTGCGCTGAATTATTTCATTCATAAAAACATCAGGTCAAAAGATCACATTTTACGAACACGCCTTAAAGAAAGTTTAGAATTAAAATTTATATTATTACGACGTAACAAAAATAACTCTCGTGACAGTAAGAGTAACATATCAATCAAGCATTATGCTTAATCAATTCGACGACATTTCGTTAATTGCTACATCTATTGTGCTGTGATGTAAGCACATTACTACCACTTTATCAAACAACTTTGTGTCCTTCGATGAGCGAAAGATATTGCGCAGTCAAAACTGGAACATTTGTTTAATGGAACACATTAGAAACGGTTAATAAATATTATTAGTGGACGTACGATATAACTTGTAGGCTGGTATCAGGTAGAAATGAATGGATTAGCCCAATAAGTCCTACGACCAACATTGTATTTAATTCCGGTTTTGTAGTCCATTACGATAAATCAAAGCACATAGCTAAACGACATGACAATTATGCAAAACTTACAGAACGACTTCAGAAAGTGGTTGTACTTTGGAGTTTCGTTGTAGATTCACACGTACATTATTTGAGAATCGTAAAAAATGTAGAAATAAAGTCCTTAATATAATATAATATAATATAATATAATATAATATAATATACTGATCGTAGCTTCAGAAAGAAAATTAAGTTTTTAAACTTATATTATAATATATTATAATTATCATGAAAAATAGCTGACGTGTTTTCAGTGCCGATAATATTTAATTAAAAACCTAGTCATTTTATTAAAATTTACTTTTTCTAGAAAATATATTTCGTTCTTTTAAGCATATTTTATTTTATCCACGCTTTAATCTATCAATATTTTACAGAAAACGATTAGAGTATTGAGTATTGGCGTTTTATGATGATTGTAGTTGTAAAATAGATAGTTGTATCAATGATAAGTTAAATGAGTAATACTGTGAGTAAGATAACAAACAACTGACTTAATATGCAATTAGACCAGCATTGTCGTATTGTATTAGTACTACGAACAAAGTAAATAAGTAATAAATATAACATAAAAGTCGATTTTCACAGGTTACTGTTGAAAGTTCTCTCAGAAAATTTACTCCTAGTTTAAAAATATTTATTTCGGAAACTAAGTTTTATATCCTAGGTATATTTTAACAGAGAGAATAATGATAACGATACAAGCCAGAGCAGGTTAAAGTCGCTAGGGCTGCGACCTTTGGCAATCTATCATCGTGCTGTAATACTCAGAAACAACTTGTAAATAAAATACATACATGATAGACGAATATACCTAACCTACCTATAGTTACACACCAATTAACGGATTCATATTTATTACCCCATATCACTGAATCGAAACGATTTCTTTCCTGCGGCTTTGTTACGTAAACGACAAAGTGTACGGATACTATTAATTAAGTAACAATCAAATTTCTTATGCCAATTCTTTCCTGTTATCGCTAAATACTCGTTTGATTTCCGATCGCGGCGGTTAGACGTTTAGCCGACCGGTTGGTTCATTTGACAGAATTAATAGTGGGAACTACGAATTATTATGTAATGGTAAGAAGGATGCTTCAATGCCAACAAACTAAAATAGTCAAGAAGAGTAACCGCCTAGTTAAGTTAAGCCCCGTAAAAATAGCCCCTAACTCGCACAATTAATTTTGACAGACGACGACGACGACAATAGGCAGATGATGTCGCTGCTGTACATTGAAGCTTTCGACGTTCTTACAAACCGAGTCATATAAAACATCATTGTACCGCGTATTCGAATGTGGTATGTATGGTATACCTCTAGTTTTTTCCCGGCTTCTTTGGTATTCATTTGGTAGGGTCAAGTTTAAAGCGTAGTTACGTTTCTTCACTATAGATAATTCAATGTTGTTCAATGCTGATATACCCTACCTCAGTTTATCTAACGTAACGGTTAGAGAATTAAGATTGACATGTGTCTGAAAGTGTATTCTTTCAAAGATTTTTCTGTAAACTGTTAGAGTCTAACATTTTTTTAAGGTATTATACATTTTAATTGTATTTTTCATTTTTCTAATGTCATCTGAGATAAAGTATAGATGCTAGAATACCAGACGATTAGCCCGTAGTAAATGTAGCAAACCTCAAAATATCTAAGCTTAAACTGGCTCGGCTCCAAATGCCAAAGGGTAGCTTTTCTGGGATTTGTACTACAACGCTGTAATACAACCAGCGGTATTCACAGTTGGATCCTTACACCTGAGCTTCTAAACACGTATTTTGACTTTACGAGTTCGTTGTCTTTGTTCTGTAAACAAAGTATTCACTATTTTCTGTTGATGCCCAAACTGTATAAAACATAAAAGTTTTTGTTGACGCAGGAGGTCGTAAAACATGCATTACAGATTTACCGAGTATTAACCTAAAGCCACGCGCGCGTGTACCTACTATGCCGACAATTCTGTCACTCACTCTGTCCCATAAAGATAGCTTTCAAACGACTCTCCATAAACAGAGACGACTAATAGTTTTCTGAATAAAGGGTTTCTAGTTTCTAGGCAAAAGGACACGAATTTACGTTTGTTTACGAATAAGAAGACAATTTACTAGCCCATTTAGCTCATTGAACAAATAAATAATGCAGGGGCGCTAGAGATCCCTGGCCCGTCTCCATACGAATTAACCTCAATTGAGAGAGGCGAGGAGGCGCTCTGCTGATTGAAGACACTGTACTCTAACTACCAGTAAATGCCTCTCGCCATCTTTCTCCTATTTGAATAAATGCGCGTTATTTGCGAAGAGAAATTCACCTCAATTTCAATTCAAATAAACAATTTTTAAAACTGCCCTTTAAGAGGTGCGAGTTTGTCGCCCACACCTGTCTTTGTAGGTGTGGAAGTACTACTCTATACGTGCACATTGTTGTGATAAAATAGATAAGGTTACCAGTATTTTTGCGATACAAGTAATCTTTTATATCAAAAAGAAATACGATAAAGACTGAAAAGGAATACAAAAACAATCGCATGCATTCGAATAAAGGGTGAACCCGGATGTGTTAGATCAATGCCATAGATTCAAGATGCATTGCTTTAAAAACAACTTGGATCTTAAGATGTTGCAGTAAGGGCGTAAAGGCGTCAAGCCACAAATGGACTATGATTAATGGGAAAAATAATCTCAACTACATAAGCACCATCCGGTGGAGGAGTTTCTTTGCTTCGTTCCTTTTATAGCGTACTTAGAAAACGCGTTATCTTGACGCATGAGTATGACAGGTTAAGTAGAGCAGAAGAGTGTTAGGTGTTTGCTAAAAGCTGTTTATGTTAGATTAAAAGATAATTTACACTCGGATGCTGCAGCGAGCGATAGCCGCACGCAGCATTGCGTAAATAGGACATGAATTGTCATTCTCCAAGTGGATTCCGCGGCGACAGCGACTGTCACGATTGTTTCTACTCACTGGTACCTGTATCAACTACTCCTACAAGTTATTAAGTTAATTTACAACATCCATAAACTTAGACCCAAAGAAATAAAAACCAAAGCACAAAAACCTTCAACAAATATTGTTAGAAGGACAGTGGTTACGTAAATCTCAAAAGCAATAAATTATCATAACTTCTAGCCGATGTTGTCACGCTACATAAAATGCGTAGTATCAACAAAAACATGAATTATATCTTTACTAAAAATATTGTGGTGATAACGAATTTTGGTTAAAGTGGTTCGTCAACGAAATATTTTATCTTAATGGGCTACTTGAAGATAATTTTACTCGAATGATTGCTTTACAAAAATAAGGAAACAACGTTATCTTAGCATTAGTTTAACTTTTTAAATCATGTTGTATTAATTAACTTGGGGAATACGGTAAGGCCCGCGCCAGATGTTTGTACATACTAAAAGAAACATGGAAGAGAAGCATGGACCTGCTAGGTTTATATCTAACCCGAATTGAGTCTTTTCTTTGAAAGTCGCTAACCGTTTTGGTAATAAAGGAAAAAATAGATCAAGTTTTGTTATGCATAAAACACATCAAACAGAACGGTATCAAAGGTTTGACCCCAAATAGAACCAGATCTGACTATAACCACTATAACTGTCTTTAGCTCAACGTTTCATGTTTGCTTTTATTGTTAATTTGTTGGGACCTTTTAAACTGACAAGTTTCACTTGGCTTCAATTTCGTTTGAGGTGCTAATATTATGTGCGAAGTGACCGCGCCTGAAAATCTCTTTACGCACACATTGATATCGGAAAATAATGAAACTTGGTCAATTTCTGTGCCCAAAAATAATTCAATATTTTAATGTAGTATCGGCAGTACAATAATGACAGCCATAAAGAGACTAATACCCGAACATTAGTCCGAGCAGGATGGACTGACAATAATAGGGTCTTACAAACAAGTGGTAAAAAAGGGGACGCGGTTACCTGCTCCCGATATCGGAGTTGACTAAGACTACTAGCTAGAGAGAGATAATATTGTGGAAAACAGTATCATAACTTAGACTAATAAAGATAAAGATCTGAAAAAGATTAAGATGGTTAATGTAATAAACAGATTTAAAGCTTCCTAAAAGATTCGTAATGATCTATCAGAGTTATTCAATGTATTCCATTACATGCACTTCGTATCCAATTGCTTCACGTAATCTGATGGAATGATGATTGACTCTATCAACCAGAAAAAACATTGGCTACGAAACATCGTGAATTAACAGCAAATTACATCCGGATGTCTCGGTAACGAAACAACAAATCGTAACCAAACGTGTTTTGATGTTTCGCTCGTAAGGAGAGCTTAAAAGTTGTGGAAGACAAGCCACTCTATCAGTAGCTACCAAAAATCTCAGCAACAGGTCACTAGATCACTAACAACAACGTAGAAATTTAAACTTTACACTGTGTTCACTAGTTGAGTCACTGAAGTTTTGTTTATAAGGACCGTGGGTATAACGTGCGCGACTATGCGGTGTCGACGCACGTGCGTCCGTCCTCCAACGAGGTTCCATACACACTGTCTTTCTGTTCGTGTTCGCTCGTTCGGTTCAGTTTACGATGGCTGTGGATAATGGAAACCGGTTGCATTGAATTAAACTGACTCATGGAATATACGGAATCGAACCCGGTGCAACCCGGATGATCGAGCAACTCGCGACCTATTGAATTGGCTTTGGGGTGAGGGGTTGAGTTTAGCTTATTTAGGGTTATGTGGGAATATTGATAGATTGGATACAATAGAAGTAATAGTTGAATTTATCGGCGAATTATGTCACGCTTTAACGGAAATTGTGGCCGATAAAGACTAAAGTGAAATGGTGGTCGCGGATAATTTGTGTGATGATGAATATAGAGCTCCGATCGCGTACATTATCGTGCAAGCACTTGTTGCGCAAGGCGGCAGCCACTTCTAAAGATTTATGAGCCGCGGGCTCGAGTTACACTTGCTTGATAACGTCTCCGCACTCGCGGCAAACCGTACAAAGCACCAGCTTTTTGTTTGAACTAAATGTGCGTAACGCAAACAAATTACGAGTAACTCAGTTCCATACTTACGAGAGAGTACAAGAACAGCTGTTATAAATGAAGTACTTGAAACGTAATTAAATATTAATGAAATAATTCAGTCAATGTCAGAGACTGTAAAAGCGAAATAATTTTCAACAGGTAACTTTTGAGTTATATCATGCATCAAGAGTTCAACATGAAAGCCCAGATGCGCTTTGATGCATAGCTAACATTTTGTGAAACCTGACATATTAAAGTTTGTGATACGACAATGATACTCATACGAAAACAAGTGCAAGGCATAAATTCAGCCAATTCTAAGTGATGAGGCATCACCAATGTGCCTTTGTTAGCAGTTAGTTAGCGTTGGCTAAGTGCCAGAACACGACCAAACTCTACTGCAATAGGTTTGCCAATAACACTACCCGACATAACATCTAAGGCAAACTCTACTTAACAAAACATATGGAACAGAAACAAGTACAAAACATAACATGAAGCAATATCATAAATCTGTTGTAGAGCGAGGATAGAAATATGACCGAAGACGAATTTAGGTCAATAAAACAAAAACAGTAAGTATATATTCGAATATAAAACAAACGAAGCAACTGCAAGGAAGTTACTTAGTTCCAATTATAAAACGATAAGTAATAATCAACACATGAACTACATGTATGCAATAAAATAACCATTGAATTCAATAGATAAACCTTGTTTGTAACCATCGAGCGTAGCGTAGTTAATGTATACGAGCAAAAAATTGCAACAATTTGTGTGATCAGAGCTATGCAGCTGCGATTAATACTAACAGTAGGTAATAATGATTATTATTGATGCAGTTAAGGTAGCAGCGATGCAGCTAGTTGGCATAAAAGGTAAAACACAAGGACTTAAATGTCTAAAATGACTTCCACTCATATGAAGTAAAAAGCTCAGCTTTCAAACGGAAATAGACTTTAAATCGAAAGAGTCACTGATGTATTGATAGTTCCAAGTAAATAATGTGGTGGAGTAGAACACAAGCGCTCTGAAAGTACACAATGGCGTCGCAAGAACAACGATAGACTTTTGAGCGCGCGCGTTGAATTATTTATGGCGGCCCTGCTTTATCGAACAGTAAATTAGAGGACAAAAACAGCCATCCAACAAGCTTTCATTGAAAACTGAACTTTTTCTTCGTCTTGGTGAATTAAACGAGCAGATGGAGAAATATTAATCTGGTCAATGCCCGTTATTCCCCCAAACTTTAACGAAGGGACATTAGTCTGCGATCTTTCTTTTGCAACGATATCGTGCAGCACGAGCTCATCAAGAGGTACGGAAAGAAATTCTTTGTTTTTAAATTAGACGTTCTTAGAGGGAATGTCGGGGTCTGAATCTATTATTGCTTGCTTGACTTCATTGCTTTGTTAGTATTGTTGTTTTCTTTAATGAATGGAAAATAAAGACAATAGTATGAATTGTTTGTGTCTGTGGAATGGTATCTCACGGGCCCTGCGACTGAGACTCTGACTCATGATCGGTGCCAGTAACGAGCTTTAAATATTTCATGTCAATTGATTTTAATGACATGTGAGACAAGCCGCACTGCATTCGAGTTATCGCCATATTTGTGCGCATTTATTGGCGGTTCGTCATACATTATCAAGTGTATTATATAGACAGTATTGCATTAGATAGGTAGGATAAGTCAGAAGCAAACAAACATGCAATAAAAATAGTTTCCTATTTCAATCATTATCATCAGAGATTAAAATTTCTTTTATCTTAATTTGGCTAAATTATAAGAAATGTTTTTTGCTTTTATTATGCTGAACTGGCTTAACTGGAAGAAATTCGTTTTCAATACATAATCACAGGGAGACAAAGATCGACTTCCACTAAAAATATACTACCTTCAATAAAGAAATATTATGCTCGCATTTCAAACAGTAAACATCAATATTATGCGGGCCTCATTACACGAGGACTTATTATAATATAAGTCACTCCGTTCTTTAATTTAACCTATCCATGAGAGGGAGAACAAAGTGCGTTTGACTTGCACCGTCTATCAAACAATATCTCTTTCGAAACTGCATAACGTTTGGCACAGATTCCAGCCGCCCGATATGGTAGCAACGCCGCGCACTGTCTCACGGTCAAAAGCGCCTTACAATTTACTGAACCTTACTTTGACATTGCTTCTCAACTCCACTGGTCACAAAATGTCGTGCTTTTGGCTTGGACAGATTGTCAGTCAACAAGTCCTGCAGTAGCTTTATGGCGGCGCAATCAACGATTAGCACAGATTCTTGCCGCCCGATACGGTCGCGACGCGGCGACTGTCCCACGGTCAAACCACGCAGCACGCTCAGCTTATTATTAAAGGGCTTCCATTTTGACGATGAATCTTCAAGCAACTTTCTTGCATTGTGGATAATTCGCAAATAGATTGTAACCGCCACCACGCCCTTTATAAGGAGTCATGTAACTAAATTAATTTGAAACAAAAACAAAGTTGATGAACACGAAGCCAGACGTGGCTAGACACGTGGTTGTTATGTTTTGACAGCTCATAAACAAAAAGTTGTTAATATTATCCAAAATAGAAGATGATCCTTCGGGCCAGATCAAATATCTAAAGTGAAAGTTTAAAACTGTAGTGTCAACTACCTACATACCAAAGTCAACTACTGTCAACCGCAAAATACAATATACCCACCCAATGCAACCACCAAATTGGAAAGTATAGGATTACATTACAATGCTCCGAACAAAAAGTTTGGTTAGCTAAGCATCCGTGCACAGAGATAAGTTTACAAGAAAAGTAATCATTATTCTATTTGTAAAACAATATCATGTTTCAATGGTGTGGGCGATCTTCATTTGTTTTAGCAGCTAAACAACTGACGTTTGACGAAACGAAATATCGGGTTTCATTTCTTACTTACTGTGTCATCATAGCTTTTGTTACAAGAAAGAAAAATGAACTACAGAAACCTTTGCTATAAAACTGAATCTCCCACTTTCTGACACATCAACAAGCGAAGTCACGCAATAACGAAGTACAATCTATTTTTATGTTCCAAGTATGTGTTACTTAACTTTCCAAAGGGCTGGTGAAGCGTCTCATTTGGTTTTGAACAGTCATAATAACCACGAAATGTGTTAATGAGGTGGGAACAATACGGTATAATTATACTTACATTTGTTGTCAGCTGGGTAGTGAGTGTATGGACTTTTTCTTTGGCGTCGGTGAGTTCCCTTCTAAGTTTCCGAACCTGTGTAAGAGATATATTGTTATGAAAATGTAAAAGAGCTTTTCCGTTCACAATGTTCTGAGTTTGTAGATGCATTGAGATTTAGTTACATAATAAATATTACTGAATTGTAGTCTTGGTTTTATAAATTTATTAAGATATATTTTTATCGTCCTTTTACTATGCCGATTCGTTGGACATATTATAAAGTGTTAGAAAATCATACCTCATGTGCTTGTCTTTCCTCCGAACCCGCACCCGCCACCAAAGAGGATGCCGTTGACACCAACGACGCCGTTGAACCGTGCACTGTGAAAATAATGACTGTCAATTTACAGAATCATGAAGAAGTTTTGATTTAATTTCAGAACGATTAAGGAGACATTCTGAATATAAAACTAGTGACTCTGTGAGCTGTAGACCTCGCGAGTCTGTATATCTCTTTATATTTATTTTTTCTTCACAAAGATCCCTGATCCTTGAAATTTCTCAAATATATTATTTTATATTATTTTAATTTATTTTATTTGATTGAGAAATGTGACCTGTAGAGGAAAACAGCTTCAGCGGTAGACCCTGTAAGCTGGCAACCCCCATAACTCCATAAATTTTTTAAATTTCCAAAAACTGACTCAACGAAAATTTTTGATTAATTTATCGAACCTGCTCACAAAATTTCACGAGAATCGGTTGAGAAACGCGACCTGTAGAGTGGAACAAACAGACAGATGGACAGACATACAAAAGCAATTTTGGCCAAGCTGAAACAGAGACGCTTCGCTCGCTCGGTCAATTAGTATTGTAGCAAAACAGGTAACCAACCGGAATCTGTTAAATACTACGAAAAATGTTTTTGTTAAATCTTGCTTCGAATAAAGTCATTTTTACAGGGACTAATAAGCTAAATAATAAGGAACTAAATTAATATGAAATAGACATTTCGACCTTGTGACTCAAATGTGTGAGGTACTTGTGATACTTAAGATGGTAAACATTTTCTGCCCCCGACCGTACATTACAATAACAGGAGCGTAGGTGGCAAATTACTAACTAGCTGACTTGACAGGTAAGGACTTGAATATGATGAGGAACATCGTTAATATGGGCCTTAAAACTGCACTAAAATGGTGCAGAGAGAAAGGACTAAATCTCAACCCTGAGAAAACAAAAATCATCATATTCACAAATAAGAGGAAAGACACAATGACCAACCCAATCACAATAGATGAGACGGCTCTGGAAACAGTTAAGGAAATTAAATATCTAGGAGTGCTTCTTGATAGCAAACTGCAATTCAACTCGCACATAAAGACACAATGCACAAGGGCTAAGATAGCCATGATGCAGTGCTGCAGAGCTATAGGGAGGACTTGGGGTCTGAAGCCACGTATATCACAGTGGATATACAAGGCCATTATTCTCCCGAGGCTTCTCTATGGGTATATAGTATGGTGGCATAGAGCAAGCATCAAGAAAAACTACAAAGAGCTTGCCCAAGTTCAGAGATTAGCAGGGCTAATGACAACAGGGGCAATTAGGACCACTCCGACAGCAGCGCTGGATATGATACTCGATCTCAATCCGCTCGATCTGGAAGCAAAAAAGAGAGCACAAGAACAATACTACAGACTAAAATCCCACGGAATGTGGTGTCTTAAGACCAATGACACAGGACATTCTGTGGTAGCTAAAGAATTTGAGGGAAACATGTCGATGATTCTGGCTAATAATGATCTGATCAGGAAGCAAAGAATATTCGACAAAAAATACAGAATACACATAGGACCAAGAACATCATGGGAAGTAAAGCATAATGACAACGCGTTGATATGTTTTACGGATGGGTCAAGGAAAGAATTAACAGGACTCTCAGGGGCAGGCATCCTCGTCACTGGGCCTGAGCGGTCCTTAAAGACTTCAATAGAACTAGGAAAGTACGCGAGCATCTTTCAGGCGGAAATCTTCGCTATTCTAGAATGTGCTCATCAGATCAAAAATATGGAAGATCTACAGACTGACACTGTAGTAATATACAGTGACAGTCAAGCAGCTCTTAGGGCATTAGATAAACCAGTAACAACATCGGCGCTGGTTAAAGAATGCAAGTCAGCACTTAACCTACTTGCAAATAAAAGTAGCGTTACTATTGCCTGGGTGCCTGGACACCAAGGCACCGAGGGGAACGAAACTGCACATGAATTGGCCAGAAAGGGAGCGGATAGTACCTTCACAGGTCCTGAGCCCCGCCTACCAATACCACAAAGAATTACAAAAGGAGTTATTGAGAAGAAAACAAGAGTAGAAACCAATGCCAGATGGGAGAAGGCCACCGGATACCGGCAGTCTAAACTTTTCATCAGGACACTTGATCGCAGACGAACTAAGCACCTACTTCAACACAAGAAAAAAGACGTCAGAGTCATCACAGGTATAGTGACAGGACACTGCACGCTACAGAGACATCTCAGCATCATGAAGAGAGCAGAGAGCCCCTCATGTCCAGAGTGCGGCGAAGATGAAACAAGCTTACACTTCCTGGCAGAATGTCCGATGTACTCACTGCCGAGATGGGAAGTACTAGGAACAGACAGCATCGAAAAGGAAGAACTGAGTAATCTGTCATTCAAGGACATACTGAGATACTGCAAAGCAACAGGCAGATTTGAGGGGGCCATCACGGAGGAGCTACAGTAAAACCAGTACTCCTTCGATGGGTGCTCCGAGGGTGGGCGATGGCAGGCCCGGCCGATTGCGATCTCACGGGGGGAGAACAATCGTGTGGGGGAACCCAGTATTCTCGAGGCTTAAGGCGTGGGGGGCACCGGGGCTCACGCGGCGCTCGGGGGGGCTGGCTGGTAGTAGCAATAGCCGTTGCCAAGCTGGCTCTCCTTGAGTAGTCGCTGGGGCCACTGGGTCACCCCATGCCAGAAGCGGAGAGAACAAGGGATAGACCTAACACTACTCACCTACCATGAGTATCACGCGATACGGCTGAGCTGATGCGGCGCTATCATGAAAGGAGCATCCATCAAAACTGGGATTAAGGGTGAAATAGTTCCTGTATATGGAGCAGGTCACCCGTCTGCGCTCCTCGCAGACGTCCCCCTTATACATACATACAACTAGCTGACTTTTGTAAGCCCGAGCCGCACGAGTTTGCTATTTATAACCTAATCCGTGTGTTCTACGACCTTTTTCAATACACTTTACACAAAACTAAGATTCTACAAGTAAACATTTTTATGTAAAATTTTTATGTTTCATGTAAAATTTTGTAAAAAACACCTTCTTTATGTCGCATCGCACTCAGTTTTAATTGCTGCACTATTCACATTTATCATTTAATATCAACACTTGATCACTCATACATAAAACAACAATCAACGTAACACAAAATAAAAATCAGCGCCAATCTCTAAACAATGGGAGATATTCCGACAGCCAATTAAAAAAAATAGTTCATAAAATTTCAGGAGATGGCGTTGACGACTCGTGGATCCGAAGAAATCAAGAGAAATGAAAGAATTAAAAAAAAAGAATCCACGAAGTACATCTGGCGTGTCTTAAAAATAAAATCAAAAATAATTTATTTTTTAAAGAGCCGTCAGCGTATCCCTGGATAATTGTGGAGAAAAGGCTCTCAAGAACATACAGCCACTACGAATCGATTCGAATCGAGATAATTTTTTTTTATTAAAATATTACTGGCTGATAATATTTTTGAGTAAAAAAAGATTTATAAATACTTTTCCCTTTGTATGAATCGATTAATTTTATTTTTATTATTAATGGCTGGCTGATTAATAATATACTTATAGACAGCGAAGAAATTTAAAAAAAAAGCACTAGTGCGGTAAAACGCATTTACCGCCCAGTTTACTGCTTTCGTAAGTTCAATTTTCGAGCAAAGTGTATTGAAAAATCTAAGCTTTTTTCAAAAATGTATATCTATATTCATAGATAACGCTGTTAGTCTTAGAAAATGCAGAAATACACGGACGAAGCCGCGGGCGGACGTCTTATGTTATCATTATCTTACCATCATCATTCTTCTTGGGGTAGTGATGCGAGTGCCTCGGAGTATGCATCACGTTGGCGGGCTGGTGGGTGGGACTGAGAGCCGAGCGCGGCGACGGCGACGGCGGCTCCGAAACACCGTAGTTCAGACCTGGAAATAAGGAACTTCTAAATACGAAGATTGCATAACTTTCGATAGATGTCTCTGTACTGGGCCCTCTGAGCATTTAGAAAAGTTTAGAAATGATAAACGATGGGATGGAAATGCACCAATTTTAGGCTCGGATCAGCAAGGAGATGTTCAAAATGTGTCAAAGATCGTCAATTTTTATTATTTTTTGCTTCAACTAAAATTTTTTTTTTATTAGACGTGGTTTGGCATGTTTCTCATCTCTAAGCTGTTTATATAAATTAATAGAAAGAAAAAAAAGGAAAAATTATTTGTTCATAGAAAATATTGTTACGCTATCAATTGAGACTACTGAGAAAAAAAAAAGTTACTTAGAATTGGCGCGATTTGTAACCAATTTGAAAATCGCTTTTAGCCCGTTTGGCTGACCGCAGACCCGATATCGCTACGATACGATGAACCGGGACATTCAGCGACTCAATATCCATCTCCGATGATGATGAATAGAGGCCCAGCAACAGTAAAATAGAACTACGTTTAGCCGTCGCCGTGTGGTGACGGCAGAGTAGAGTACATTTGTCACTAACCCCTACTCTTCCCGTGGGTGTCGTAAGAGGCGACTTAGGGACTACACATTGAACGGGGAACGGGCAGCAGCGCTCTCTGTTACAGTAACCTTTTAATCTGCGATCTCCAACCCGCCGAGATTATGGCAAAACCAAACACTTAAGTGGAGGAGGCTCATAGTCCAGCAGTGGACTGTAACGAGCCGTTGATTTGATTTGACGTTTAGCTAACACGCTACATAAATATTTCCACGTATTTAAAGAGAAGAAACATACTGCGCCGACCCCAAATGATGGGATAAGGGCAAGCGAATGATGATTGGAAGAGAACATGCTCATGAAAATTTGTTCGGTAATAAACAAGTTTAACAGGTGCTTTTCCTATGGGAAATTGTAATCTTACCCTGGCCTCCAGCCCCGTACTGTACTGGTAAGCAGTAATAAGGCTCGTAGTCACTCTCTGAAGACCGCTGCAACATCGACGGGTAAAGCTTTTCGGACTTTGTTGATCTGTAGAAAAAATTTAAAGTCAAATGAAAGTGACTAAAACACCCATCTGGCTTTACAATCGCAGCTGGGTAGAAATGACAGCGTACACTGCGACTGCGACAAAACTTTACATTTAGCATGGCGACGACGACACAAAGCTTTTAACGTTATATTTTTGTTAGCATCTAAAATCTATTTTCGTGAACATCAGCGAAAATTAATGAGAAAAATATAGTTTAATTGCTTCTGGCAATAACACCTTTATTTGTATGATTGTGCAACAGAAAAGTTCAAAAAAACGTCATTGTAATTTTATGTAAATGGCAAAAGTAATATTGAAGGTATTGTGTAAATGAAAAGAGTACAGTAAGCCGTGCCATGGCCCAAATCATGCAGATGGTTGAGAAAGCGTGCCACCTGGAAGCAAACATGGACAACCTTCATTCGTGTAGCGTACCTTGGAAACGTCCTATCTCTCAGGTAGCTAAAATATGGTCAACATACAACATTTTATAAATTACATCGGTTTAAATTATTTTAAAAATAATTATAAATTGAATACTTCTCTAGCATAAGTCACACATAGCCCGGTCACAGAAGATTAGGTCCCTCAAACCTTTTAACTCCCTCCATCTTATTTTTACTTTTTTTTACAGAATGAATGTTAATGGACATGAACGATCAATGTATGAACAACGTGACAGAAGAATGAATGTACTAGCAAAATGGGAATAGAACAGATGATGATCAAGACGTGATCTTCTACTACAGACGCTTTACCAATACCGAAATCAATTAGTTACCTTTGGGTGTAAAGTAAACACAAAGGAAACACTCTATTAGTCTTAGTTATATTTTAGTCAATTATTTGCAACTACAAGTAAAACGCTATCTTGTTAATTTCTTTCTTAGAAAAACATAGGTGAGATCGACATTGGTAAAATCAGTATTGCACCTCAATAGGTACATAATCTTACCAATATGTGAGAAAGGAGACAGCATCTTTATAAAACCCCGAACGGCTTTTTCAAAGATTTGAACGAGTGACGTCATAAGTTAGATGACCCACCTAATGCTGTTGCTCCTGTTTAGCCGGGAGCCCTGAGCGTCTCGGTGCAGGGTGAGCTTATTGTGAGTGAGTGAGCTGCGATGGTGTGAGTTAGGGGGGACGTGGGGCTGCGCTGAGTGCAGCGACGTGAGGGACTCCATGCTCTCGCCTTCGGAGAGACGCCCGCTCGCAGAGTATGTGTTGCTGAAAAGGAAAAGTGGTGAAGGGGCATGCTGGACAGATGTCAGCTCTTATACAAGGTGTATGAATATACTATCTAATGTTTTTGTATACTATTTTGCCAACAATTAAATCATTTTATGTCAAGCGCGGGTGAAGTAACTGTGTATTACAGATACAAATTGTTTTATACGAGCGACAGCTGTCCAAATCGGAAAGTAGAAATCGGAAAGTAGGATAAAGCATGTGAATTGATACAAGAAACATGTCACACAAAAATGGTTAATGCATTTACACTCTCTCAGAGGATCACCCAAAAATGCACAAAGGATAGCACACAGGACATGATCAGACAGATATTTATGGTGGTGAATATGAGGATGATAAACACTGTACAAATACCTAGAGGAGTATAAATTTCACACCACAAAATCAATTTACATCATGAATATAACTGAAAGATATTGTTTTCTCTATTTAATAAATTCTACACATCAACCTCAACCAACTGTGCTTTCAATATACATTGCAACAACAGGTATCGACAAAAAATGTGACTCATAGTTGTTTGGTGTAAAAATGACAATATTGACAAATATTTACCTGTGTCTCAGCCACGGCGCGTAAGGTATGCCATAGTCTGACTTCACTTCGGAGTATGTTTGTGTGTCGGACAGACTACCGTCACTGATCTTCATGCCGCCTCTAGGAGCAACCCTGGAAATAAATAGGGTTTTTAAATTGTTACTATAATAAAAGTGAGGCATAAAATTAAGAAACAAACTACACGTAAAATTCCTCTTGATAAAATTATTCCATTTATTTACCTCTAAAAATCCATCTAGGTAGTAATGCATGAACATTTATGTCCGCGAATCCACCTTTAGCCGAAATATCTAGGTATAGGCAGCATTTCATAGACATACATACATATCCACCATAGGATGGATTTTTAGGCAGGATAAATGGACAAGGTTTTGGGTACATCCATGATAGCTTTGATGTCGAAAAATGATTTGTAAAAATCTTAATTTGAATAAAAAAAATGACTTTGACTTTGACATAATATTATTACCTATTAAGTATGTATCACAAAAGAGTAAGCAACTGTAACAAGCACCCGTAGCAAAGATCCTGTTGATCTCACTAACAGACCGCATAAGACTGGATGAAGTTCCCATGAACCAAATCCATATGCTATCAATATGTTTGTACTGATAAGCTTTATTTGCTTAATGTCAAACATTTTTGATGGCTATAAGGGAAGATAGTACAAACATGATGGGTGCACAAATAGATATAAATAATTAGAACAAATACCTGTAGGTGTGTGTCATAATTTGTAGTATTTGCGACTCTTATTCAAAATAAAGGAAAACTACAGAAAGAGCAGTGTTTTGCTGTCTACACTTCACAAGCACTGATGAAGTTGTGTAATTCTTCATATCGTAAATAGTTAATAGGGATGTATTCAGTAAGAAACTTGTAAACTTAGATGTAATTACGTATCTCATGATTATGACTAGGCTTTCCAATAAACAGAACTAGATTCTGAGTGGATTTAGCCAATAAAAGAAAAGCATTAACTATGTTATAGTTTTCTGACTATAGGTAATGATTCATTAAATAAATTAATAAACATATTCTATCAATGTGTTCAATATGCATACATGTTTGTTTTATGATTCAAATATTAGTTGTTCAATTAAACTTTGTATTGTACTTTTACATTTTATTTAAAAAACTAAATACATCTCTGAACTACGATTAGAGAGAAACCCAGACGAGTAATTGGTGTAAAAAAGAGAACTAATAATGTTTGTCTCCTTCTAACCAGTGTAACAAGGGCAGTTGTCTAAATTGTTTAATTGGTAAAGTCAGCTGAGTAATTTTCTCAAGTCTAACAACAAGCTCGAGTTCAGTATGTAGCAATCAAAACATGAGGATGCAATTACTATCTGGGCAAAATATCAACATTATTCTTTGCTATTATTTGTTTAGTATTGTGAATTATTAGGATGATAAATCCATCAGTTTGAAAATAATTTAATTGATGTATGTAAATTGACAATAAAATAATTAAAAAAATGTTTTTATGCCTACTATACTTCTTCAGTATTTATGTTCATAGATAAAAAAAAAATAATGTATTAATCACTCCAATAAATTAGTTTTAGAAATTTTCAAGAAATTGTGACTTTCAAGGATGACGTTGTATCCATGTTGACATTATAATAAAATATTTCTGATCCAAAAATGCACCCGCAAAAATGTTCATAGGTGCTCTAAGTGGAATAGCTTTGGTGCTATTCAGACAGGTGCTCTAAGTGGAATACATCTCTAAAATCATACCCAGGTTATGATCTATGACAGTAAGTCACTGAAATAGTTCAAATAAGTAGTGTTTCTTTATTACTGGTGCCATAGGGTATTAGAATAATAATATAAATTAATATTGATTGTTACCTATGGTGATGGAAAAGAGCGGCAAACTCATGTGTTCCAGGTTTTGGTAATGACTGTGATCCCAGAAGCCTCTCCCGGACCGAAGCCGATAGTTGCGCCGCTGCTGTGCCACCCAGGGAATATGATTTGGGTCCAATGCCATTCTCTGAAAATAAATAAGAAAGCGTAAAGAAAGCAGTTTCTTACCAATCTTATAGATTACCAAAAGTAAGACTTATTAATCTTATAAACACTTTTAGGTTTTCGCGGTTGTTAATATTAATAATACACATATCTACCGGCTTATTTTAAACCAAAATCGTGGTAATAACCCAGTAGATATACATATGTGTGTTATTATTATTATTATATTTGAAGTTTGAATAGTAATAGGTAGTAATTTTATTATTCTATTTTATTTATTTGGCTGATTTACAGACAGTAATCACAATTTACAACAATCTAAGCCGATATCAAATGTTTCTAAATATAACCTGAACTATTACAATATTTATTATTGGTAATAAACGTAACGGTACCTAGCTGTAGAATGTTATTATTTATAAATTATTATATTTAGAGTTTCAAATAGCAAACTTACTGTGAATTTGAAGATCTTGTGTACAAGTTTGAGTCCCACCTGAGACTTTAACCTTAGTCCTCGGAACAGCAGAAACTTGAGCGGTTCTTCCACCTAAAATTAAGCATCTAATTATAGTATGTATAAATTCAATTTCATTATTATTACTATTTATAAGTATTTATTAATTTTTCAAAGGAAAATGCACAAATCCGACAAATTCTGATCCAAAACAAAGTTGACTGAGAGTGACAGCTTTTCTCAAAGTGCTGCCACCTCTCTGAGGCCAGTCAGCGCTAAAAGCGCTTGGAAATAGCGCTAGATTCCGCTAGACTGCATAAACAAAAAAATAGCGCTAGAATCCGCTAGCATGCATAAACAAAAAAATAGCGCTAGAATCCGCTAGCATGCATGAACAATAAAAGGCATAAAGTAAGAATTTTTTATTTATTTCAATACAAATTGTATTTATCACCTTAAATCTAAAAAAAAAAAAAATTATAAGTACGATGGCTACCGACTGATTTCGACGAAACAACTTATTTTATTCGGAGAATACTCTAAACATTATGGAACGGAAGCTAACGACTTGCAGTTTTGCTGCTTACTTCTTACTTTTTGCCGAGATTGCGACGTGATTACTACTAAGTTTGGTTTGTCGTAAAAAAGCGCTAGATTTTCCGCTATAGTTGGGTTTTTATAGGATGGGTTCTGACAGCTTCAAATGTTTTCATACGACGTTAACAACTTTTTTTAATAATATTCATTAAAACCATAATAGCTAAAATATTAAAAGAAAGTAACTTCACCTCTTATTTTATCATTAAACGGTATGTAATTTTACTTAATAAATAAATAAATAAACGATATAATATTAATAAGTTTTTAAAATTTTAATCTGTCAGAGCTCATCCTATAGTAACCCAAGTATGGGAGTTAATATTAAAATTTCAGCGCTAAATGTCCCAAAAAAGCGCTAGATCTAACTCCGAAAGCGCTAAGGTGGCAGCACTGGTCATTTGTCGTCCGTCCGTCAATAAAAGTATTTTTTTTAATGCTGGCAATGAAACCGATTCATACAGCCTTATGTAAGGTTGGATGTTTTCTTTTTATTTTAGATCGTTATTAGGGTTCCGTACCCAACGGATGTCAAGGATTCTATTACAAAGCCTCTGCAGTCCGTGAACCATAATAGGTAAATAGTTGAATTCTTGTGTATTTTTACTAGTAAAATGACTATTTTAGAAAATAGTTTATATTTGCTTTGAAAGAAAACACATTTATTTGCTTACAATAAACAAAAATTAAGTTATATTTGTTGTGATTTGGCAAGCAAAGAGGTCCCAGCTCAGCATGGTGCTATGGAGGACACATAAAGTGCCCTCGATAACGCTGGTCTTAAGCTTTGCTTACCACTACTGTGTCCATGTTGAGGAGGTCCATTGGATTGCGGTGCAGGTTGTTGTAGACCATTTTGTCTTTTCACGTAGCCAAAATTCTGTGGAACCTTCGCCTTGCTTGAGGAACAACTGCTTCCATTTCCACCGCTTGACACGCTTGAGGGCCGCGAACCTCCACTAGGAGACTGCAACTGAAAAATAAAATAAAATACTGATATGTGTTCAATCAATAAAACTAATATTGATTATTAAAGCATGTCTAGCGATTTTAGACGAAAATATGACTACCCAGTTTCAACTGCAATAGGGGATCGGACAACTTTTATTTTATTTTATAAATCCAAACTTCTTAGTTTCTGCTATCGAACACTAAAATAATTTTTGTTCTATCTTTAAAATCGACCGAGTTATAAAGGTTTGAAATTCAAGATTAGACAGAGAGGCACATACCCACTTGTGACGTCATTTGTTAGTAACGCCTATGGTAACGCCATATAATCTCCATACAAAAAATCGTTTTTGAAAGAGACAGACATATTGAATTTTAAAAAAATCACTGTACTTTAGTTTTTCAACCGATTCTGTTTTTTTTCTTCACGAATCGTCTGCTACTAATCTATATTTTTAAAATAATTAATAAAATACATAAAATATGGTGAACAGTCCGATCCTCTATTTTTCTGTATGTTTTATACCTATTACAGGGTAGGTATATAAATATATATAAAAAAAAAAATACCTGTGCCTGTGATCCTCCACTTCTTGAAGAATGCTGACTAGAATTCGAGGGCGCATACTGTAAAAAAAATAGCCCTCTCAGTAAATGTAACATGTTTTTTTTACTGATGATTGGTGAATATCCGGTGACATCTGGGCCCCGTTTCACGAAGCAACAATTTACTAGCACAAGTTACAATTTGATATTCATTGCGTAGCCAATTCGCCTAAACTGTAAGCCTATCGTTTTATCTCATTGTCTACGCAATGTACATCAAATTGTATTTGTAACTTGTAGCTTCGTGAAACGGCCCCCTGATTCAAATTTTCAAACTTAGAGATTACGTATTATAGCGGACACTTCTTGCTATGAGCAAAAAAAAACTCGTAGACTTTCTATATTAACATTGCTAACTCAGCTCATTTTTTTAAATATATATTTTTTAACTTTATGTCCAGTACCTTTGGATGAGGACAGGGACTCACCTGCGGATGAGGCACGATGCCGAGCTGCTGCGCCGCGGACAATTTTTCCCGCTTGTGGTGTTGCGGGGAATGATGGCCAGTACGTCGCTCACCCTTCCTCCCGTGGGAGGGGCTCGGTGGAGCCTGCGCTGGCTGTCCCTGAAATCGTCAAAACAAGAGTTAGTACGAGTAAGTAACATGTTGATTGTGTGGTTAGGTCACGAAGACAAATACAAAGAGGAGCTGCCCCAAGACGTTTTCTATATGATAGCGGGGGTCGCCATTGGGAGGGGGTGCGGGGACATGAAGTTCTGCTAACCATCTAGCGGTCAATAGCAAAACTAGCTTTGCAGCTAGACACTAATGAATCGGACTTAATTTTGCTATTACACACAAGATGGTTCTGTTCGCTAGTTCGTTACGCTGTATAATGTTGCCAGGCAAATGAAAAAAACAAAAAACTCGGACCATTTTTAAAAAATTGATATCTCTTCTTTTTTATATTATGTAGTCGTTTTTAATGTAGGATTACCTTATAATATGAGCAATTGTGATATACAGGATGGCCCATTTACATGGGTCAGTATGGGTAACTCTGAAACTATAAGACATAAAAATATCTGATAAGAAGAAGATCTCTTAATTATCCTGTAAATTTAAGTGTGCAATAAAGAATAAATATATATATATATATATATATACATATAAAGAATATATTATATAAAAAGATCTGTTCAATTTGGACACGGGATTTCACGTAAGTCCTTTATCATCATCACTTACTTACTACCAAGTATAAGGAAACATCCTTGCCCAAAATGTGATATTTTGATGCCATGTTTTCAATTATAAATATTGAGTAAGTTCATCAATATTATCTGCACTATTTAATTGTATACTACAAAAATAAATATTTTATACAAATATTTTTTTTTAGATTCCATATCTGGCCACCCAGCTTACTATACAAAATACATGAATGAATGAGCATGAATGAAACAGATCATATTATAACCTTCTACAGTCAAGAAGTTATTCTACTTGGAGATAGATGGCGTTGCTATCGCCGAACTTTCTCGAAGGAATAAGTTACGAGCATTAAAAATTGCATTAAAAAAATACATACGAGTGGAATTATGTCTTTTTTCGTTAGAAATAGTTGTATTACTCGTACTGTTGCACGATACAACACAGCATATAATTTTTGCGTCACTAATTTCAATTAAAATGGTTGTAATCAAACTAAGTCATATTCGTGTCGTATCCATAAAATCCAAAGTAACACTGACAGAAACGACGCCTGGTGGTTAATAGCTAGTAGTAAGAGTACTTAGTCCGCTATGAGACGGGTCTAAGTTGTTTGTGGCACCTCCTCTTTGTATTTGTCTCCGTGGGTTAGGTGACCCGTTAGTTAGAACCTAAGTGGGCATGAACTTTATTTGTACCTAGTCATTCTCAGTCAATCATTCATCATTTCGTTATCGTTCATTATTGTTCTGACACCAAGGTTTGTGGGGTCGGTCTTGATGATCGACTCCACAAGTCCTACACAAGTAAGTCACTACTATCTATGCTATCGTGTTGATGATTGATTTCAAGTCAGTACAGTCAGAGAGGACTTGATCATCACTATCTATCATATTATGACGCAGAGGTCAAACCCTAGTCTTGAGAATACTGTCTTCTAAACGGTAGTGTCTTACCAATGGCGGAGCGCCGACGCCCGGCGAGTCAGTGTATTTCTTCCACGTAGTGTCGCGCGGCGCTGGGGGCTGCTTCTCGGTCTGCTGTCCGCAGTCGGCCTTGCTGCGCGTGCGTCCCACCACCCGGTATACCACACCACTGCCACCTTCCATCCTACTGCGACCTCCGCGTCTGGACAAACGAAACACAGGTTTAGGAACACATCGATTGCAATCACTGGATTCGATATCTATTCATTCGTTTCCATTTTCGTATTATGCCGCGCAATGACTTGTGAACGCTGCCCTTGGATATGAAAGTATCTTTATCTTTCTCATTCTCTCTTTACATGCAGTACACAGACGCGAGCCGAAAATCCCCCTCCATTTTTAATGAGTACTCACAAATCTACGATAAGATCGAAAATGCAGTACACAAAATTTAAGAATACAGGGGCAATCAGATCTATATTGCAATTAGATCTGTCGGTGAACTATTTATTGCTAAATTATTACGTACTTTTGTCGCTAGTACTATTATAAATTCTGTGCTTTTATGAGCGATGTGGCGACTTTTTTACCCATTGTAGGTGGGTTTTACGAATAGGGGAATTATTTCACGGAAGACGAGTCAGCAAAGTTGCGGAATACGTACAAGTCTAACACTTATAAAGGACATTTAAGTAATGCCTTAAGCTTTCCGAAATAAGCTTTTCCTTTAATTTCCTTTTAATTTACCGTCAAATACTTGCAAAACGACCTTAGCGTGCTTAGTTTAGAGATTTTACGATGATTATAAAATTAAGGCGCTGCCGCCGTCATACGTATGTAGCTAGTTTTACGACCAACCGGAGTGAGGTTCTATTTATAACTTTCATTTCTCGTGATTATTACCTAGCAAATTAGGTACCTACCTACTAAGATTTCATTAATTCCTGTTGTTGGTGGTTAAAGGGAAAACCAACATTAAACTGTTAGAATTAAGCTTCTGTTTCGTTTAGCTCACTTCGAGAAGTATTACGACAAATCTGTATCTTTATTGCGAGTGTCCTCTCGGGTAGGCACTCTAACGAGATCTCCTAATTAAACTTTACATGTTTTCTCGTAAACCTAATCTAGATTTTCTTTAGTAAGAAGGTTTTCTATCCATACTTATTTTTTTTTATAGTTTGCATAAGCATGGAAATATCAAAATAATAGATAACGTGATATAGATAAAAGTGGCGTAAACTGTTTCGTAGCATGCGTAGCCAAGTGCTACGACGTAGCGGATGTCTACACAGGGGAATTTAATATAGTTTATGAGTTAATTTGGTTGAATTCTAGATAGACGTTTTGCTTGGTTTTCTTTGTAAGTAAATCTCAATAAACTCAGGGATTTACTTTTAATTATCTTTGTACTAAAATGACTTTAGTACGAGTAGCAGGCTAAACGCGAAAATCTGCACTAATACCGCTGCCGTCGTGTTTGACCTCTTTCCGATAAAGCTGCTCAGTCGGATTACTTACTAACACTTTTAGTTATATTACTTTGCAGGACTATTATTCGTAGACATTTGATTTAATTCCTTTATTAATACCTATATAAGCACCTAGATGTATAAAAAATACTTGGTAAATGTATCGAACTTCATCCTCAATCCTACTATCCTATTTAGCTTATCTATCTCTGCGTGAAACGTGACTACATTATCTGAGGCTATCTTACCAAAGCAAAGCTTCGGGGCAAATAGTATTCGCGGTTAAGTAGGTCAGAACGACATGTTGCGCATCTCAACGGGAGCCTTTCTATTGGTTCAGCATCAATTGGCAGCTATTGTGAGCCTCCCAGCGCTGTGCAAGCTTCAACTCGGCTTTCATGCTTTGATCTCCAAAGAGATAAGGCACTTTGATCCACCTTCTGTTGTTTGTTACCAAGCTTTTAAGGCTTTGCTTTTAAGGTCCGCAACGTAATGAAACTACCCACAGGCATTCAGGGACCGGACTACCCGTTTAAAAACCCCTTCAGTCGTTAGGGTTTTAAGTATTTACAGAATGATAATAAAAAAAAAAAGTTTATCAGATTCCTTGATAGGGTTACCCTGTTAGATTTGCAAACGTTATAATTATAGCATAATAAAAGTACAGATATCATTGATCAAAATCGTAAGGGTTCCAGTCACTGCAGGCATTTTAAAAATAGAGTGTATGTAGCGTAGGTTAGTTTGATTTAAGGTTAGCAATGAAGTTTTTGGATGTCACTGAGTTACAAAAGTTAGTTAAAATAACCGGCCAAGCACGTGTCGGGCCATGCAAAGTGTAGGGTTCCGTAGTTGTAAAGTACTACTTAAAAATCTTTTAACTTGATATTTATGTCGCACTTGAAATGAAATAATGAAAAAAAATACAAACCCCACCAAATTAGATTGATTTGTTTGTTGGGTACTAATATTCTTATGAATTCCCATAATATAAATTCTCATATAAACTGTAAAACAACAATAACAAACAACAAATTGTTGCTGTGGACGATGCATTAAAAATTAAGAAATAAAATGTAATACGGTCAGGTTGTTAGATCTTCGAGTTTATTTGGAGAAATTAAGCTATGATACAAGAGTGTGAAGATAGTGACAGTAGTACATACTAAACTACAAAATATTTGTTTTATCAGAACCAAATGGGGCATTAAACTTTACATAATGGTGATCGATATTAATTTAACAAAGTATTTAGGCACAATAATGTAATGCTGACCTGACATGACTGATAACGCCAACAAAGAAACAAGTGCATAGACATAATTGGACCAAGATAATGTGTAAGTACTTATAGATATATGAATCTACAGTGTTATTGCTGTAGAATAATGCATGTATTCAGTTTGATTAAGCTCTTACTGCCTTATTGCACACACTCATTTGAGATGAACGGGCCCTTTGTATGAGAGAATAGGGCCCGCTTATTTTTACTCGTGTAAAGAGGTCACTATCATTGTATTTCTAAGAGGGCAATGAAATGAATCGAAATCATAGCTGAGTTGTTTTATCCCGCTTCGAAAGTAGTTTCTCTTTATTAGGTGATTGGCAATAAAAAAAGGAGACAATGGTAGCATATCAACCAGTAACGCTCTAATCCTTAATTTAAGTTCGTTTGTCCTTTAAAGATTAAAAAGGGACAGGAGATGATGAACATTCTATAAGAGCTGTCAAACTTCATATTTGAACCTTATGGACGCGTCGACTGCACAATTTTAGAGAACATAAAACATCCGACTTAAAAATCTAAATCTGACAACTACGCCCTTATCATTCATTCATTTAAAATAATACCGTTCGTTTATCTGAATTCACCACCTTTCTTTCATTGGTCATAAAAAACGAAAAGTATAGCTGGATTTTAAAATTTGAATTAGAGCATGACTGACTTTTTTTGGTCTGCGAAGAAGGTAAAACCTACCTATCTAATACTCTTCCTTACTCGTTTCTTGATATATTTAATTTCTTTAGAGATTTACTTTACCATTTAGATCTAAATCTAGCTTAATCTACGACAGTAACAACTCTAAAGAAATGACAAAGACCAATAAAAGTCGATCTATCACGTGATTTGATATTCATGAACATTATATTCTTGATTAGTCTCAAGGAGCGTTCTCTCTATCCAATACAATATGCAAAGGTTTGCATTTCTTATCCAGTTGGCGGTCTCATAAAGATGCAGGAGCAATCAGTGCACCTCGTTTGAGCTGCACTCTGTAACTAGGGCACTCTAGGGCAGAGAGACCGCAACTCTGCCTCCGTTATCAGTTATAGTGTGTTTAACCTACCTTTAGTTGAAAGCTTGCAAGTTGAGACCCAGTTCCCTTTGAAGTTGACCCATAAGAAGTGCTTAGATTTTCTTATTTTGCAAGCGAAGTAAGAATTTTATTTTTCCGAGGAACTTGGGGGGGCTTGGGGGACGAAGGGGTAAAAGAAGGAAAATGAGACCAAGTAACGCAACAAATTATCACAATAAACAATATTAGATTACGTACGATATTTCTTAGATATTTTAATTTGGTAGCACCTGCTGATCCTAACCTTTTAGTACCTAACCTAACCTTTGTGAAAGGTTTTTCTTATAATCTACAAGTTTTGATTTGTATAATTAGTACTTTTTTGCAAAAGTCTAAATAAAGATTATGATAATCATCCTCGAACCCACTTATAGGCTTAATCATAATCAACAGTTCCAACCACAATAAAAATAGAAGCGCTAATCCGTGAGCCCCTTTGTATTGCTCCGTACAAATGAGACCGCGCTGCGCCTCGAGAAACCTGCACGCGCTAATGACGCCGGATGTTACTGTAACTACTGAAAGAGTGACGTTGCACCCTCATTATACGTGAGATGAGCAGCCTTCATTATCCCTGACTCCTCCGTTGCCATTATTTTCGTAACAAACGAGTGATGGATCCCGCCGTACTAGGGATGTGCCGTGGGGAATGTTCCCATTCCCAGTATTTTCCCTATGGGAATATTCCCGGTAAGTTACCCAAAGTTTCCAATGTTCCCGGGAATATTCCCCTACACATGAAACATTTAATATATTGAATTCTTTCTTTACCTAGTGTTTTAATTTAGTTTGGTTGTCTGATTGGCTGGTTTGGTTAGTATGATTTAATTTGCAACATTGATTATTTTTGATATAGACAATTTTATTTTATTTAAGTGAGAGATTTCACTCACGGTCATCTGATCCAAAACTAGGCAAGGCCTGTACTACGAGTATGGGTGTCAAAGGTAGACAAATATTCAATACCCAGACACAGAAATGACCCTTGATGTCTGCCTTTTTTTCTTTTCGCGCCTTAGCTTGGTACTATAGAAAACTGTAATTTTATTACAGATAGTTATTATAGGTATTAGTCGTTTTGTTAGTTACATACAGCCAAGTAGATGTTTGCCTGTTCATTGCTGACTGTAAGATGTGGATAAACTGTCTCGCTTCCTCTTTAAAAAACATTTTATTTGCGAATCTCTTTATTTGAGTGGCAACAAGGTCATCAAACAATGAAAGCGTCCTTTTTTAGTTACCTGTTATTTAATTTGTAACTTGGTGCACGTATTTAAACATACAAACCTCGTTGTTAAAAATAATCTGAATCTTTGTGGTCGGCTTTTAAAAGTTGCTTTGCTATAAACCTATAACTTATGAAAAACATGTTGATCGTTCTGTGATTTGTTAATTATTTTAGTATAATTTAAATTGTTAATACTGAAATTTTATTGATATTTAAATACAAATCTGGATCTTTGTGGTCGGATTTTAAAAAAGTTGCTTTGTTTTATACCTATAACTTATGAAAAACATATTGATCGTTCTGTGATTTATAATTATTTTAGTATACTTAAAATTGTTAATACTAAAATTTTATTGATGTTTAATTGTTGATTATATTGATAACGCATATTTGTACACACATGAATAAAAACTATCAAAATTTAACGTCTGTGTTTCTTTTTCTCTTATTAAAATACAGTTAAAACTTTCAGAATCTGCCCGGAAACATTGGGAATATTCCTAAAAACACTGGGAATATTCCCATTTTTTTGGGAGTTTTGGGAATATTCCCAGGCATGTGGGAAATTTCCGGTGATTGTTCCCGGTAACATTGGGAATATACGAAATCTCTTAGGTTAGTAAGTATTCAAATATTACTTGTGATTTGTCTCCTAAAACTTAATATTGTGACATATAAATATATAAAAAAAATAGAAGATTTCGACAACTTTCCCATTGTTAAAGTTCTCAAGGGAATATTCCCCGGAATATTCCCACACAAAAGTAATTTACCGGGAACGGCACATCATTACCGCCGTACACTTTGAAGAATATTTTCGACTCAACGTGCTGTGGCGTCGTCGTCGCGACGTAAAAGTTAAATCAGTAGCAAGCAACTGCATCAACATCATATCTTAGTCGCTGAAATCCTGCGCGAACGCTTATCATCTTTCAGCAAGTCTTTATACTTGGAGCGTTAGATTATAATATAACGATATTATTAACGATCAAAATATTGTTATAAGAATAGATAGTTGATATTTATGTTCCATAGTACTGTGCTAGTTAAGTATTTTTTTACTGAGTGGAATCACGTAGAGATACTCAATTCGCATACTCATTTAAAATATATAAAAAATAAGCTGTTACTCTTAGTTATTTATTTTTACACCGCGTTTTATTTTTGCTTTAAGTCGTATAACATACACACACACTTATAAAACATCCCATATTTTCAGTATCATTCAAAATTCTATCTGTAAGCTTCAAAGAATCTCCAATATTCCTATATCGGGCTGTATTGAGGCGAATGCACCGCTGAGAGGAAGTCCGCTGGCTTCCAATAGGCCGCCAATAGTCTGCGGCTGCAGACGGCACAAATCGAATTTAGTTCGATAACTGGGTTTTGTAGTTCGCAGAGAGCTTTAAACATTTTTAAACGAAATAAAAACAATTTTTTTTTCCACGTTTTTATTCTAAAAATTCACTATAGAGAGATGTAAACCGCATCTAGATGTACATACATCTATCAGTAGCGAAATGTTACTATTCCTGCAGCCAATTCAGCCAATTACATTGATTGGTATTTACGGTCATCATAAAACGATTTATCTTCATACGACATCATAGTCTTGTAAGCTATTTACACATTACTATAAAGAAGTACAGATAAGTCAGTGCTGTTTTGACATATGACATTCTTATAGGAATATTTCCTTCCCGCTGACCATGAATGGGTGTCCGTTACGGTTCATTACATCTTCCCGTGAGGGTCACAGCGCCATGTCTACCCTCGTCAAAAGTAAGACGTGCTATCTTTACCAAGTCACAAAAGGTGTTTTACTGAAACTATCATCATCATCTGTTCTAGGAATAACTTTAACCAAGAAAAATAAATAAACCTGTATATTTTTCATTTATCCTCCTTAAAACGGCCTGAAGCTACACCACACAATTTAACTTCTCTGCATTTGCAAACGAAAGCACTTAAACGTTTCTGTTATCAACTAGTAATAAAGGCAAATACACTGCAAAATTTAATAGTTTATTTCGCCACAAAGAGAGTTCATAAAGCCCTCGTCGTGTCATAAAATTTTCAGCTGTCGGAAAAAACAGCTGGGTAACTTCGCAATATCCGAAGTCCGACGGTTATTGAACTACCAAGCGCATTGTTTCCTTTTACTAACTTTTTGAACTAGGGTTTTTCTGATTTTTACATCAGAATGAGCAGAACCGATGAGCGTTGGAGCAGACGGGTTCTCGAATGGAGACCGCCTCTCGGGAAACGTAGTGTGGGACGCCCCCCTGCCAGGTGGACTGATGACCTGAAGAAGGTCGCTGGTGGTGGCTGGATGAGGAAAGCGGGTGATCGTGCGCTTTGGCGTACCCTTGGGAAGGCCTACGTCCAGCAGTGGACTGCAATAGGCTGATTGATTGACATCAGAATGCCTACATTTATAGATGTATTTTTTACAATGATAATTCTAAGAATTTTACTTAGAATATCATTGGTTGCCTAGCTGTTCAGAGTAACTCGGCTTAGCAAGATTTACCAAACAAAATCACGCAATAGAAGTAACATAAAATAGAATGTGGTCAAGCATGGCAACAGCAGCATAAAAAAGTTATATAATATTTTGTGCGGCTATGTTTAATTTTTAAAGAATAAAAGTTTGCGTTAAAAAAGAAATAAGATCAGCTTTATTACGAAATGAAACCAAATAAAAGACAGACCTAAAATTCGATTCCTCCCTCATGTCCTTTTATTTCTATTGGAATTGGGAGTAACTTTTTTCGTATCGTAGCTTGTCTTTTTCAGACCGTCCCTAAAGTTAAACAAGTTTGTTCATATTGGCACTGTCCAGTCAGACACGTATTCATCCATCTTAGTCTCTTGTCTACCTAGTATGTATATTGTATACATGTATCTTCGGTAGACCTTTGGCCATTTAGTACGTAGACTAAAAGGACTTGTCGTATGGGTGATAATGGGCGGGTATCTCTAACAAATAAATATTATGGGCCCTCTATTTACCGTTACAATATTTATCAACAGTATTGCTTCACTAGTTAGTTATGTATTAATTTATGTTAATAATTAACAAAGGTAAGCTGCTGCAGTAAATAAAGGGATATTAGGCTCTTTGAATGTCAGTATCAAATCAATCAAACGTATCCTGGTGGTTGACTATTGAAATAATTTGCAATCCTTATTGATTATGCAGATTGATACGCCAGAAGTGAACCCACTTGAACACAACACAGCTCAACGCAGTACTATATACATCGATTGAATCAAGTTGAATAAATTTCGAGAGGCCAAACACGAGGGATGTATTGACTTTATTATTTTAAAAGGGACACAGCTGCCTAAGGATATCTACGGTGTTGGCACACGCTTCGTCTGGGTCGGTTAGCTTTCATTTTAGCAGGGGACAAAGTTTTATGTGGTGGATTTTTTTTTCAACCATGGCGTTACTTTGCTGGTGACGAGTTTCTTTTTTGTTGTTGTTTTGTAAGTATTTTAACTATGAAACATAAATAATTCCTCTCTTAGTAAAAAATAAAACCATTCTGAGCCTGAAAGCTTCCAGTTTTAATCGAACAGGTTAAAGGGTTTCATTTTTGTTACTTTTTATGTGAAGCGAAGCGGAAGGCAATTTACTTACAAAGTTTATATCAAAGGATATATTGGTATCCATGAACAAGCTTTCTATTTTGGTAGCGGCGGTAATCCTTGAATCTTTAATAGGATTTTGAATTGAAGTGTAAGTGAGGATGATACGGCCTGGGGTGGCTTCGACTCGCCCGCACTCCCTATCAGCTCTGCCTGCCTGCAGGCCCATAATAACTTGGATCAATTGCTGCCGGTCACTCACCGTTGCTTATTGCACATATACGAAAATTATATAAGAGTAAACGTATGAAGTTAACACGTTACTTTCATATCTATCAGATAAGTCTAACTAGTGAGCTCGTTTTCCTCCTTACATTGTTTAAAAACTTGTTGTACAAAGTAATAGTTTAAACAAACACTTTACATCGAGGAGGGCCAACCAGCCTCATTAAATAATAATTAAGATAAGTAAGTACTATAAAATTGTTGAAGTCTAGGAGCAGCATGGTGAGAATGCTGGCCACATGTGACAAAGCTATCGACTTCGCAAGCCAGATGTTCGCAAGGCCTCAGACAATTAAATTGCGCTCTTTACATACTGTATATCGGAATGAAATAAGTAAGTGATAAAAATGTTCAAAACCGCGGGAAAAAACTTACGTTATATAATATGAAAGATAAAAAGGAAAAAGTGATTCTTACCAAACACGCATAATCCATCTTCTAGGTTGGTTTAAGCACTTCCAAATCTAACCCTACAAGAATATGATATTACTTAAGTATAAAAGCACCGTAAGCTTACAACGTCCACCGCGGAAGCAAAGACACGTAGCAAGGCAACACCGATCCTACACTTACAGTTTGCAAAATTATTATCTTGGCATGTAAAACTGCAAAATAAACATTCTCACATTCGGTCATCAAGCGACAGAAGGCACAACGCGTATGGTCCACTTATACTAGGATAGATACACTTAGCGACTAACACCAACAATAAGTCTGACTGTTCTATGGTCTGAACGTAGTCGCCGGTTTTGGCAGCAGGGATCGCTCATGAGTCTTTGTTAGCGGTCCAGATCCACGGCGCCAGCTGCGATCGGCGTGCTCGACCGGCGAGCGGGCGTCTGGCGGCGGGACGATCGATGCCGCCAACAGATTTACATTTTCCGTGGAGGAAATCGGGAAAGTTTGTCACGTGTGAGAGCGGCGGGCGAGGACGGCGCGCCCGCACGCCGGTAGTGCGCGGCGCCGAGTGCCGCCCTCCCGCCGCCGCCGCCGCGCCCGCCGTAGCTCACCACGCTACGGTTACACATGCTGCCACTGACGAACTTACCCTAGTCCCTACCTACACTACGAGTACTCGCATTGATAAACAATAATCACAGCGTACTTAAAAGTAATACTCGTTTTGTTTGTTAACTTTTTGTGACTTTTAATTACGTACGTGTGTAATTTCAACTGAATTTACAGACATTCGTCAGCATCGATTGACAAGATCTTTGGCGATGTTGGGAATTTAATAAAGATAGATGTCACACGAACGTTTCCACCAGAAGAGCTTAGGGCAATAACGCGGGTTGCGGTGGAAGAAGGGTTTTATGTTGGATTCATTAAGGTCCCGATTGGTTCGGTGGTGTTAGGGGTGGTTAGGGTCGCGAGGGGTGCCGCGCGGGGCGGGGAAGACGTGAGACGTAGGACTATCGATTTTGGCCACCCCGCCCTCGCCCCAGCGCTGCGACAGTGTGAGTGCGCTACACGAGTTCTCATTGCGAGATCGTCGACTGTTCGCTTCAAGCAGCTTCGAATACTAACAAACCCCTTTGTTCACGCTAACGCTTTAATGCTGTTTGCCAAATCACGCAAGTAAAGAGCTTTTTCCGGGAAAACTATTAAATAATGTTTACGAAAAAATATAGCCTGAATAGCTTTGTTGGTAAGCGTATTGTACCTATCTAGTTTAAGATAAAACTTTTTTCAACACAAGAGCTACGACTACGTATATTTTTGTTTTGCCACCGAAAATAATTTAAAATTTGCAGACAACGAGGCTCACGTTAGAACCTAGTTACATGATGTCCGATAGTGACGGAAGGCGGGCCGACCACTTGTGGATCCGAACGCTCAGGCGACGACGCTATTGGAAAATAGACGTCCTTCCTTACACTTGTACCTATAACCACATTACTGTTATACACTAGTAGAGGGATTTATCCTGTCAATACTTCCAGAAATACGCTTTAAATTAATAAATATCGTGATATTTTCTATTTTCCTTATTGATTTTCTAGATAAGTGTTCATAAACGATAGAGCCCCAAAACATCGTATAAAAAGTCTTAAAACCAAGGAACCGACGGTGTTACCATCCCATTACGGCAATGAATCTCAAACCCTGAGGGACCGTTTTAATTCAAGCTTTATTGCGGCTCAGCCAGTGAGGGAGTCCTTCCGTTCATTAAATCCTATGAACCTGTTGGTAGGTGTAGTTATCAAGTTATATGATAATCTATAGCTATAGCACTCACCTTTCATCTAGTTGCTGTAGTTGCGACGTTGGTTGATAGTTGACTCGACGACCGTAGAGCGAAGCACCTCCTTCGGACATGTATCCATCCATCATGTCATTGTTTCTTCCGCAATCCATCTCGTTAATGTTGATCCTTCTCAAGCAGTCACCGTCTGACATGTAGCCAGATGCAATATCCAAGTCACAATAGTCGGGGTTAGCAAAGCCTGGGCCATAATTGAGGCGGTCACGAATTCCTACATTTTCTCGCCCAAAATTAGCTCTGACAGTATTCGCATGATGGGGATAGCTCGGTGGATTTTTTTGTGTCAAGCCTGAAGTTCGCATTGGCAGTGTTAAATGACTATTATATCCACGCAGTAACGGTCTCATGGGTAAAACGTTCATTAAAGGATTTTCGTCATCCCCAAGCGAATTATCACGACAATGTGAAGGCGTGCTGGATCTACTATTGTTGCCTTCTAATCGCTTATTTAGTTCAGTTAATGTGGTATTATGGTCAGACGAGGGTTTTAGCCCAGCACTTTCTAGAAGACGTTTCTGTGCCGCTTCTTTTTCGGAAATTTCTGCTTCATTTATTACGTCTTTTATATAGTTAGCGCTCATGTCCATTCTCTTATTACCTAAGTTCACAGTCTTTGATAACTCAGACCCAGACTCACTGGACGGACGGTATATCACACTGTCACTGGAGTTTGAATTCTGTCCGGTCGTGCCTTGTGTGGAATTCGAATGAGAGCTTTCAGACATCTGAGACGATTGGTTTCCTGAACTAACCACAGGCATTGGAGATACCGCCAGTGTCTGTTTCTGAGACATTTCTTTACTTAAATTAGATTGTTCTCTACTGAATGGAAGTGCACTTACGTTATTAGTAGAATTTAAACTAGAATTGCTTTGTATAGGACTTAATTGACTATTTGTACTCTTATGAATGCCGTGCCTTTCTTCCTTTGATATTTTGAACGTGCCTTTGACAGCTGCTGTTGGTTTTGGTATCCCTGTGTGATTAGGCACACCAAAACTTTGTCCACCAGGTGACGCTTGTGATTGTATATTTTTGCCAGATCCACTGTCAAAACCTGTATTATCTGTATGATCACCAAGTCTCATCTGACTGCCTGAGAGTTTGAGTCCTTTGGAGTCCATTTTAGATTTTGAGTTTCTTAAATGGTCATCAATTTGATTCAGTTTTGTATTACTGACAGACTTTGGAGCAGCTATTTTGGATTCTTTGTCTCTTGATGGCAATTTTGGGCTATTTCTTGACTTTTCATTGTTATTTGTTTTAGAGTTAGATTTACTTAAATTCGTGGAAGATTCTTTTGGGGATTTGGAACTAGCTAATTTAGATTTAACATTTTTTCCAGACTTGTCTTTTGATAATGTATCGTTTTGCGGTCTTGTTGTTCTAGGTCCTAATAAATTAGAGGATTTGATATGTGCGTTGGGTCCATTGGAAGATTCGTTGAGGCTTAAGCTAGAGTCTGATCTCTCACTTTTTGCAGAAGAGAAACCGCTGGAAGAACTAGTTCGTTTTGACACTGCGGTACTTTTGCTGTTCTGTTTTTCACTGCTTACTTTGTCTTTATTAAAGAGTTTTAACTTGTCAAGCATGGAGTGCTTAGTGGGAGTCCCATTTTGTTGGTTGGTTTGAGACTGTGGTTGGGATTGAGTTCCTAAACAAGATGGAATTTTGCTTCCAGGGGTTAGGAGAGACGAGTTTGGACGAGACCTGAAACAAATAATATTAATAAGTACAAAAACTTCCTACTACTATAAAATTATATAATATAGAAAAATCAAATAAAATCAAAACTGCAAATAGTCTTCAGGATGTGTTACGGTTATGGCCAAAGGTACTTGCGCTAGTAATACGCCTTAAAAGTGATAGGTGTTTCTTTAATATAATTCATACATAAATATTTTTACTCTGATGAGTTGGAATAATATTCTAATATTATACATATATCATATATTCTTGAGGCATGTAAATTTGTCAGAAAACACCCAAATTTATACACCCCCTACGGACATAAAGCGCAATGATCGAAACCTTCATAAATTACATATTCCTTTTCGTAAATTAAAAATTGTAACCTCTGCACCTCATACTATGATAATAAAGATTAACAATAGAATACCCAACGATTTAAAAATACAATAAAATGGCTTCTTTCACCAAACACCTAAAATCTTTTCTCATTGCTAAAAGTTACTACAGCATCAAAGAATTCATGGTTGACAAAGATCAATAATTATAAAAAGTATGCCTCTATTTCTCTAAGTACCTAATCTAAATTGAGTAAAGATATATTTATTATTTTATTAATTATAACTAATATTAATGCGATCTCTTGCAGGTTTGCTGTGCCCTTACAGGGCATCACTATTGTCTGGATGTATTTATATTTAAGATCTTTACCAAACTGCAACTGGCAAATAAATTATTTGAATTTAAATTTACATTTACTACCCATAATAAATCTTAAAGTAAATGCCACCTATGAAATGACGTACTACACATTCTTAAAAAGAAAGTCGCGTGTGTGACACTTGCTACGTCGTAGACGTACTACGCATCTACGCATGCCTGTGAAAACTTACCCTGATGACGACGGGGCACGGGGTATAAAACTAACGCCTCCTCCCAAAGGACTAGTGGAGCGACTGGAACTTGCTGAGAGACCAGTTTTCCCACCTGAGAACAAATAAACAAAAATTCACTTCACTTATAAATAAGTTATTGTATCCGCTACTTAATTTATGTATTGAATCTTTATCTATCTGCTGTATAAAAATAGACGTTATCAATCAACCTCCAGCTGGATAAATATGTCTAGTAACTGAACAAACTTCATCACAAAAAGTGTAGATAAACGTACGAACTTTTATCAAAACACGGCACGGGTGGTCGCCGCTGCGCTCGCGTCACACTGTACTAGTGAATCGAGGTACCTACTTACTTAATTTTACGATTGATATGCGACCAGTTGACTAAGACCTTTAATAGCCCTCACCCTCCAGTATCGACTGTGCACAGAGTGGCAGTTTTCGTTTATTTCGATTTAATTCATCTACTTATAGTTTACTGATATATATTTCATTGCCAACGTAGAAAAAAACACACTGAGCAAAATCAAATTCAATATATTTCATTTAAAATAATATGTAGGTCACCTAAGTCACCTTACTCTGTACGTACTTCAATAAATTCAACACCCCAGCTAAATCTAAAGCTCAAGTTAAATTGGTTATCATCGATCGTTATGCTTATTAAGAATCGTGACGTCATAATGCATGCGTGCGTATTGAACAGCCCTAAACAAGGGTCATAATGAGCCCATACAGACCATAAAGCAAGTACATTATGGCTTTCCTGTCTGTCTATTGTTTTAGAACAAGACAATGTTGCTGTTAAGTTCATTCTCAATGAAAGTAAACATTTCTCCGTAATAATTCCATTATTAACGTCATAATATGAAGTTAGCTATTGTATTATTTTAAAGATCTTGTTAACTTTTATCTAGTCCAATGAATGGCATTTAAGTACAAAGGTATTTTTAATTTGTTTTCAGTTAAAGTAAAATACTTACCTTCTACTTGCTTTTACGCGATTATACAGTTAACTAAATTGACGCTTGGCTTTTATCTGTCAATTAGAAAAGGATTTCCTAAGCGAATATAATTTAATAGAATCTAACCGACTGGCTACTGGAAGCACGTAATTTATATCCTCTTTCATACTAATGAAATAAGGAGCTTCAGGAAGTATCTTGTTACTGAGCGAATTTTATTATAAGCACCTAGTGCATAGTGACTAAGAATCACCAACTGCATCTGCCAATTAGAATCGGCATCCTGCCTTAGCAAGGACAACTTCATGACGATCCATCATTTTGAGAACAGCACTTATACTGTCAACAAGATTGAAAGTAGGAGGTCATAGTCGGTAAAAGATAACCTACTTCAATTTTCACATCCAGACGATTTGTTCGGTGAACAAGGATGGCCAATTTATATAGTACCTAGTAAGTACATAACTACGTAGATAAGCACCAAGCCAAGATGCAGTCAATATTCGTATAATGCGCTAGGGCTAGAACTGTTTAAAACGGCTTTTTTTAAATTTATTTCCATAGGATGTTATTACATCACTTAGATCCGTCATTACATTTTTTTGGGTGAGTTCACTAACACAATGGCGGAATCTGTGAAGAAGAGCTCACCGAAGAAACTCCACAGTCGTCGCATCTTTGCGTTTCCTTTTTTAAATAAAATATTGTCAATTACAAAATTAATGCTTATTATATATCGAAAAAACAATCTATTCCCATGGACATCTGTCCTTTAAGTAATCAGATATCCTATAGTAACCTTTTTTACACAATTTCTGTTTTATATATTTTAAACTTGTCTAAAGGCTATTATCAGATAATAATAAAATGTTCTCCAGTATCCTAAAGTCACATAATAAGGTGCTATTATAATTTATTTTAATTTGTTGTATAATTCATAAAACATATGAATGGGTTTCTCTAATAATCCCCATTGACTTGCCCCATTGGCATTTTTGAGCTAAAACTCGATAAAGTGAAATAGTGCATGAAGACAATTTGACTGTTCGATAGATGATTGAAGTTATTAATATTCTAATCGAAATGACATGCGGCTAATAGAATAATGAATATAAATTGCCTGAAATTACAGTCCCAAAGGACTTCATACATTATTGAAATTAATTACTTAGCTGTACAGTTTAAAAACGGTTTTACTTACAAAAGTTTGTAGATCGATCGACTTCAATTAGATTCCAATGAACTTCAATTACTTACATAACAAAATTGATTAAGAACTGACTGAACCATTTAAATTATTACGTTTTAGAACATACAAAAGGCTACGCAGAATAAGAAAATGAAATCGTCTATTACAAATTGAAATATTAATTTGAAATTGGAATGCGTGCACTCTCCGAGTCGCGCATGCCTACTGGCGGCGGTGCACCCGTGATACTGGCGCTCGCGCAGACGGTGACATGGGAGTGGACGACTCGTGAGATAAATCGTGAGAACCATTATAAATCGCCCCTATTATTATCTAGCTATGTTGATATTAAATGTTTGTATTTCGGCAGTACAACAAGATAACAATATCTAATGTTTGCAGAGATGACGTGGTACTTCCGGATTTTCATCTCAATCAAAACATGTTACAAAATAGAAGCCTATCGATGAGTGATAGGCTTCTTGATAGGTCTGTTTTAGAGCTGTGCAAGATGGCATCTATATAGATTATTATTGTTACAGATTACAACTGTTAACGAAATATCTAATATTATGTGGCGTATCTACTTAGTTTTCTACACGTAACATTCCTTGTGATCCGCTTGTAGTTAAGAAACTTACTGAAGTTCTTATTCAAAGTTACGAAGTCAAAGAATATACACTTCAGTTATTACAATGAATGAAGCCTTCTACTACCTATGATAATTCTGAATGTAGTGTTTAAAAAAATCGCATTTCTCATTGGTGACCAGGGCAAATCTGAAGGCACATTTATATATAAAAGGTCTAAGATAGATAAAATATAATGACCTATATTAAAATTTTATTGCTAGGACTAAAACGAACTAAATTAAAGTTGTTCTAGAATAAGTAAAATCTAACAAAGTAAACACTTTCAAAAAGTAATATAAAATACAAATTTGTTTCTCACTGGGGAAACAAGAATATTGATATTTAATAAATAATATTTAAATAATAAACACTTTTGCACCTATAACAAGAAGCGTCCTCCTCTATCCTATTTCAAATTGCTGCCCAACAGGGTCCATGATGTACGTACCTACTATTTACCTTTTATAACATCTACTCTACCATTGTGGAATGCAATAAATGAATGATTGATTGATTGATAGATTATTCATCTCATTTTGTAGTATTGAAAGGGTACCTAAGTAGTCAACTTGCTGCTACTTTGTTCCCTCTCCCACTCTCATGTGAAGCTCAATTCACATGTGGTCAAATAAGTTAACTGACAATAAGTACGTATACTTAGGCTTAGGGCACATCTGTAGCACAGGGAGCGTTGTTAGGGTTTTCATCGTGTCCCCACAGCATGTTGTAGATAAGTTTACGACCTATAAACTTTTAGAACCTCTTAGCTGAACTAACGTATCTAAGCTGCTGGATTTTATCATTTCAATTTATCATTTTTATGTATCAGCTTAAACTGAACCAATTTCTTTGTGCTTGCTCATAAGTATCTTTATAGAAATTATTAAAAAGAAACTTTGGTGTATGAATTACAAGCTTGAAAGTAAAATTTGTTTGCATTTTAAGTTTAATACTTCTAGCTTTACATATTAAGTGCAATGTCATGTTTTGAGTGTACTCCATAGAAATTTTAATGTCTTTCTTACATGTAGTCATTTTAATTACTTTACTTTATATTATTTAATAAGTGCTACTCTGTGATGCTACTACAAGTTGTTTCCAGTGTTGCCTGGAAGAAATTGCTATGAAGTAATGTGGCATCTCTCCTCAAACAATGGCCCATTTATTATCCTGCCCTGCAGCGTGTCCTAGCACCTGCACACGCGAGGACCTGTACAATGCCACTGACGCAGCCGTGTCTGTGACGGAATACTGGTCCTCCACCATATAGTCACCGAATCGACTCGATAAGAAGAAGAAGAAGAATGAAGCAATAAGCCCGTCTAACTGAACACATCTTCCTGTTCATATTTCACTCTGTTCTTATTCCTGTGTATGCAACAAAGTACATACATATATTCATTCATACATAATTTTTGAATTTTCAAGATAGTACCTGAAATTATATTGTAAAAAATTATATTGTTCTTTTATCTCACATCCTCGTCAGTTTTTCAGGGTCCTGAAGAAGTTAAGACCGAGAAAAAGGGGAAGTGATAAGGGTATTCATGGCGAGTCGTATCCTCGGGGTGTCAGTTTACGAGCTATTTAAACTATAGTGCCGTTAGAGCGGGTCTCGCTGGATATTGCCGGCCGCTTTAATTATTCGTCTTGTCTCTAGTGTGATTAATGAAATGAGTTAAATACTTAATCCCATTTTCTTTGGGCCTAGGTTTCGACGATCCGTCCTAAACTACACAACAACATCCTAAAATACACATTTTCTGATTCCAAAATTGTCCACGGTTGGAAAAATTGTTGGTTCATCTTATTCAACTTCAGTTAGATAGATAAAATTGCGCTCGTATCCCCAAAATGGTGAGCAGAGCTTTTAAATTGGCTCACAGGGCTGGCAAACTAAAACCACGTCAATAACTTTAAAAACTTAAAAGGTCCTAATTTGTTTTGTTTTTTCTAGCAGCGAGTTTAATAATAACGACCGACAAATGGTCTGTGTTACAAATAAAATGGCGCCACTCAGTCTCATGCACCTTTTATCTACACTACTCAACTATAGAAGTACCTATATATAGAAGAGATAAAGTATGAGTCGAGATATAACCGGAGAGTGCAGTGAGCGAGCAGAGCTCCTAAAATAACTATAGCTTTTTGACTTACATAATTATAATAATTGCGTTGCGTGAAAGTTAAACAGTGACAGTATAAATTTCAAGATATTGTTAGATTTTTTTGTGGTATAATGCACTAAAAAATTTAATCTGTGAACGCTCTCAGGCTTCTTACAACTAGGTACTTCAAGCGTAGTGGTATACAAACTTCCTCCTTTAAAAATATAATTTTATTAGAGGAGTACTAACAGAACTAGAACCTCTTAGAGAAGTACTAGGACATCATAAGCATGTATAAGTAGATAGGAGATGAGCTAAACCAGGCACAGTACCGAGACGCGTCCAGACCAGAGCTGCACGTCTAATTGGATTACACTAATTCCACCCTCTCTTGATATTGTACACTCAGCTCACTAGTCCCGAGGCTTAGATGTATATATTTATCATTCTACTGATCTAAGATGCAAAATGCACCTTGATATTTTTCAGTGAATCGTCATCATCATACTCAGCCCACATCAACCCATGCTGGGTATAGGCCTCTTCTGTATAGCGCCAATTCTCACGGTCCTGTGCCAGCCTCATCCAGTGAGATCCCATCATCTTGACGATATAGCTATATTAAGCTATAATTAATTTTCTTGAAAATAGATGCGCCAATGCAAGTTTACAAAGGTAGGACACACTATGATCGCCGTGATTGAAGTAGTGCATCATCATTTCATCATTAGTTGGATTAAATAAAACATACTTCGTAGAATTGTACGTACCACGTTACGTTTTAATAATCCTACGAACGCAGTCATATTATTACTTATGGGTACCTAGGTAATGTTAGAAGTTTTATTTCAATAGTGAATGGGCTACGCTTTACCTTTAGAAACCGAATTCTCACAGAAATAGTACACCTAAACATTTAATAACTGGGAATCAGAATTGTATTGACCATGAGAATAAGCGTGTAAAAAGAATCATCTTATACTCAATGATGTTTTTATGTTTGAAGAGTAGGTAGGCACGTACCGGTATGCACTGGAGTTGCAGGCAAAGGCCTTTTGTCCGGTGGAGCCCTCCTGACTGCCACCGCCGACGCTGGCAGCGGTATGGACGTCTGCAGCACCGACACCTGCCTGTAACAAACAAACATCCTATTAGACAAGGATCCATCTTACTTTAGATAAGCAACGATAAAAGAATTTACAAGAAAGTAAATCTACAAAAGATTATCGTGAGCTTACTGTATGACTGAATGTGTCTGGAATAATAGATCTTACTGCCTGTCCAATAACGATTCTTGTAAAACCAGACAGCAAGTATAACGTTGAGGCGAATTTATGTGAAGACATCCGCTGAGGGTCGACTGTTGGTGCAAATGCTTGTGAGTAATGGCAGACCGTCTGGCTTCGGCCCTCACCCTGATCTATGCGGGCTAATATGTTATAAATAAATACATACCGAATTCTGTCTTGGTTTTAAACAAAACACATAATTCTGAAAGCTCGCTTTTGGCGCCGCACTTTCAATTAATAACATCAAAAATACTGCGCAAAGTACTGCTACTATACGCTAGATGGCGATGTTGCCCGTCAACTTAATCGAACTTTAAAAATTAATATGTTAGTTACTTGCTAGTATTTTTTATTATTATCTTATGTATATGGGAAAGTTTCTCCTTATAACATGTGTGTGACAGCTTGAAATCTGGCACACGCAAGTGGATTGTGTTTTGTTTAGGCCCGATCGATAATGAGGGCGTAATTTAAACATGAACATCTGGCGGCGGCGCAACGACTCACGCGCAAGTAATGTCGCGCTGAGTAAGCAGGGCCGGTGCAGGACACGGTCAAGGACCTTTGTACTTATTTTCTTTATGAACAATAAAATAATTATTAAGGATATGTGGTTACTAAACGAATTTTAAGAAAGCAGATTATGCTAGCTGACGTCTAGTCTTACCAGTAAAAATAAATGATTCACAATCTGATTTGTTAATAGAAAATTACTTAAATATTTCCAACTCACGCAAAGAGTAGCTTACTTTTCATACGTTAATAATTAAACTGAAATCGGTGTTGAAAAAGATCAACGAATCTTTGTTGAAGACTTAAAATAGGTACCGTAATTTTGTTGACATAAGTTCATGCTTCACTAATATCATACATAAATAAATAAATACGTTACGTTACTTATTAAACGTAACTCAATGTTAATGTAATGAAACATTTAAATTAAAACAATTTATTTTTTCAACAATTCAAACTGAGACTTGAAAACTATAAATTAAGTCACAAACTAATTTATGAATCCTCAGATTGCCCTTCTTGAATATTGTAACGTAACTTAGATGCTTCTCCCTCCGATACCTCTAGTAATTGTAACTGGATCCGTCCCTGGTGCAACTTGACATGCGGATAGAGCTTTGCGTAACCGATACATGACACTTTGTCACTCGCTGGTAATGTACACAAGCAGCAATGTTTTGGTTTACATGTTTAGGAAAACGGGTATGGAAAAGCACGTACCGTAGGCATATGCAACATATGTTACGTTATATTGGTAATATTACAGTGAGTATGTGAATTACGTACCCAAGTTGATCTTGTTACGACAAAATCATAGCTTTAAAAGGATTGTTCAAGAATATTTTATCGATTAGCTTAGCGTAATTACATATTGTATGATGAGAGCAATGTTTATCAAAATATGTCTACTTATTAATAATACGTAATTGGCCATAATAATAAATAATGACTACAAATCTGTTTAATGATCGAAAATTAGAAAACCACTAAGAGAAAAAAAAACGAAGAATAATTTTTATATTTTCATATCACTTAGATTTGTCATTACATTTTTGGGTGAGTTCACTTAGCGGAATGCTCACTGATGAAACTCCACAGTCGTCGCATCTTTTGCTTTTTTTTTTTAAGATAATGTGTATTAAAATTATCACAAACATAATACCGCAATTCCGAACGACGCGACGACGACAACACGTCGACGTCAACATTTCGCGCGGTGGGGCGCATACCGTGACTCCTACTTCCGCTCCAGAGGAAATAGAGGCTGTCTGGTACGTCACTCCTCTTGCTACCCGACCTTTAATTACACGCTAAAACTGTGCCAATATTAGGTCAATTACCCCAAAATTTAAGATACTACTAATTAAAATTCACTTCAAGTTACAAAAAAAAAAAAAAGTTTTAACAAAACTTACGTTCTAGGTGTTACGTATTTTTGTAATATTCGTATTCAGTATATTTTTGGCGGTATATAAAAATATAATATAATGGAAACGCAAGAACGATTCAGGAATAATAAATACTGTTGTAGTTAAACTTGACTCTTCACAATCGGTTTCATTAGTTTACAGTCAAACTGATCAAATTATTCATACAAGTAAAATCGAACACTATAACTACAACTTTAAAAATTCAATAAAATATTATATGAAATAATCATGATTACTTTATTGCAAAGTTATTTAAAAAGGTTATTAACCCAAAAAATCAGGTACAAGTTTCTGAACGTATTTCGAGCCAAAACACAATCCGCGCGTGTCATGACTCGCACTTCCGCAGCGGAGGAAATGGAGGCTGCCGGTGACGTCACTCCTCCCTTCCTTCGTAGCGGTATTTCACAGATTCGTAAAATGCCACTCGAGCTTTTATATGGTTAACAAAGCAGGCTGGTTGAAAAGACCGACCTAAATACGGTTACGTGCGTGCATGAGAGAAAAACTGAAAGAGTATTCTGATTTGGAGATTAATATTACTAGCTTTTTTCACTTAAATTTTTAAGTGGCCTTTTCTTTATAAAAAGAGAGTCGTAGACTTTATATTTTTGAGCTTAAAATCCTATGGTAAATTGCCTATTTGTGGGAGTGAAATAAAGCATATTTATTATTATTATTATTGTTTATCTATTATAATTATATATTTAATATAGAGGAGGCAGTTTGCGCCTAATATTTGACTTATATTTTTTTAATTGACCGAGCGAGCGAAACGTCTCCGTTTCAGCTTGGCCAAAATTGCTTTTATATGTCTATTGTACTATAACCACTTGAGAAAAGTTTTAATATTTAAAACCATATAAAGTGGTAATTTAAATTATTGATTAATGATTTATAACATTACGGATAGTGACAATTGAAATCAATTTATCATAGGATTTCAAAATAATTCTGCGCCTACCAAGTAACAAACTGTTCTATGTTATATAGGTATGTAGATATACCAAGATATACCAAGCACCTGCAACAGCCCATAAACCACTTTGTCTTCCGATAAGATCTTCACTTGCAAGCCAACGCCGGCCCATGGTACTCAGTTCTTTGTTTACGCATTGTTCGCTCAGATCAAAGATTGGAAGACATTTTACGATCTAAGCGCAATCGACTAGATCATAAAACACAAAATAAAATAGTGGCTAGTTTGTGTTATTACTATTACACTACCGGGTGTGTTGTAAGGTGTCAATAAGGAGTTAAGTGTCTACTTATTACGTTGTGACACTATTCTCTTTTTCAAAATAGCGTGTAGGTTTTACATTACAACCTTGATAAACAAATAAGTTTAAATTAACGTCATTAACTTTTCATGAAACCTAACTTAACGTTTTAAAATGATTCAGACTTCAGAGTATCAAATACAAAAACCGTAAACAAAAGTAGGAAAGTGGAGCAATAGACAGGAGAAAGAGGTATCGCTGCGGCCGAGATAATTTTAAACGGACCCTTAACTCCGTTAACGGCTCCTAATTTAAAAACAACGAAGCTAAGAAACCAGCACAAGGAAGCCCTTATATAGGAAATAAGTGACTTGCGCAAAAGTAAAAGTTACTTGGTAATTTTCCTGGTTATTTAAACACCTATTTATTTCACTAGCATATTACTTTATCGTTAGCGTACTTTACTCATCTGATAAGATGTATGAGGCCTTATGATGATGACTTTACTTACGAGTAGTGAAGCGATTCAAAGAGCCAATAAAATCGGCAACAAAACAACTATTCAAGATCGAAATTTATATCATTTAAGAATATTAGATATTGTAAACAAATGTAATCTATTTAAATACTGATATAAATAAAACAATCTGATTAAACTCGCTACGAGAGAAAAAATGCGTTCCTTCTCCCGTAGCAACTTGCTACGGCGTAGCAAATTAAAGTTAGATCAAGTTTATTGGATTGTATAATAACTGTTAACGTAACATACCTCCTGACTTCAGGTGAGGTGGGTAGGCTGCGCGACTTCCTACTCTTGCTGTTCTGCCGGGGCTGGCCATGCCCCGAGTTGGTGTTCCCCATCCCTTAAATGTTGGGTCACTGACACGCTATTACCCACATCATAGACGTTTTTACAGTCATTTTCTTGTTGCACGACACTTTAACACAGCGTTTTTTGGTATTTATCTACATTATTTTCACAACACACTTGGATGAGATCGTGAGTATTCTATGCCGTATTCGTTTTACGTATCTAGAATTAAGCTAGTCGTTCGAATTTCAATAACAATATGTCCACAGAAAATCCTCTTATGACTCAGTAAACCCAAACACGTGATTCATGTGGCCACAAATTCCCATATAGTTACCAAAGCTGAATACCTGTCTATATAATACAACCACACGGTAGGTATATCTCCGCCGGGCGGTCGCGAATGCCAATGTTCACCGTCGGTCGAACTCGATTGGAATTTGGGATCGAAGCGGTTGGATGCCATAACTTACTGCCACAGGCTTGTTGTGTAGCTCATTTACCTTTTGTTCCTATTTCAAACAATTAATAGTGCAGAAACAGAATTCGGCTCTTATAAATGACCGTTAGCTGAAATTTTTTGTAAGTTAGAAATTGGGTAGGTATTGTGTATTACAAGAGACTGTAAACCGCAAGAACCTTTAGTAAAATAGACTGTGTTCGGGCTGAGTCATCCATTTCAAAAGATCCTCAGAAAATCTCTAGTTAATCTACTGGCTCCCAAATAAGCGGATTTCCAAAATAACATTTTAAACTCTCGCGATAATAGACCCGTTAATACATATAAAAAGCGGATTTCCAATCAGGAAAACATAAACTCTACTCTAAATTTTAGACGAATAAATCCAACAGTTAAAAGTATTGTATTTGTTTTTCTTCTTAGCGACTAAAAGGAAACAAATTACTTTGATTGCAGTCTGGAGAGAACGATTAACGTTATTGTCTCTTGGTTTAAAGAATTAAAGACAATGGAAAAAAGAGCTATCGAAGCCAACTGCTGTTTCTTAGGTCGTTGACATGACACCTTGTGACATACCTACTAGTGGGAGGGAGGATATATCAATGAGTATTTCTGGAACAATTCTGCAAAAGCTTTATTTTAGTCCGTACGTGCCAGAAATCTTGCTACTCTGATAATATTATTTCAATTCTGCTACTACTGTTATTCTGGTACAAATACAAAGATAATGTCAAAATTTATCAGAGCAGTGCAGGCGCAGCAAATGAGTCGTGGACGGAATATGAACATATTCTGGTCGTTAATCTAACGTTTGAAATAGAACTGAAATATATTTTAAAATTGTTTTAAAACAATATTTACTATCAATCTTGTCATTAAAGTTACTAAAAAAATATCCTCTATTATGAATTATAATATCACCAAGACGATGGGTTCCAGTCACAGTCACTTAAATTCGGTAAATGGGAACCCTGAACTTAAAAGTTCTTTCAACTTGTTATGAGTACGACACTCGACTTGACTGTCTGTATTTTGTTGCAGTATTATGATTTACGAATATGATATTGAATTAATAAAAGTATGCAAAGTTTTCAATAAAATCTACTACGGCGTAGCAAGCGTATCAAAGTTACTACGATGATGCTTAGTTTTGGAATATTGTTTTATTTCCTGTGACATTAATTAAAAAACAATCTTTGGAAAGGTAAAAAATATTACTACGAGAATATTTTTTAATAGAACCTTAGTAATTCGGCTTTAGAATTTTCCTAGGGCAATCATGACAGAAAAGTAAACCACTATTGTCAAAGCTAACGCACGCTTTCCATATCCTTATATGGCGCAGTGTACTGTTCCCTAATGTCGGAATAATCGTGTTCATTATCACTCGTCAAGCCATCCGCGTCCAGTCGTGTCTCATTGTCTGCCCTTAATGCCCTTTGTCCCAAACGAGCTTTTGTGACCAAATAGGAATTATAGCCCTATTATGCTTATGTTTATAGCTTGACGAATTAAGTATTAGGGAACACACCAAGTGGTGAAGGTCTTATCAAAACATTAAGTACAAACTCTATTTTGTTTTTTTTATACAGGCGTGAATAACAGATTATAGTCAACTATCTACACCATACCATACACGGTAGATACTTGAAACTTTATGTCCCCACCAAATAGATAGCACCCCAGGGTTGAGATATGAGATGTCCGCAACAGAGAGAGTGTAGAGAAACTTTTAGATGGGGTGGTGGTGTCAAGAACTAATTATATTGTTTAGCAAAAAAATAGTTTAATATGACAACACCATATTCAATGATTTTATAAAAATATATGACATCCGTTTACCGGTAGCTTTTTAGACACAAAAAAAGCTACCTACCTGGCTTTTCTTTTACTTTTTCGATACAAGAATACTTTGCTTCTGTATTTAAATTGGATAAAAATAAAATAAGAGTTAATTTTAAAGCAACGTTTTATTCCATCACATCTTTACCCGACCGGCGACGCAGGCAAACCAAAAGAAAGCAAGTTTTTAACAGGTGGTGACAAAAAACGTTCTAGATCTACGAAAAATTAAATGTATTCCCAAATGCAAATGAAGGAAATTTTTTATTCAACTTTTTTATCCCAACTCTAATAAAACTTTTTACTGGATAGCAATAAAATACTTAAGGAAAAGAAATATACAAAAATAATGCTGAAATAAATAAAATAAAAGCATTTGGGTGTTGTATAATAAAACGATTGTTTAACAGGAGGTGCGAAGGTTTGACAATAACGATGCGCGAACAAGAAATTGCTACGAAGGCATAAGTCGGTATAAATGCGAGTAAATAATTCATGAGTCACTCAAACCCCGGACAAAAGGCACTAGTATTAGGTGCTTCATGTGCATAATTCTAGGTACTTTTATGTGCATCCGGACAATGCTCAAATAACATACAGAGATCTTTTTCGTGGGACGTTAAGTCGTGCAGAATAAATCTAGATTTGAATGATTCTTTCTGCTTTATGGAAATGTTCTTTGTTGTTTTGGATTTAAAATGTAAAGGTAAAACGTAAGATAGGTATGATTCGGATGCATACAGTAGTGTACGAGTTATTTTGATCACACAAGAGATTCTCTTTTGTCATTGGTTAAATTTTTAATTTGGCGCGTCATTTTTTATCTAAGGCATTCCATAAAATAACCTACAACCCAACCTCTTTCTAACCAGTACACTTATACTTGTTTATTTAAATAAACAAAAAATTACATTATATCACAAAACTTTAAAATAAGAGAAAACTATACCGTTACTCGCCGGTACAATATTATGTGGAAATAAAGAAGCCAATACATAGATATGATACCAATTCTATTGGCACTAACAGAGATATTAAAGATAATATCAGTAATTTTTTTTAAGAAGACCCATAGTTGACACCTAACTCAGGTTCGCATCCATGTAAAGCTGTCTGTGTAATAACGTGGTGGGAGGGAGGAAGTTCGCTAGGTTAAGCGGATTATATGTGGCAGACGGTAAATGCTCTAATATTGGCCCAACTTTGTGCAACAGTTGAACTGGGAGTCCGTACGACCGACATTACAGACGTGCGGTCTATACGAGCACAGAGAGAGTTATGCAAATTTATGTTCAAAGCGTTTTGGAGTGCCGAAAGCAAGGTTGTAGGTGGAACTCGGGATGGAAATGGCAAGGTGTAAAAAACCTAGTATGTTATGACGATCAATTGATCCGGTTACCTATAAAACCAAGTTGATTAAAAATATAAACGCTTGATAGACCAAGCATGTCATCCTTTATCTATATTTTATAAGGACGGACCTACCTACGTGAAGCCCGACTACCGTTAGTAGTGGATGGGGTTGGTTAGCAGGGAATAGGAAATGTCCAGTTTTCGAATGAAATTGGATTGAGCGAAGATGAGACGGGTTATCCTACCCATTGTACACACATTGTAGTTTGGCTGAATTGGACCGTTCGATAGAGTTTATATGGTAACGAACGGGTTATGGTAATTACCAGACCTACTGTCTGTGGAGGATTTTAGAGAGAATTCGGGTAAAGCTAGTTTAATACGATTGGAGGGTATGCAAACTAAATTGCTGGAGGTGTGATAAAGTTTGATCCTAATAATTATAAAACTTGAACCGGCTTCTGCAAACAATATGATGCGTATATTTTAGGCAGAAAAGTACGTAGTATATTATTTGCTCAGTTTCAGAAGCAGAAATTAAATAAATTTCAGATAAGCAGCGTTTGTTATCCAGTTACATAATTTTACTATGATAAAGCATCGCAATGAAAACCAAAGTTAAGGAAGGTTCTTCCTACCAAAGTAACCTCTACCACTAATAATACCTATATTTTCTGAAAAAATTATCAACGCACTTTAGAAATCAAATACAAATTATGAAAATCATACTCCTGCGGGCAAACGCTCTCTCCAGCTGATTCAACGAAAACATTCGGAGTGTTCGCATAAAAGCAAATTAATTAATCCCGAACAATGGTGGGCTATAAACAGGGTGTTTGTGCAACGAGGGAGGCGTGATCCGTCCGCGCGAACACCCCGTATAAGGCACGAGCGATCAGCGATAAGCCGAACCGAGAAAAATTTGTACAGATACATCTGTACAAATTTTTCTCGGTTCGGCTCTCCAGGTTAAACCAGGTTTAATACCATAGGTTATTATTTTTATGCAAACAGGACTTATTTTGTGTTACGCCACACTGTTACGTATATGTATGTAAAACTAATGTCATATTTTGATGTTCAGATGTTTGGATGTTTGTTCCGCTTCTCTTTTACGGCTAAATTAATTACTGAAAGGACAGGGATAAAATTTAGAATAGACACAGTTTGTACTCTGGATTACAAGAAAGGATACTCTTACGAAAAAAGTCTTATTCCCAAAGGAAAAACCTTTCACCGCGGGCAGACAACTATAATTTTAAATAAATAAAAAGAGTAAAGTCAAGTGTGCGATACAATGCGGAATCATATTCCAATTAACATATTCCTAATTCCTTCCTAGTAGATATAATGAAAGCACAAAATACTCTCAACAAGTCACGACCAACAAGAGACAAAAACAAAAATGTTTTTATTTGCACCTTCTTATTTCACGTCTACCTACGCTCCCGAAGCACAATCGAATCTAGCAAGCTATAAATACGGAGCCTGACTAAAGAGGCGTACAGTCTATACGAGTTATTGATACAACTCACGAATGAATAGCAAGAGCAAAATAAACTATTCACATCCAGAGCTGGTGGGTGGATTAAGCTCTATATTTTACGTCTTCGCACTAAAGCTAAATTAGTAACTATCAGAAATGGTTTACGTTTTCTAAGTTGAGAAGGTGTATATGCTTTTTCTGTCTGAAAAAAATAACTATACCTACACAATTACTGAGCTCTCGGTGCGTCTCAACGAGGCTACTGGTGACCGAAGGGCTGGCAGCTTTCTCTCCCAACAAATTAGCCTGGCTATTCAGAGAGGAAACGCTGCCAGCATTTTGGGAACTATGCCTCGAGAGGACGCACTGAAGGAGATATTTTATATTTAATTGTATATTGTATATAGTTGTATTAATTTGTCGTTGTAAATAATTTTTGTTCTTTTATAAAATAAATGGTTTTTTTTTTTATATTGTGAGACATAATATGCAAAATAATAAATTTAACCTGGTCATTACTCAAGACAATAAAATATTTAAAAAAATTATCCAGAGTCCAGAAATCTAGATAACTCGCTTCTGAAATCGTCGGGTTCATTCGGTCATGCATCCTCTTGACCCCTGACGTAATATATGACTAGCCCATAGCCTGGCGGTCGAGGTAATGAAGGATCACCATAAATCATGGGGAATAGCGACGCGATTCAGTGTGCGTTGCCCTTACGCTAAAAATAGCCGGCTTGTTCCGTAGACGGAATCATATTAACAGTTCAGAAAAGACGACTGCTATTTTTGGACTAAATGTATTAAAATTACCTTATTACATTGAATTGAAATCTAATAACATTACCTATATATTTTTGAAAAGCCATGATTTAATAAAAATATTATCAGCACTCGAAAAGCTTCATAAATTTTTTTTCGAAGATCGTTAAAACAAAAATTTATCTACATGATTTAAAGTTATGGCCGGTTTACACGTACATATTAAGTTGTCAAGTAGTTTTAGTTAATTTTTAGTTAAATGCGAAGTGCGAAGTGAAATATATTAATATATATTATTATATAGGTATATATAAAAATATTAATCATTAAAAATAATAATAATATAATATAAAAAAAAAATATAATATTAATAATATAAAAATAAATATTTTATTATACTTTATTATTGTTTTTATCATATTTATTACAGATTTGAATTCGCTGTTGATCGTCCATCTTGGGCTAACTAAAGAGCTTAACTACTAAAATGACGTGTAAACACTTACTTAAAATTAAGTCGCTTAAAATTTAGTTACTACTTGTCAACTTAATACGTGTAAACCAGCCGTTATAAAGGATCGAAATAATCTCCGCTCAATATATTTTCGTATCTTTCTGAAATTAAAACCAGTTGTCATTAAATTTTTTTTTATAATCAATAATATGCATGAGTATTCTTATCGCTTGCACTGGCCGTTACGCAGCGAGATCCCGCACCATTATCTGAACACCGTTAATAACAATAATAAAGGCATTTGTGTGAATGTCCAACTGCGAAAAATCAGAGAGCCTGCTTCTGTGAGTGGCCACTTATTTGCACAGTGCATACTTTGATTTCTTTTTGTTCCGTCAAATTAATTACGGTGTTTTTAAAGCATTTAACAAGTTTGTTTTTGATGATTTTGATTACTCCTTGAATCACTTTCATCATTAGGTACTTTAAACATACAAAATACAGTCTTTTGCATTATCTACACATTTATAATTTTTTCATTACAGCAGCTTAACGTAGAGCTGCTCTACATGCATAAATAATACCAAGTCTACGAGAATTTGCAAATCCATACAGCAAATAGAGAGTTTGATTCCATTTTGCATTTGAACCAGTTTGTAAACAGTCACATACGATTACGGTGAATCCTAGGAGCTTCGACTTTCCCGATATATTTTCATTAGAGTTTGTATATACCTGCAGCGAGGTGACGCTAAGTCAGATTTATCACTCCGCCCCGGTCTACCCTCGGCGCACTTTTTGAATGTCACTCAAGACGAATTTCCAAGTTTTCGCGCCCTCGCGGTTTCGTGAGTGAATATTATATTTTTGCAAAACAATATTCAAGATACTTAACGACTTACTTATGTGACTTTTTTTACTTTTCTTACTAATTGTATCAAGTCTTTTTAAATTGTGCATAAACCGATAAAAAATGAGTAATAAATAACTACGTTACTTGATAAATATGTCATTTTCGGAAAAAGAAAAAATATTAATTATAGTGCCAATCTGTGCTCATAATTACGAAACTACACGTAGCCAATGTTATAGTAATCAACAAATTAATCATAGTAAGGTATAGAAGATAAACAGTAACATGAACATCGAAAGCCCACGCATTCTGTGAGGCAAATAACTAATTAGTTCCAAACTATGAACGCGCGTAGCATGGCCAAAAGGGTCTCGATCCATTTGGCTATGGGCATATCGATTATCCGTGTGAACTATTGTTTGGGAGAGTCGGGGCGCAGAATCCTAGGGGAACCTCCCTAACCGCTCCCTCTACCATATCCACACAAACAAACACACTGTTTAACTCGCATTCTAACTTTTTTACGACAATAGGACACTAAAACGTAATAAACTTGTTACTTAATAGTTACGCCGCTGTAAAACGAAATTTGAAAAAATTCAAGTAGTAACACGCTACTCGTAAAATGAAATGTTTGTGTTTTTTACGACCGTAAGTGTACGAAAGCTGCCGAGCTTAAATTTGATCGGGCTTTTAGTTTAAACCTAAATAAAGTTAGTTGTTATTTAAAACGACCAATGTCTTAGTTTTTCCATTTTAAATTAAGCCACTTGATTAAATTAAATGGGGAGTAAATTATTTATGTTAACAGAATCTGGGTGCACGGCAGTGCCCCGTCAAGTTGAGTAAAAAACACTGTTGTACTTGTACCATCCTTTTCCCGAAGCAACTCAGTGTCTCTTTGTTGGGGTTATTGTTTTAAAACATTTATGACAGGTAAAGTCTTTATCGAGGCCACAAAGCAGTTTGAAAAAGCAGGGCTGAAGGGCACTATTGGAACTAAATGATGATTATGATAACGCAATGCTTTCGTGGTATGAATTTATCGGTACCGCCACGACACGACCACTTCTAATCTGAAATCAGTAAATCTTGCTGAATAATATGCCCACATTTGACAGTTAAATGAGCACGTAGTATTGTAATACTACGTGCTCCGTGCTACGTGCTCCAAAAAAAAAAAATGAATGCAACAGGCAAAATCCAGATTTGCGCAAAAGGAATTTAAATGCAACTTTATAGCTAAGTTGAGTGCGGGGTGTTGCATTGCAGCTTGCAGATAAATGCAGTCGAATGACGCCCACGCGACAGAGACTGGTTCCAAGTTCCAAGTCGCGAGCGCAATGTGGGCAGACAACGCGAATCGCAGTGCATTTGCATAAAGTTCTAATACAAGGAAATTTTAAGTTAAATAAACAAGAGCTTTAAATGCAACGGCGCGCGGCGTTTTGTCGATACCGCAAAGCTTTTCAACGAGGTTGATGAATAAACTTTTATAGGGAACAAAGTGAAAGGAATGAATGGCATATCTACATTCAAACGTAATTTTGATAAATAATATATTTTACATTTAATTTTATTTAATTGAGCAATTGGAAATGCGTTTTCTGTTTCAGTATTATTAGATTTGCTTTTGCGACAACACATTTTAAACTAAAGTAGGTAAGTAACAAATTTGTAAAGTTCGTATTTTATGAAAACTAAATATTAAATATTTTTTAATGTAGTTAAACTACTTAGTTAGACTTTGTATTTAAACCAACAAATTCGCGTTATCATAGTGAAGTATTACAGGTTATCTCATAATAAAGTATGCGCGCAATCCTGTTCACAATCGCGAGTCGGAGCGATTAAATCTTTAGACCAGTCTGGTCAGGCCGGGCAGTCTAGTTGGTCTATAGAAGTGGGCGTCCGACCAGCCGACCGGGATTGTTGCCTGGGGATATGCACAATAGTAATCTGTGGAGTGCATAGCAGGAGCTTAATATCTTGAATAGGTACTTACGACACCATTTGCAGATAAATATAGATAGTTAATCGACAGTTACATTACTTTAAACTATTATAGCTTTTTTTTTTCAGTTATATTTGTTAATCAAAAGACGTTCTGTAATCTTTTGGAATAATTTCTCTAGTAGAATTTAAGGTGTAGTGCTTTTTGTTTATTATTCGACCGATATCAATAACAGCTGCTCAATATTATCTTCAAAATAATTGAGACAGGTAAATTGTTGTAGTCTCTCAGCCCAACAAGCTTCATAATGCGATAGTAACTGTGAGATTATCTATCTTTGCCTCGAGTGGTTCTGCCCACTCCAGTTCGACACTAGCACGTTTTGCAGTCTACACTGCACGACTTATATTACCGCAATAGTGAAATAAATTAAACTACCCACAATATCTCCCTTCAGCCGCATCAATTTTAATACCAGAATTATAGAATCATTAAAGAACACATGAACATTCACTGTTAACTTGTTACCGTCGTTGTATCAGAAAAGAATAGCGATTAACAAACCAATTGTCATTGATATTGAATTCACACTTTCAAATTACATGTACTTGGTAAGTTCTCGTTAAGTCACAGTTCAGCACGAAACGTGAATCACGCACATAAACAGAACGACTAGCTAGAACTAACTCCGAATGCGGCATGAAATGTAAACATGAGCCATCGTTGGTGCTTAACCGAACACCACTTCACCGGCTATAAATACATAAGGAGAAGTGAGCTTTGCGGACGATAAACAATAACCTATAACGCGATTGTCACAGCGATACGGATACGAATGCGCGCGAGTGAACGAACGCGTGCGACGACGCGACACGCGACTGCGCGCACGACCATTGCATCCGCGTGACAAAACACAACTCAGAAACTCGGAAAGCGCAAGGGCCTTCGCCCCTTCCAAATCCGTGATCGCGCGGGATGCAGTCGAGTAAAGCGCGCCATTCACTCACCGATACACATTTGCCGTTTAGGGGAGCAGGCGACCCTCCAACACAATGACGGATGGCAAGGCATTCTCATTTCGCCATGAAAGAGCAAAAACGGAACCATTTGAGGTAAATGTTACACGTAAGCAAACTTCTTCAGATCCTCTGAATAATAATAGAACTCATCAATATAAAGTAAATTGTTCCGATTTGTAAGCAATGAACGCTGCATATCAGTAATCTATTGATTGAATACAGCCAGTCCAAAAGTCAATTTCCGCGTAGATCATTCTGCACTTCAATGAATAAAGTTTTCATCTCGGTCGCAAAATTATTCTTTCAAGTTTTAGTAGCCAACTCCAATCTGCCAAACAGGACGGTGAATGGTTCCCTCGATAGCTAGTATGAAAAACTGTCGGCACGAGTGCCATCTGCGCGCGAGAGGGGCCCCTGCATTAGAGGGACGGTATTATGCACTGGGAGGGTCGCAGTTCGCGGCTTATCTCGTTAAATCACCCGGCCACGTGAAATAATTTACACAGGACCGAACAGTAAACAGCTTCCGGAGATAAACATATACTCCACCTCCTATTCCTATAGATACTTCCGCGACACCGTTTAACAGCAATTTAGATTGCGATGTCGTTTACTGAGAGTTTACTTTGGGGTGCGAAGTATTTACTTCGTTCAATATAATTAAACGACGAATTGACGAAATGGAATGTTTCATCTATGGCAGATTTGCGTCATTAACTATTTGCCTAAGAACAAATAATTTGCACTTTGTCGTAATTGCAAAAGTGTATTTATGTAAAATATTACATAAATGTCAAAAGACAAAAATTTTAACTGTGAAAAACGATGTTATTATATTAATTACAGCAAAGGAACTATTTAAACATTTGTCATCTTTTACAACTTCCTGAAACACGTGAATTCGTTTAAAATTGTAATCATTTAAATGTTCCTGCTGCTCTCTCGCATAATCCCCGAAATATTTCATATTGTAATACATAATGCGAAGAGGGTGCGTGCGGGTCCTATTGCGTCACTATGAATTTATACTTATCGATAATGACGTCTATATCCATTACATTAGAATAACGACAAAACTATTTTATTGTGCCAGTATCATTGCATTAGTAACTTTGTGCCAGTAAGCACTATTACATTAACAAAGTTTTAAAATAAAATAAAATATATTTGAGGTTTTTTTACTAAAGGTAATTTTATTTTCGTTTTACACACATCAATTTCACAATCACGATCCATTAGATAACTCATTTGCCAATAAAAACTGTTAAAACATTTTCCTATAACAGTTGAAACTCGGCATCGGAAACTATGCGGAAACACTTCAACATTGTTGAGACTAATTCCCCTTTCTAAGCCAGACTAAACTATTCGTGGACTCGGCTTTATAGTCTGAAAACATCACTGATTGATATGGTAGACGTGAGAATATGAGTTACACTTTGTTGTCTCGAATTTATAAATAACTTTCTATTTTATTTATAATATTTATTTTATAACATCATAATTTGGAACCATTCTCCATTTCCTGAGTAAGATTAAAATATTTTAAAGTAGATAATAATGCTGTCAGTAGCCGAATATAACTGTTAGTACTCTAATAAGATATAAATAAAATAAAGGGTCTAATGATCTATTTCATGCACAAACATAATAACAATTACAGGACATTTTAAGACGAATAATGTAATGCTGCGAAAATTAAATGTATTTACAATTCGCAGTTTTTCATCCTCCTGTATATTAAATTGAGTAGGTCATCTTCAGTATGTAACCTAAAAAATTTAAAAATAAAATACTATCAAGAAGTTTTTACTTAGGTTACGTTCAGGTGAAGTATTTTTATCAATTTAAGAGTCCTAACTAGAAGCTGGATGGATCGGATCACCGGTCAACCGAAGCATTGAACTCATAAGGCGCAATTTACGAGGACATAAAGAGTGCAGTTTAATAAGAGGAATTTTCAACAGGGCTGCCGCCTCACGCCGATCGGCCGTGGCGTCGTCGTAAACCAACGCGCTGACGGCCGTTTTTGTTACGTAAAGGGAGGTTTTCAGGCCCCTTTTAGCAATTGCGAAAAATAATGTGAATCGTAATCTAAATTACAATGGTATTTTCTCTGAAATTGCAAATACAGATAATAAAAGTTAATCTGCATGAAGTTAAAATTTGGGGTAAGAGTTCAGAGACAATACTATCATAATGTGAGAATAGCTCAACACGTATAGTGTTTGAGCTAATTTTACTAACTAAATTTTATTTTTCAGTGTCAGTGAGAAAAGAAGTTGCCATAGAGCAGTCGATCAACGTCTTGTTCGCATCATGTTTATAATATTTTTTCTCCATACGTAAGTGGGCTCTCGTTTGTTGACAGAGCGGTGAGGCGATAGATGAAGTGGATGCTGGATAAACAAACTGTGACATGACGCGGCTGCCGAACGGGTGATCGCGTGTATTCAGATCAAACGTTACTATTTGGGCACCAGTTTTAGTAAATAAGCAGATCTTTTTGGATTTGTTTGTGTTTCACTCACGGAGTCGGGTACTAACTTTATTTTATATTTTAATAATCAACAGCATATATTTTATATTTTAATAATATACGTCCCCACCGAGGGGCTCGAGCCTACCCTGAGTTTGGGCAATTAGGCCTTAGTCGACCACGCTGGCCCAGTGCGGGTTGGTCGACTTCACACACAACCTTTGAATTTCTCCGCAAGAGTGTGCAGGTTTCATCACGATGTTTTCCTTCACCGTAAAAGCGTCTAATAAACGTACATATTATGAATTTAAAATTCGAAAACACATTGGTACGTGGTGGTGGGGATCAAACCCGCGTCTCCCGGACGGAAGGCAGCGGCCCTAACCACTAGACCACCGACGCTCTCGTTTTTAATATGCTTGGTTTTATTTTTAATTAATGAAAAAACGTATGAACCTCATAAATTGTGGATAAATTTAGTTCCTCAACATTTTTATTCGCATACCTATCTATGATCACGACACATTTATTAATGCTGTATTGCGTGCAACCTATGAACCAACTAAGGCTCTGCTTACTCCTTTAGCTATAGGAGCGCAACTTTACTGAATGTCTGTGTCTAAACTGAAGTCACATCTTATAATCTCGGAAGCCAGCTTTTAAATTTATACTCTATTCTCTGATCGCGCAACACAATATATCATTTGGTATTCGTATTCAAGCTCTTGCACTGTTGCAGACGCCATAGAAGGAGTGTCCCTTTAAGGAAGGTAGTCCCATTGTGGCGAGCCTCCACGTACGTTCACCCATGGGAATAAAAACTGGTGGCAGCTCAAAAATATTGATTTGAGAAGCTGAGGCTCTCACTTTTGATGCTAAACTTTGAAAGTATCAATAGGAAGGTAGTCAATATGTATGAGTATCAGATTGAACCCAAGATTAAAATAATGCTGTGAAAGTGCTATAAGGCCGCTGTAGACTGTAGAAATGATTATAGGTCCCTTTCAATAGAATCCGGCAATAATATAAACAAGATAATTTTTTGACACTAACTGTACAATGATTAAAATAAACTTATTTAACTTTCAAATGCATCAAGCTTAGCCATAACAATCACGACATAATACCACACAATAAAAATTAAAACCCGTTCTCCTCAAGCAAGCAATACACATTTTGACCGCACGTGCGCCGTCGGGAGCTCGCGGCAATCATTCAACCGCGGAGGCAACGAAATGACAAGCAGACAAACAATGGCGCGCTCGTCTTTTGTCGTGAGTCAGGACCTGACGTGACATCCGAGCATTGTCTGCTTAATCAGGGAAGCATTGACCGAGAGTCCCGAGATCCCGCGTCGAGTGTCGTGGAACACTCCTGTCATTGTAAACAAGGGTTCGGTTTCTTTTGCTGGAGACGCTTTTTACAGGGGTCTAAAAAGATCCTACATTGTTAGTTAATTAGTTTTTTTAACAAATGTCTTAAATGAAATTGATGATTATGAACGAAAGCTGCGAAGAAAAACATTGCTATCATGCATCGTGTGTAGCATTGTAATCTTACGGAGGTATCAGTATCAAGTACCTATTGTCTACACATTCATAGTCAAGTTTCAGATGTGCTATGAATGAAAGTGCTCTTGGAAAAGCGATATAAGATCGGAAACTCGTTACGAACTGCAGTCCTTCGAGAAAATGTACTGAAATAGTCTCGTTTACTACAACTTCGAAGCATTGAACTGCAGTGCGCTGGCTATTCTTGCCACGAGAGAGTTGCATGGAAATACAAAACACGGGTCTTTGTTTACTAACATAGAACATGAGTAAACGTGTAAAACTGAGTATCATCTCGGCAGCACGCCAATATAGAGGGCGCAACCAGAAATAGAGGTGTCACTGGACAACCAGAGAATTATGGCGCTGCGCTAACTCCTGCGGTAGGCATTTCCGATCTTCCGTTATATTAACCACTCAGTTTAGAGACGCTTCTAACCACGGACCGTTTTATACTCGGTCTGGTGCATTTCAATTTGGAAGCGTTATTATCCAGAAGTGGATGCACTTGGAAAGTGAACCTATTTATAAACGCCACTTGCGGCAGGCAGGCAGGGCTGCTGTTCACTTAATCTCGTCTAGCTTTAAAGTGCTTGTTAATTTGTTGGGCTGATTAGTGACAAATATTAGATGGGTCGCTCTCATCTATTTTCTTTACTCCTAATTTACCTAGCCAAATGTAGAGATGGACATTTAAAGTTCAAATGATTAATGTTCTTAATTATATGAAGAGGAGTCAATCACTTGAAGATTAGAGAGATCGCAAATTGTTGCTGTAAGACGTATATTATACTAAGACCTATACGTATATTATACTAATTAAATGATACTCTATAAATTAAATTCAATCTCTTCTCGCCAATATTCCTGGCAACTAGGTACTTACTTATGGTTCAATATTGGTCCGATGCCGAGGTCTGGTGAGGTGCTTAGGTCGCATCATATGTTATATACACAACAGCAGCGTTGAGAAATTACTGTTTTAGCAGTTAACAACTACTAGGTACATTCAATCTCCGTAGCATAATATTAAATAATGCTCGCAGTTTTAGTCTAAGTTTAATTTCAGAAAACTGTAAAATTAATAAAAAATACCTAAAAGGATTCTCATCCGTTCAGTATATGCTGGCTAAGTTCTGAGCCAGAAAGATATAATTTGTCATCGAAACGCAAAGATGAAGAAGAGTCTATACACTAAAGTTTTAAGTAGACCGACCGACTCTACTGAATGAAAAAAAAATTATCCCATTTTTAAACGACTCTACATTTTAGAATTGTTGACCATTAATGTGCCAAGTTCGTAACAATTTCATAGAATCTATCATACATTCTCTTGAAAAAGTATGCATAAACAATGTAGAGCCTATCTTAAGTCCAGTATAGTAAAATACAATAAAGCGCCACCTACAAGGCGATAGCTATACTAATATCACAAGCAGCTCTTTAGAAAATCCGCTACTCGACACAAGGTGGCACAGTAATAGGTAAAGTTAGAAGATTTTTTTAAATAAAAGTACAATAAACATTTCAGTAACATGCAGTTAAAATTAAAAACAAAATTCTTACCTGTTTGCTGTTAATGTCGTCATTTCGATGGAGTTCCCGCAGGCTGTCAGAATTTCATCACTGCTGCCACCTGTGATCCGTTGGACAGAGCTCAAAGACCCATCGTCGCCAGAGTTTTTGCCGACATTCGATGCATTACCGACAGATGGCGTTGTTCGCTGTTTTGTAGCTTGTTTATGTCTGCTGAGTGCGAAAAACAGCGCCAATACCGCCTTGAGCTTCGCGTCTCGGATGTCGACTGCAGTCACTTGCTCCAAACCTTGAACTTTTTGGGCGTGGAGGAAGTCCAAACAGCACTGGACGTTTTCCAACTGCAGACAACAAGAAAAAGAAACTAAACAAGTAACCCAACATGTAGAGACGATGTATTGGTAGAGATTGAATTAGTTGGTTTGATTGGTGTTGGTGTAAATTATTTTGATTTATTTTTTATTTAATTATGTAGGCACGGGAAGTTATAAGTTAATAAAATGTGAATTATGAGTACCGATCTGAAAAATAATTTTCTTTGCGACGTGCCTATGCCAACATCTCTTGAAAACTGAATTTTGCAGTCAAGTGATTCAAGAAAACGTAATTAAGCGCAGGACGTTTTGCTACATTGTCATGATGCGTGTGCGCTCTAAAACCACCATGCGTCGCGTACAAAGTGAGTTTATCGCTCTGTATCAGTCCTTGAACAATAACGAGACACCGCCCCGGCCGGTGCCAATACGTGACATTTTTATACGTCTCTTACATAATTATCAGCCATAGTGGCGATGAGGACGAGCTTTGAACCAGCTTTGGATATTATAATGACGCCAGTCCCAACGGAATATTTATTTTTAGTTTCATTCGAAATAAAAGGTGACCAAAATTATTATAAATTTTTCTAGGTGACCGGATTGACCGTGCTAAATGTAAGTGTTTTCCTTATAGATCGACGTGATTTTAACATAGAGATAGTTTATGTGCCAAACTGAATAACGTTTTTCCACGGTGAAAAATAGTTGTATGTCGTAGAGAAAGATGTTCGTTCTCCAATTGCAGTGAAAGATTGGCATGAAGCATTGAACCTTGGAAGAAGGACCAATATACACATCCGAATTGATTAGTACGAATTTCTTGATGTGCGGTACACGCACTGAAGGTGTTATTATTATGAGCAATAAATCAACTCCGAACCATAAAAGATAAAGCCCTACTTGCCTTAATAGATTAGGCCACACAGGCCTAGTGCGGATAGGACAACAATTAAACTCATTGATTAGAGATACCTTTGAACTATAAGATGAAAATAACCGGGTACTGAAAAAAGTACTTACTACGAGTAATAATGCACGTTGTTCAGGATATGAGTTTATAGTTTATTTTGGATTGGAGTTAACTGATATTAACATTTACATAATTTTCCAGTGCGGACTCCAATAAAGTTGCATATTATGATAATAACTCATTCTGCAGTTTCGAAACGGTTGCGCCGGCGCCGATCCATATAAGGCGTAGGTCACAGCGCAACCCCGGGCTGTCCAGACCGGCCAAGGTTTTCATTAAAGGATTTCCAAAATGATTAGGTATTACTAAGTTTATGTACAATACTCTTTAAACAACGAGTACTCGTAGGTAGCTGCTTGATATTCAAGATAAGTCACCATCTACTGGATATTAAATCAAATCAACGGCCCGTTACAGTACACTGCTGGACTATGAGCCTCCACCACTTAAGTGGAGGGTTTTGCCATAATCTCCACGCGCAGGTTGGAGATCGCAGATTAAAAGATTACTGTATCAGAGAGCGCTGCTGCCCGTTCCCTGTTCAATGTGTAGTCCCTAAGTCGCCTCTTACGACACCCATGGGAATAGTAGGGGTTGGTGACAAATGTATTCTACTCTGCCGTCACCACATGGATATGAAATAAAAACTACAAAAGGTTTTTAAAATCTACATTATTAAGAGGTGCAGCATAATTTGAAGTGTTTTACTTCAATAGCTATTTACCCGCAATAGGTCAGTGGACTTAATGGCCCTTATTCAATGCAGCCCTGGATTGGGTCATTTAATATTAAAGAGTTATAAAGTTTCTTAATTTCGACAAAGTTTTGTGAACAAAGTGTTTATTAATAATCCCTACCTTCTCCTTATCTAAATAATATATCTGTGTCACAATAATGTTGCAATTTTTACAGTTAAGTCTTCGTGTTGAACGTGATCACGAACATAAATGCTCGAAAACATTGCATTCGTGCTATAGCTATTACTGTACAAATCCGTACAATGTAAGTCAAGATTATGAATGACTAGCGATCCGCCCGCGGCTGCGCTCGCGTTGTGTACCGATTTTCCCGAGGGAATAAAACCTTTTCCCGTATTCTATGTGTCCAAGGTACTACCTATCTTCATTCCAAATTTCATCCAAATCCTTTCAGTCGTGAAAGCGGAGTAAACATCCAAACATCTGAACATCCAAATATATTGTCACATTTATAATAGGAAGCTTTGTAGTCGTTAATATCAAAAAATCACAGACCACGGAGCTAGAATTATTGTAGTGAATTATTGTTGTTATTGTTTTGGGTCAACGGTCAACTCATAACTAGGAACTAATATACTGGAGCTTATTAATCATATAAATATCTATAACAAATGTTTTTCCTTTGAACTGAAAGTAATTTGATAACCGTGGCTGCGGTTTATTGTAAAAACTAAAACATTGCAAATTAGGTAGTAAGGAATATTATCTAAAACCACCAGGTTATATTTTTTCCCGGACGATTGCAGAGCATGAAGGACGCGGGTTTCACCTTGCCACACCTGGACGACCTGGTGCGTGCCTTCGTCTCGACACACCAGATTTGAATATTTTTAATATTTCGTTAGTTGTATTAGAGATCAAACACAAATCTTATAGAGATTTTTACCTTACTTTTCGGGTGTGAAGGTGAGAACCTTGACGGGAAAATTGAAAGGTTTAGAAGCCCAAGAGAATTTAGTTTAGGAATTTAGTTTAGGTCGATTGTCGGTCAACTTTTTCTCGTGGCAAGCCGATATCCTATCATGCAGACAATTTCATTAATGTATTTTGACTTATTAAATTGGCAAGTCAAACCAAATAGCATATTTAGTTTAAGAATTTGATACAGTTATTTTTTGAGATGTTTACGTACATTTTCGTTCCATCATCATAACATTTTATCTTTAGGTATATGCATTACGAACGAGCAAAAATCTTTGTTAATAATATGGTCACTGAGATTATTATAATATTATCTTTAGTACCAATAAAATCACATTAAAAATAATTCCTTTCGCAGTGGGACTGCAAAAAAGTGATCTTAATTTGGTCAAGTTCCCGCAGTTCTCGTAATTCTCGATTGCGTATAAATTAACCCTTTTTATTTTTTATTCGGTCGTTTATTTTGTCATTAGCTGTTGCGGAGGATTGCGCGAGTCCAATCCGGTCCTTCCAGGGTTGTCTGACTTCAGACTTTTCTAAATATGATGAAAATAACAACCATTATTATAACTTTTTCAGATAATATCATCTGAACAAGTAACTTCTTTAATTAGGTATTTACGTAGTCATATTCAATTTGTTTGTACTTCGGGTTCTAGAAAAGATTTTCCTCTACTCTAAGGTTACCCTAAGAACAGGCGGACTTATTGATAGCTAACTTATCAATAAGGCCGCCTGTCTGTATACTCTACTACATCTTGTGTGTATTTTTGTTGGCTGTATTTCTTGTGTGCAATAAAGTATATTCTATTCTTTGCATTGCAAGAAATGAAACACTTTTAAAAAATTCCTTGTGTGATAATATAATATTACTTGGGGTTGTAGACAAGTGTGGTATTATAGAAACCCTATGTCCAGACAGGCAGCGTCGCGCCGCGCCAGTCGTGCACGCAGGACCTCGACACACATGCGCCGGCGCACCGTGACCCGCGCCCTACTAACGGGATGCACTTGACTTTCAGCTCTTACGTATGTGCACGTATGCATATAAGCAAGTACCTACTCAGATTGCATCCGAGATAACTCGGCGGGTTTCGGCACCGGTCGCCATAAACAACAGAGGCTCTTGTTTAAAGGCTATAAAGGTTAAGTAGTATTTTTAGCTGCAATCTCACGGTGATGGCAATCGACAGTAAAATGTTTAATTCAAAAGGAGTCATTCTTATTTGTGGTGAAGGCATACGCTCTCCTTTCTGTATTTTTTTTTCTTGAAATTTAATACCAGCCATCAGAATAGTAAGTACATTACGATACAAGGATCGTAGGTGGCATGTTACAAACGAGCTGACTTTTGTAAGCCCGAGCCCCAGGATATAAAATCTATGATCCGTGTATTGTACGACGCTTTTCAATACACTTGTGAGAAAACTGATAATAAATAATTAAATTGAAATGGTTAAAAAAAGGTACATACATAGTACCCTACAAAAGCTATGATACTACCAGGTTATATTGATCATGTAAAAGTTGTAAAAACTAACCTTTATTATATCGAGCACAGTTTGCGTATCCTTACTATTCACATTTATCATTAAATATCAACACTTAATCACTCACAAAACAACATTCAATGTAAAACAATTAAATGAAAAATTTTACAAACTTGGCGCCAACTACAAAACGACAGTTTGTTTCTTTTTTATGAGCATAATTCCGGAGAAAAGGCTCTGGTGGACATTCAGCCTCTACGAAATGATTCTTTGATAATTTTATTTTTATAATTAACATATTACTGGCTGGTAATATTTTTGATACAATTCGTTGAAATAAAAAAATATAAAATACTTTCTCTTTGTATGAATCGATTTGAATATTTTTTATTGTCAAAATGATCCTGGCTGAATAATAATTTTGAAAACCCTAGAAAAAAATTGTAATAAAATCGCACTACACGCCTCGTGAGTTCAATTTTCGAGCAAGGTGTATTGAAAAGATATTTTTTCACCTCTCCACTAGTCTCCACCTTGGAAAGTTGGCTTTTAATGCCCGAAAACAGGGTCGAAAATAGCTTATTCATTTCTAGACATGCAAACCATTCTCATATCTAGAGAGGAGAATTAGTTTGAATTTCGAACATTATCTTACACAGGAAATAAGTTTTCATATACCTGCGCGTAAAATAATTGACGTAAGGCATTTTTTTTTTATTGGGTGTGTTCCAAATCAAACTTTCAGCGCCGTCAGCAGCAATCAGAAAACCAAAAGATTGTATGGGTTTCGCCTGCCTTTAAGTGCGCTAAAATCGATTTAAGCGCGTCTCGGAACGCAGGGATAGGTTTTCATACAATTTTGGAACGCACCCTAAAAAAACATAACCTAAAAGTTTGTTTATTGTTTTGGTTTAAAAATTTAAAAGAATTATGATGAAATACAATAATATAATCACATCTTATAGAATTATATCTAAAATAAGAGAACTCTTGTACATTTTTAAGTAACAATATTCCAATATTTATGTAGGTAAGTAAATAGTTAAATGATTTCCTTGCCGGAACAGGTGAAAAATAATGTGTTGGGTTTGAGAGGAATCTTATTCTCACCTCGAACCTTGGAATCCCTCGCGAGCTTCAGGAGTCTAGTTTTAGAAACACTCGCTTCGCTCGTGCTTCTTTTACAGACTCCTTCGCATGCTCTGGATTCAATATCAGTTCTCTGAGGAAAAATCAACATTCCTCTCTTACCTAACAAATAACTATTACCTATTAGTTCTGTGGATCATTGGCTCTTTCTTCACTTAATGATAAAATTTTATTATCTTCATTATGTAAAAAAATGCTACTTATTACAAAAATATAAACACTTTCATGTACTTTTTAATTTTCTGCTGGTTATACCAGTAGTGGTGTAAACGTTTTATTTTTTCTATTAAGGGCCGTAATACATCACGATAAGGGCTCGGGACCCTCGGGCTGGACAGTGGGAGATAGGGAGGAAGGACACAATGCGACTGTCACGGTTTGGTCACGCGAGAATGTGACACAGGTTCGGTGGCGCAACGATCGTGTAATGGACTGTTATATTATTATGTGGTAATGGTTTATTATGGTGCCAGTAATGAATACGACTCGCTTAGTGTTTATAGTTTTTCAGATGGTTGCCGTGATTTTTGTAAGATAGTCGGGGCGGACGTCGCACGAGTACTTACCTCATATCTTCTCCCCCCACGTCTCCCCCACGCTGAACCCTGGCAGACAAAAAAAAACCTACATATTTTAGGTCTACTTTTCGTGGAAAGTGGTATTTTTCAGTAACTCGATGAAGTAAGTACCTACTCGGCCGACGACGGCCGCCCAGACTAAGAAGTATTGGAAACAATATTAGTATACCTTGGATTTTTAATAGAGATTTATTTTGCAAGTTTTTGTTTGATTAATGGATATTTACTTTTTATTAACTTTACCACCTTACAATGTTGCAGACCAATTCCTTATCGCTCAACTTAAACGTTTCAGTGAATTAATTAAAATTTTAATTAAATCTCTTAACAAAGCAATTCATAAACACGACTTTTTTAAAACTCGCCTTGTTGTTAAGGTCAACTTACACTGAAATTACTCGAACGAAACATACCGAGATCGAATGTGTAAGAGTAACGTAACCCAGTGACATTATCGGGCCAGTTTATGTGAAGGGTCGCATTACAAGAGATCCATTATCATGCGAGTTCTCTCACCTACCTATAGGGTCATTAAACACTTTCTCTGGTATTTAACTTTGTAATGTTTTTTGAAAGTTGTTTAAAGTCATTATTAAAAAAGTTATAGATACAAGAACTGCCGAAAAGGCTCAGTGACGTTTCTTGAAGCTTTGCACCTTTGCTTTGCTCTCTCGCACATCCTTATCGGTTTGCATCATCTATTTCAATAAAAATAAGATTACGGTAGAGTAAACTGTATGTATGTATGTGTATGTATGTAAACACTTTATTGCACAAAAGTAACATTACAATAAGAAGTCACAAGGAAAGTACTGTAAAGGAACTGTTAGGTATTTATTGAGTTAGTTTTGTACCTACACGTTGCGTTCATGCGCTAGAGTTTGTGCACATTTGCAGAAACGTCACTGGAGGTCCATTGGTTTGGTCTGTGGGACGAACCTGAAATATGCCGCGTACCAGTATTCTTACTAAGTAATATTATAAACGCGAAAGTTTGTATGTATGGATGTATGGATGTTTGTTACTCTTTCACACATAAACTACTGAACGGATGAAATTTGGAATAAAGATTAACACATAGGATACTTTTTACGGAAAAAAGTCTTATTCTCACGGGAAAATCGTACACAACGCGAGCGTAGCCGCGGGCGTACTCGATCTTATTGATGAATCTCTATCCACCTAACTCCATTATAAATATAAAGAGAACTAAACTTTTATTTTGAGTAAAATAACTAACAAAACCATGAGCTCGATAGATATTCATAAATATAGTTACGTCCACTAAACTAAAGCAAACACGAGTGCTAGTAATAAATCTGTCGTACACGGAACAAATTAGCCCACTTATATTTCGGGCAGCGGAGACGAGGTGGTACTACTTAGCGGAACCAATCCACAAATGAGTGGTCGTTTTGTTCTGAACGGTACTTTGTATGACAACATTGTAAGTTCCTACTGGAGCACCGTGAGAAATGTTTAGAAGCTTTTCTAATATTTGTTGTCAAGAATCAGGACATTTGTGAATACCGTGGTTTACAATTTCATGCTATATTAATTTTCAAATCTGTGATCCAATCAATCAATCAGCCTATTGCAGTCCACTGCTGGACGTAGGCTTCACCAAGGGCACGACCACCCGCTTTCCTCATCCAGCCACCACCAGCGAACTTCCTCAGGTCATCAGTCCACCTGGCAGGGGGGCGGACACCCCCTAGTGTGGGAACACTACGTTTCCCGAAGCGTAGTCTCCATTCGAGAACCCGTCTGCTCCAAACTCAAAATCTGTGATTAATTTGTAGTATTTTCATAACACATAATAAGATAAGATTCAATCGAAAAATTCATAATGTTACTGATTAGATAAGCCAATTCAAAGATACTCATTGCAAAAATATTTTTGGCTACATTCTAACGAAACTATTACGATACATCTAATACTTTAAACCCTCAAAATTATTTTCTACAACAATTTAAGGAAAATTACCAAAGCTGAAAATGGGTTATTTACTGCAATGACTTGCTCCTTGTGTGAAGTAACATGGCTCCAGGCATACTCCAGGCCATTACAACCTACTACAAAATTGCTTCATGCCGGAGAATAAGTCAAGTGTTAAATTAAAATATAATCACATCAAACTAATATTATAAATGTGAATGTATGTTTGGACATTAGGATGTTTAGATGTCAGGATATTTGTTCCGCTTGCACGCTACTAAACGGATTTGGATGAAATTTGTAATGGAGACAGTTTGTACCTTGGAATAGGATAGTTTCACGGGAATAATAAAATTCTAATTTCCCAAAGAAAAATCTTGCGCAACGCGAGCGCAGTCTCGGGCGGACAGCTAGTTTATCATATTATTTAGATAATAAAGCTTAATTACACACTCGTAATGTAGCCTACTAGCATTATAATTTATTCTAGTTCACTATTATAGGTGGAATTTTAAATTGTATATTTTAAACTTTCTCTCTTCGCCCTAATTTAAAAATAAATAATTTTAGATACTCGTATAGGACTCCTCCCTAAGATAACCATTTTAGGAAAAGGATAAGGAATCCGTCAACAATGACTTGATGGGCTGGTCACGTTTCCCGAATTCCAAATGGCGAGCAATATATGGCTACGAGGTCAGTTTGGTGCTTTATAAAAAGAAACTTGAATGATTGAAGAGGATGTCTCCGTAGTAGATAATTTATAATCATAAGGTGCACACAGAAATACTGTTCACTTTCTTCAATACCAATTTGTGTAGTTATTTAACTATTATGATTATGACACATCTTAACGAAGGAATATAAGCCTATCAAATTAATGGGATTCCTTTCCTACAAAGATCTCTTAGACCTACGACAAGTAATCCGATAGGAATTTGTTTTGATGTTGTAGGCGTACTATGCACCTTACTAGGTGCGTGTAGAAGTAACTACAGTAGGTATACCTACTTATATAATTATATTCTTAGCAAATGTATTGATTGAGAAACAGCTTTATTTTAGTTTACAAAGTCACCACTGCCTTTCCCATCGGAACACTAGCTTCATACATCCTGCATCACAAATTCACAACTATTGTTATTAATTTCCTTATTCTTCTAATTAACTTTTTTAAATTTACATTCAGTACATAAGATCAGTATATAAGATTTTTGATGGTGAAGCTTATTTTGGCCTTCAAAGTCCAGGTTCAAGGCTACAGCAAACATGAGCGCACTTGTTCGCCGCCATGCAAGCTAATTCGCTAAAGTCAAACACATGTTCTGATTTCAAACGTGCATCTCGTTTTGATACAAAACATTGGATATTACCTACTGGTGTGTGGTTTTGTGGTTTCAATTTGTTTATATAAAACAAATAATATGGAGAATTGTTGTGACTATTATTATTGTCGTCTACAATTTAAGAAAAACATATTTCTACAATATAGTTTTCTGCTATAATTTGTTTTTATATTTTAATAAGTACGTAGATTGTATTCTATCAAGTTTTAGCCAAGAATTTTCACACAAAGGCTGTTCATTGAGGAAACCGAACTCAACATAAGTATAAACTTTTGTACTACATCCAACCAACCATCCAACAGTCGAATTTCAACATTGTATCGGTTATTCCTTAAGAATGAACAGATATTGCTTTGTTTTAATGGTACTTTGAGCCTATAAATTTTGCCCCAGAAGAGCTTCCTTCCTCTAGCTTCTGTTCAGATCGTTGGTTTTCAGAGTAAAGATAAGTATAACCACCATATCTACTGTGCTTGTTCTGAGAAGTAATAGACTATGATGAGGTAAACTGAGTGACCTATATTCTAGACTAGATAGACAGTGAAGTAGGCGAGGATGATCCCATCGGACGTGATTATTGTGCTGGAAAGAGTCGTGATCTCATCACACCTCACACCCACTTCCCGGATAACCTGCAGAAAAATATTACAAAAGAAGGAAAATGTCTGATGCCTCGACAGAAGAAAGGGTCAAGTTTTGTTATATTTTGTCATAAAAAAGGTAGGTAGTGGTGAGACAGACGATAATAAATATGATATTAGTATTTTTCTTCCTAAATTTTACTAACCAATTTATACTAGTCTTATTTAAATATTTTTAAATAACACAATTTACATGTTAAATAGGCATTAAGTTAATGCAAAAATAGAAAACCGCAAAACGTAATAAATTTAGCACAAAACAGCTTCGATTCGTCGAATCCTATTTGGAATTATTATTTACAGTAACACCAACACGACTGTTTGTTGATCATTGCTCTAATAATTCCCAGAATATCTCTGTAGACCTCTAATTGTGTTCAGCAAAAACATGAACCTACTGACAATGGCGCTGGCTGAGCAATACATTGAGTAACCAGCTTTTGGATGCCGGTGACTCATTACTCCAGAGTACGATCTAAGTACTAAAAGGAAAATGCCATGAACACTTTCGGAGTAAGATATTAGTCATATAATTGTATTTAAATCATGAGACTGCTTTTATGAATGAACTGTATTATAAATACAAAGGTATTACGTGTTAATTTGTTTGGGATCACGTACACATAACGATCAGTCGCTTCGTAGGAGGTAACTCAAGTTCTGAGAACATTATCTTCGTTAATGTAGAAGCAATGTTAGCACGTTTATTACAATTTATAATTTGTGTAATTTACTCACGAGCTCCGTTTACCTTTCTAAATATTTAGTAAACAAGTAGGCGGCAAAGATAAATCGGAAGTGCTGTAGATTTTAGATACTCACTCAATGTCAGTAAAGTAGAGAAGCACGATTATAATACCTCAACTTATCTGGTGAAATAAAAGTAACCTATATTTATGAATATTGTTATGTCAAAATAGTAACATAACGTTACAAATTACTCATACAATAAATAGTAAACCCAGTAAACTATGGAAATAGGGTTACATAATTTTCACTCAATTTTCAGTATGTGTTTTGGTAATCTTCTCTTTCGTGTGTTCTTTATCTGTGGTAAACCAGTTGTTCAACAAGGCTGACAAAAAGTTTAAAGCTTTAAAATAAGTCGTCTTAATTAAAAAAGCTTACTATAATATATTTGAATATCTTTCAGACACATTTTCTACAGTATCTTAATACTTCTTTATAACTTTATTAATTGTTAATTAGTGTTTAGTTATAAAATGATCTCATTTCTTAATACTTAAGTAAATATATTTTTTAGTGATTAAGTTAGTTTGTTTTGAATTTTTGCGCCTTATGAAGGTCAGTTATGGAGACTCTATTGTAAAATACCTACCACCTGTGATGTATCTATCTACCCATGACTACAAATACATTTTCTTTCTTTCTTTCTTTCTTAGATCAATGTCACTTCTAACACCAAAATGTTTGTCCTTTATAATGATTACAGCTGGTCTGTTCACAAAAAAATCGACACGATAGTCCGTAACTCTATCTGCATTGCACTCTTTGCATCAGCAGAGAGGCATACATGCATACATAGTAAATCTGTTTCCAGTCATGCAGTTTTGAATATGGAAGCAGTTTTGTAGCGGTCGGACGGTCGACCCGTTGCTCTACGGGTCGAGGAGACTGACGACAACAAAAAACGTTGTAAAATGTTCACATTAATCACACACGTCCCAGTTCACGTCTGCTTTTGATGATTTCTAATTTGGAACATGTTCGGAAACACCAGAATGAATTATAAGGATTATGAAATGTGCAAGATGAATAGACATAATCCCTTTGCCCATTGAGGATACGATATTGTTGTGGTTATCTAATCCAATATTGTTTATATTGCTTTCTAAAGTTCCTTTATAAAAAAATATGTAAGAATCACAATGACCGAGATTTTGTCCTTCATTCACTTCACATTTATCATATTATGACACTTCATAAAATAAAATGATAAAACAATACGATTATATTCACATTTTAGATGATTCGAAATGCTAAACTCAACCTAAAACTATAAAGTTGCGTCTAAGGATATGAAAAATAAACATAAAAGGTTCCTGCTACGGAGGGACCTCCGTAATTCCTACCCATTGAATATTGATGAATAGGTCAGCAGAAACTAGTTAGGTTTAACGAATCACACACTTTAAACATACTCACGATCACGATAAATCGATCAGTTAGTTTCGTGACTTGGTATACAAAAATATTCTGTGTGAATTATTTCATGTTACTCTTAATTAATGTCCACCACTACTACCGGTGAACCAGTGCAGTCATAGCTTGATGGCCAAGAGGAATAACAAGGGCAGATGAGACCACCAGCTCGATGCCCTAACAATATTGCTAAGATATGGCAGGATCAGGTTGAATGCGGATGGCAAGACCGTAAGGGGTGGCACAGTAGAGAAGAGGCACCGCCTATCCCAGCAGTGGGTAGATGTGGGCTGAGAATTATAATGATGATGACGATTCATAATGTACACGCTTACCAACAGAAACCAAATTAATTTTAAAAACAATTCTCACAAACATTAATGCGTGCATAAAGTCGCGACATCAAAAGTCATCGTTGTGTTCCTCGTAACACAAAAGCCTGGCATAAATCTGCCAGTGTTAAACACTCGTGACACTTCAAGGCGACGAAGTGAGACGGTGGCGCCTCCAGAAGGGCTGTTGCCAAATGCACCAGAAAAAACTATTTCCACACTGCTCAAAAAAGTGCTCAACTTTTATTTACAACGCAATTAATGGGCATACACAGCATTTGCTAAATGGTGGGGTAAAAGAAAGAAAACATGGAAATAGTAGTTAGTAAACTGACCCCTATTTACTACTTCAATAATAACCTGCGAGGGTTCAAGCAAAAGTTGTTTAAAATCTTATTAAAAATTAACCAAATAATAGTACATTACTGCCGCGGCAGCAAAATTAGTTATTGTGTACGAGTCCAGCAAGAGTTATTGCGGCCGAGGCCTGTATAGTGCTTTTCTCTAAAATATGCGAGGAAATTATAAATTATAAAAAAATTAACGAACCTTGGATTTGGATGTCTACTCGTATAGTACTAAACTTATAAGTACCTTTATCACTTTAACCTCTACTTCGACTACTTAAACTATTCATTGTTATAATATTTCCCTAATTCAATGATAAGTTAACTCCATCATGAAAAATAAGTAACAAGATAGTACGATAAAATTAAGAGATGAAAAAATTACAAACCGCCATATTGCGCGCTTTTCTTTTTTTTGTTCTGTGCCTGTGTCATACAGAGCATACAGTCAACTCCAATCACTACGATTCGTGTACGATTCATATAAAATTTGAATTTAAAACATTAAAACTTATGAAGAGTATGCTATAAAAGACTCAAAAACATTGAAATTTCTGAACGAAAGTTACTTTGCCGGCCTAGGCCGTTTGAGGGCACATTCCTGGCCGCTGTTTTGTATGGGGCAATGTTTCGTCCAAAAATGAGTCACTTCGCGTACATATTTTTTTTGGCAGTAATGATCACATTTTCGAGCGTGTCGGAGAAAATATAATTTTGTTGCAAATTTTTAGCTACGGTCAAGGCAGAGGGTACCCCACCGTGTGGGTACGCCCATGACACAGAAGAATGCAACAAGCTATACTGTTGTAAAGAGTATCTCAGGGAGTGTGCCAGGGAAATGCATGACCTTTTACAGCATATAACTTCTACCACCAAGTATAACGTAAACCTATTAAAAACTGGTTTATTAAATAAAAACTTGATAGATTTTTAAAATGAATATAAAAAGAAACGAAAAAAAAACAGTGTTGTTGAGAATAACCCATTGAAAGGGTAAAAGATCACACACTCAGTAATTTCATATCATTTTTACAGCTGCACTCGCGACATACACGACACGACTGCGATGATAATTGTTTGTAGTTTCTGACGTTTGAACAATTAGTGAAATTCATTATTTTTTGAGTAAAAAAATACATTATCAACAAGTTTTGGATTACGGTATCAAGAAAATACAATAATCCAAGAGTACAGAAATACAGATACACAGCTTGAGTAATGCAGTCTTATTGAATATGAATTGCTTATGGAAAATCAAATCCTTGGTGAGGACGTGTATGAGCTGTTGATGATGATGATGATGAAGTGAAATTCAGACATTCTTTTTTTTCCTTCTTATTGCTCTTATAGTAAAAATCGTATCCTATAAAGTCAAAAATTATTAATTTCCATAGAATGTTATTACATCACTTAGACTATACACAATGAAATGTAATCAGTCAGTTCTGATGTTGATGATAAAATCGTCCTCATTTACATACACCGGTCGTTCAAAGCCCAGGATTTTAAATAGTTGTTTAAATCTAGTAATAGCATTAAGTTTAATTTCCTTTCACTCCATTGACCTAAAGACTAAACACCATTAGCTATGTCAATAACGGTTCTTCATTATTTATTTGCAAAGGTGGTCAGACATTAAATCCATTTGTCATTCACTCACATCCACATTCTAAAAAACTAGGCAGGAGGTTTAAGGCTGTGCATATTAACGGACTGATACTTACACACACCCAAACTGTCGATAGCCAAAAAACAACTGAGAAGCGAATGAGAACATCTCCTATTTGCATAATAAAACTTATTTATAGCTACTTACATATCTCGATTAGAAGATTGAATCGTAACTTTTACGACTTCGATTACAAATAAAGTTTCACATAAAATGTTTTTGATCACCCACAAAACATTAACCACACACAGTTGTTTAATTTTAGCACTCAAGTTTTGATATGCAAACACTTCGTTCGTATCAATAAAGTCGATTGAAAATAAATCGGCACGTCTCGCGAAGTTCGAAGTTTGATTTTCGAATGAGGAACGTTCGACGCCGCCGTCAGTTGCGGAGGCGCGCGCGCGAATGAATGGCTAGTTTACTACTCGTCGTATCAAGGATTGTTGAGATGTAAGGTATTGAGGCTGGAGCCCAACAGCGAGCCAGCTAATGAAACGAAACACGAGACAATAACGAGTTTCGTAGTGTTATGAACGAGGAAAATTCAGATTTACACTTTAATTATAGCAATTACGTCCCATTGTGATAAAACCGCTATAACATTACGATCACTATATCCTTAAACTATAAGAGGATAAGAGTCATAAAAATCGTCATCAAATGTGGGTTGTCAGATGAACGACCAACCTCACAAACCCTGGTACTGTGCCTTGGTGTCAGAGTTATTGAAATGCTTTCACTTGAAAGACCTGTAATGCCTTGATGTAATGTAATAACTATTTCAGTTGGCAACGCCCCAGTACCAATCGCTTAAGCAATGTTCCTTCCAAAACATCCGAAAGTCCGCTCTGGCGCTTAACCATGGGGGATGTTTATTAAAAGTTAAGATGATGATGATGATTAAAACGATAAATGCAATGTAACGCGTAAATAGACATCATCACATCAATCACATCAATTACACATAAAAAGTATTTTTTAAAGTTTTGAATTCTTACATGATAGCTAATAGGATGTCTAACAGATTGTTACCACAATAATAACGATGAACAACACAATAACAGTAATAAATCACCGAGTGGCGGCCAGCAATAGCAAGCAATCGTTTGTTTAGACAAGTCATCTCGGCTAACGATCTATCACACGGGTGTTTCGCAAAAAACTACTTACAGACATTTCAACTATTTGTTTTTTGTTAACTATTGGCCTAGCGATGAAAGGACGATGTGGGAGGCCACACTCAAGACCCTAATCAGCAGTTAAAGGGCTGATATTTAAAACGCATTATGAGATGAAATATTATTTTTAAAAGCACTTTAGTATTTTTTGTCGTGGGAATTAATTGTATGCTAGGTGCCGGGTGATTTCCAGATTTATATAATTGTATTTGTGTTAAATGGTCTAGTTGGTTAAACTTTTTTTTATTACTAACTTACTTATTATAGCAGGGCCCCGTTTCACGAAGCAACAAGTTACAATTTGATATACATTGCGTAGCCAATTCGCCTGCACTGTAAGCCCTTATCGTTTTCTCTTATCGTCTACGCAATGTACGTCGAATTTTACTTGTAATTTATAACTTGTAGCTTCGTGAAACGGCCCCCAGGTAATATAGCAGACGTGCAGACTCGCGTAAGAGCATAACCCTAAAGTTGAATGAATACATAACTTTTCTTTAGTGCTTAGAATGTTAGAAAATTCATATCAACTTTTGCTTAATTCAAACCAACCACTGGATTAAATAAAATAGTTCAAAGCAAACAGGAACCATAATATCTTATTGTTCGGGCAATGAAATGGTTAACAAGCGGCGCATTTCCCTCAACACTTGCTCAAACAATACTAACTTTTAACTTAACCTAGCAACGAAACGCGGCGATTAAGTGCCACCGTTTGTTTTCTTTTATTGTAAAATATGGATGTGAGCGAGCTTGGACTAAGGAGATTATTATATCCTGCTTGAGCTATAAGTTATCGTCTAAGCAGATTTAAAATCTAAATAATTCAAGAGATATAAAGGAATGGCTGAAATTTAAAATAATTCCGTTTAAAGATAATTCTTTGTTTAGTTAGCACAAAATAACACAATCAAACATCACGCATGATTGTCTACACCATGATTCTAGAACTATTGACCCTAATTATGTTGAATAATAACCCAGACAAAAAAATTATCCAATGTTTCAACTGGCTTATAAGTTCGCCAACAACATGTCAGTGGACTAGTTTACGACTTATTCTTGCGGGTTCCTGCAACAATCGCGCTTGACCGAGCAATGGCTATGGGAATGGTTTCGAAACCAACATTTTTCTACATTAGTTGGCTGCTGTTGTTCCGTCTCATAAATAGTGAATAATAGGAGCCCATTGTGAATTTCGTTCGATTCCTTTTGCTATGCAATCTTCAGATCTCGTATAGTACGTATCAAGTTCCTAAACATACCTGGTTTATGTTTACAGGGGTTTAATTGTCATTTGTTTTATAAAATGTTCTCACTTATAAAGGAAAAGAAGGAAGCCAAAACTCCTAATGAGGATTACACTTTATATTACACTTCTTTTTATATTACAATATATTATATTACATTACACTTCATCCAATGTTGGGATTATTGGATAAAAGACCTCTAGCCTCTGTCATAGACTAGCATATTAGAGAATATTATATACCTCGTTTAATAAGAAACCTTACACTAAACCTTATGCAACAATCAACCGCTTTGTTAGATATAGATTTTTTATTTTTACACCAACATCCTATTCTATCCTAGGGGCTAGGTGCGCAAGCGCATACAAATGTCGCGTCCTCTGCGGCGGATGTGGTCGCTGCAAGTTGACCCACCGCAACCTATCGGATTACACAACCGGGGTAGGGTGGGGTAATCTATCATATGCAAACTTCTGTAAGTAGTTAAAACAGCCTACCTAGTCGATAGCTGCAACCATTTATGCTTGATTTGGAAAAAAAACATATTTCACTTTTCATAAAGATGTGTGTCACAGTCATCATGGTGTTATTATAAAAGAAAAAAACTGACTGGCAGATTAACCCAGAGCCGAAATTCTGAGTCTATAAAGAAAGAACTGTAGGTTGTTAGGACTGCTTGCCTAAAGCAGGGATAATTTAATTTAATAGGTTTTAATTTGATAATTTCAGGAAATTCTCCCTAAGTAGGGAAAAAGAAGTGTAGAAGTTTGTATGAAAATCTATCGTTTTAAACTGAAACCACGCAGACGAAGCTGCAGGCGGAATGCTAGTCACAAATGATCCTGATTTTATCTTAACTGGGCCTAGATCTACATCCAAAAACATGCTTACAACACAGTGCTGACAAAAGAGTAAAAGTCAAAGAATATTTTTAGAGGTAAACACGTGCACATTGTTATGACAACTTTCTTTTATTTAGTTTTGATCTGACTTTCCCGCACCGGAAGCGATAGGTGCTGCTCAGGATTCGGGTTTGTAGGCTGGCTATACACGGCCTGCGCACGAGTTTCGTGTGTGTACCTGCCCGGATGATTTGTGAGCGATAGCTATTTCGAGCTAACCAAATATTCCTGCGCTTTCATTTTTGTCTGTCCGTGTTTATTATTAAACAAACTGCACCGGATATTTGACGGTGAGCTGTTTTGACAGTCGAAGATTGATTTTATTGGTTATAGGAATTTAAGTAAAATATTTATTAAATTAACGGTTGAATTCTTTATCCTTTTGAATTAATGGGCTGGTTTTTGTGTGTACTTTCTCTACAGGAAATGTATTGTTGTAATGTATGAGCACGCATTTTATCAGGGTCGAATTTGTTTTGGAAAGCAAACCAACCCTCAACCAACAAGTATTATGCAATGTACTCGTAACTTATAAAAAGTTGCAAATATTTTTCAACTCTGACGCAAGTTAATTTAAGCAACTCAACAACATGTACAAGAAACCAACAAAATCAATAGTTTAGTTTAGTCAATCAGCAGTTTTGTAAAATAAAATACATCTGTAAAGGACCTTTCTTCTTATCTTCTCTTCCCTTCACTATTTAACCTACATTTTTATCTACTATTAACTATCTACTTTTCCTAGAGAATCATCATTATATGTTTATGACCGGTCGCAAGCTGTCCGCGTCGATTTTAGCCAAAAATAAGTCTACTTCCTCTAACCTCAGCTAGTCCCTGGCTGAAGGGATCCAATATAATTCTGACCCCGAGTGATCAGAATGTATTCATCGCCAGTCAAAGTCAAAGTCAAAATTATTTATTTCCATAGGATGTTATTACATCACTTAGATCCGTCATAGTAGTAGTCACATAATCAATGCTGTATTCCGATCGCGCGTGAACTATTTATGATGTGGTATCTTACCATCTGCTGCGGATTCCTGGGCTTGCGGTGAGCCCTGGGCACCTTGAGTCCGGTGACGCCCTCCAGCACGTCTGCCAGCAGCAGTCCGTCAGCGCAGTCCCGCGCCAGCCCCGCGCCCGTCGAGCCAGCCCGGCGACGCGAGCGCGCCCGCTCCAGGTAGTGGTTAGCCCAGTCTGTGTAGATCTGCAGACAAGGAATTTTTCTATCAGATTTAGATAGAGAGATTCTTCTTTTGCACGGACTGAAGAAGCATCATTCATTTCTTCATTACCATCAATGAAGAAATGAATGTGGCTGGTCTGGCGACTCGTCACTACCGGAACTCGACGCAAACGAAATTGAATGAATATACTATAAAGGAATGAAAGTAAGAACAGGAAGACGTGTACAGTTAGGCGGCCTTATTGCTTCATAGAAATTTATTTCCCTTCGGATCACCTATATATGTATATAAGTGAAAATAATTTCACAAAAGAGTGGAGCATTTATTGGTAATATAATAAGCAGTAGAACATAATTAAGTCTCAATCCCATCTGCTTTGATTATTCTGTAAGGTATTTTCTTAATTCAATTTGTTAACCTATTAGTCAATTGAACTTTTAAGCCATTGTTTTCAGTAAAGTTATGCAAACCGTATCTGTGTTCGAGTTACAATTACTAAAACAACACGTTAATAGCAAAATGTTTCACCAGCCTCGAATGATAATAACGAAAATCATGGTTATGTAGTTCATAATACTAGTTAAAAAAAATGTCTTATATTTTCCTCGGCAACTTTTTTGCTTCTTAACTACATCCATCGAGGGCAATATATTAATAGCAAAATTGTTCTCCAGACTTGAATGATAATTACTTAAAGAGGAAAAATGGCGAAGTTTGGGAGGTCATAAAAGTTTCCTCGGCAACTTTTTTGCGTCTTAACAATATATACGATACTCAGTCCATTGAGGACTACACGTTAATATTTATAATTTTGCAATCGTTCACTTAAATTATAATTAACGAGCATTTTTGTCGATTTTTACTTTTACTCCTCCATAAAAACTGCTGCGGCGGATTGCGACCTCTAAGACTCAGCTTTGAGATCACGAGAGCGTGTTCTTTCCAAATATCATGAAGAAAAGCAGCAGAAATTTGATGATATCGGTCTTAGGCGGGCGAATAGTCTATCATAAATTGTACAATAAACAGAAAAGTGGCTTTTTCGTTTTAACGATCAAAACTTTTTGAAAGAGGTTAACATAGGTCGTGGTCACGGCCATGACCACTCTTTGAACAGAGCTTTTAAAAGCTGGTCATGCGAATTATTGCCCGCGAATTTATACGCTATGGGAATGTTAAACTTTTTTATCCTGCTTCGGAAATGACTGTTTCTAGAACGACATGAGCCTGAATTATGGGAAGTTAAATGTTACCTACGCACGCAGTTTCGGTGAAAAATGTGCGTAATATTTTATGCCTCAAGTTCGCCACTGAGAAGGCATTACATTATTCAACGCAGGATCAAGAGTGTAATAAATGTTTTACGTTCTCGCCCTACACATTCCATGGAATCTAGCACAAGATGAGGTCACTAGTAAGTGAATGAGTTTCGTATGGCGTGGAGCGTAAGTGCACTGAATTGTTTAAGGGATTAAGTCGTGTTGGACAATTTGCAGCAGAATGGGGACAAGTGGTGGAGACTGAGACGCGACAGTGTGACGCCAACTGACACCCAGCCCAGGGCTGATAGGGTTTCTCGTTAACATTACGAAAATTGGAAATATGCCCATTCTGTTGGAGGGTAAAGCACCGCGCAAAACTAAGCGGATACAATTCGCTGTACCAGTGAAAAGTTGGCACTGTTTGCTACCTCTAAATTAAAAAAAATATTATTTTTCGAACCTATTCCTAGCTCTATCCCGGATCGTGCCTAATCATAATCATAAACAGCTATATAGTAACAATTTACAAGATGCCTGCCTAAGATAAGCGGATTTAGAGCAGTAAGTACTACTTACTGACTAGGTGTGTAATATGCCAACATGATATGCTTTACATGTCGGTAAAGATCTAGAACTAAGCTCCCTAGGATTACATAGAGAAGAAGCAATGGATCCTAATGCAAAAACATTACCCTTATTCTGGAACAACTGAGTAAAATAATTTTTGTAAGTAATTGTGTTGTGGCTTTGGTACCCTGAATAGACCAAACTTAATCTAGGCTCTGTTCTAGCTAAACAATCGTTTTTTCAGCTAATTTATTCACATTTTGATACAGGGATGATCTGATATACAAAAAAAAAAATTTTGTGAAAAAACAAGATCTAAAACCTCCAACCCTAACATACTCAAAGCCCTCGCAACTCGCATCTCTTCACTAATGACTC